>JAXQQM020063278.1:0-551389 GCA_034641835.2 Pinus albicaulis
AGTCCGGCGGTTCCAGCTTAACCCTAGCGGTTTCGGCTTAACCTGTTGTCACGTCTCCCAAACCCCCTTTCTTTTTTTTTTCTAAACCATGGGATTCGGTTATTATTTAGTAATGTCATAGTTTTTATACGGAATCACCTACAATATCAGACTGTTGTCCTGGTGTTTAGATTCTTTTCAGTACTTACAATACAAGTTATTTCCATGAAGGATTTTTTTTCTTTTTTTTCTTTTTTTGGCTTAACCTCCCCTCTTCTCAGTTCCTATAGTAGACTTATATATCTACATATTTTACCTTGTATGTCTCAGGTTTTCTATGCAGGATGATCACTAGGCCCTTCATCAAACTTCCCAGTTTTCCGGCCTGCTAATATTTTCCATATGTTAAAGTTCCAGCATCGAAGTATAGATGTATGCCTCTTCACATACATCTATCTCTACGCAATTCACCACCATTGTTCCACTACTTTCCCAGTAGTTCTATGGATGGTAACCAGATGCTCTGCTCATGGTATTTTACACATGCTTACAATCTTACTTCATCCAACTGTTATCACACACTAGATTTTTCAATAGGATTTCCCCCTTATTTTATTCTTATAAACATCCCACAAGTGTGACATTCGGGTACAGATTCAACTGTTCCAAGTGAAAACTAGGAAACAGATCCTTGTGCTTCAAACAATTGGTGGTAGAGAATACTGCACTGGATAGTTTAGAATTTCTAGTGTTAGATCTTTGTCCTTAATTAGGGTTCAACAGGTGCTTGCATATGTTTATACTTGCATTTAAGGGAGTAATTTAAATTCTTAATTTTACAAACTCTTTTCATTGTAACACAGCTAATATACTGATCCCCATACTGCTACCACAAGGGTGATGTTTCCTGCTTTCTGTTACTGATTACAGGAAATACTGTGCCATCTATGTTGTTATGGTAGGTTCAGTTGTTTGGTACTTGCTGTTCACTGTTTTATTAACATTTTCTGTCTATACACACAACAATTAAATAGCCCTTTAAAAGACAGCAAGCTACACCTGTCCATAGTTATTAAATTGGCTGTTTAACTAATCTATCATCCCCATCTCATTATTACCAGGTACTCTTACCTACACCCAACCACTTGTCTCTACTGTCAATAGTTGTATTTGCAATTACATAAGTTACTGAACCATTAATCCATCTAACAGTGGCATACTGCCACTCATCATACCATTCATACATTCCAGAATGCACTATAACATTCCAATATCATAAATTGCATAAAGGACTATAACATCAAAATTTCATAAATTGCAGAAAGGAATATAACATCACAATTTCATAAAACAGGGATACATTTAACACAGACTTACAGATATCTCCAAATGTATGCAATGCACACCTCTACTATGACCAGTCCTCCCAACCTTAGAATCCTCTTTATCTCCCAGGATTCACCCCCGAGCTGAGATCCTCCAAGAACAGACTAACCTCAATCTGTTCTGGAGCAGCTTATTTAAGCTGTGCTTTCCCCAAAGCCTGTTTCCAATTCTGCGTCCAGAATTTCAGGATGCTTTATTCCTGTTTAGCCTAGGCTTCCCATTCCGGGACTGTTTAAAGCTGCTTTAAGCTTTTCCTCAGCTTTTCCAGCTTTTTCTCACCTCTTCCCAACTACTCCTCTTCATTGGGGAAATTTAGATTTTTCCTCAAAAATCTAAATTAGAATATAATTTCTTTCAAGGATTTTTGAAAGATTTGGGGAAAGTCTTTTTCCTTTTCCATCACCTCATGGATTAGGCATGTGATCTCACTTTCTCATCTGGTCATAGTGCATACATAATATTTTATTTATTTTTCATAATTAAATAATTAACCACATCCACAGAATAATCATCCACTGGGGTCCACTCCCCTTTGGATTTATGTTCAAATATCTCATTTGAAAAGCATAGAACTTGGGGGTGTTACATATTCCCCCTCTGAAAATAAACACCGTCCTCGGTGTTGACAACTATCTACTAGTTGATTTTGAACATAATTATGAATGCTTTTCCATCATCTGAGCTTCTCTGTGTCATGTAGCTTTTTAGCAGTAAAGTACTCCACTGCACCTTTACTCGAGCTATTGTTCACTTTCGCAAATTCCATTTGTTCTCGCTTTCATCTTTGAAGCGACTCTGGAAGGAACTTCCTCTTCTGGTTCCACCTGGACCACATTTCAAATAAATCAGGTGAGAAGCATCATGTACAAGAATTATAACTTTTCTTTTCCAACAAAAAGACATGAAATATATCAGGAAATTTAATAAGCAATGGTAGGGCTAAGGTATAAGCCATTAGTTTCCAGCAGAGTACTCTCCTGCCTCCACTTTATTTACTGATGCCTTATGCAGTTGGTTTTCTTCCTACTTCTTTGCAAGAAGTCTGTATGGAAGATCTTTTATTCTGGTTTCTCTGTCCACAATTCATACCAATGTAAGTAATATCAGGTACATATAATTCATAATTCACAACAGCATTCTGCATTTTCAATAACTTAAGACATTCAGTTATAAATCAAACCGTTCAGGTTCATAATAGTTTAGTGTACTTTTAGTACACTACTTATCCTTTCTTGTTTTTCAGTGAGATTCTTTCCTCCCTCCACTTGGTCGAATTCAGCTTTTCTGGAGTTTCTAGGTGATTTATCTTCACCTTTTTCCTTCTTGTTTCCAGAGTGTACAATTTCCTGTTACACATTTGGCTAACCAATTGGACAATTTTTCATTAGTACTCATGAATGAAACAATTGTACTATATGCATGATTATGCTTACCTTTTTCAGTTCATTGTTGTACCTCCAGTACCTTCTCATGTTCTTTTTCATAGCTGTATGATTTCACACTATTTCCCCCTTTCTTTGAATTTAAGATTCAGAAAGTTTACATAAAATTTATACCAACAACAATTTATAGTGTGAATGCATGTAATTTCTATCATTTGTCCCATTCACAAGTATTACTACTTGAAATGTCAAAATAGAATTTGCCACAATTTTCCCCTTTTTAAAGAATTACTACAATTTATCCATTTTCAAAAAAAAAATTCTTCACATTCTACTGGGACCACTTATTCTACCACCATAATTATAGCAATAATAATCGGCCATATGCTAAAATATGTCCTTCCCTTGTACTTGCAGCTTTTAAGGTGAATTCACTTTTAATAATCCCCAGTGAATTAGTATAAAGTTTGAGAAATAACTTAACATGTATGAAGATATTATATTCATACAACCCAACAAGGTTAACATTATAACATATAACCGGATCGCCTATATTTATAATGTTACTTGTAGATTTTACTTATGTCCCACGTGCAATTTGTTTCATTTTAATTTATCCTCAATTCCACCACATTGTATATATATTCCAATAAAGTGAAACATAAAAAAAAATTCTTTATAAAGCTCTTTGTTATATGAACCCTGATATTTCATATCATTAAATCCTCCACTCTATTTCATATATATATATAATATATGAATAACCACTCTATATATATATCATCCTCAATATAACATAAACTCCCCCATGTATATATATAAAATCTACCATATATAACTATAATCTACCACATATATAAAATCCACCGTATATATATATATATATACATATATATCCACCATACATATATATAACCGTATATATATATATATATATATATCCACTATCCACTTCTTCTAGAATTATTTTACTTATCTTAACTTTAATTTTAACAACCTATATGTACCGTGTACATATATCCACATATACCACATAAACATATCAATATAACACATACACCTATATATCATTATAACACATACGTATATATGTAATTATGAAATCCATGGATGATTATTAATTGACAAAATACATTAAGATGGCCTACTTTATGAGTAGCCTTTATCTAAAAGATGGTCTACTTTATGCGTAGCCTTTATATATATCTATTTATATATATATAAACGCACTCTATGTAGATTTCAACACAACTACCTATATAGTAGGCATATATATATATAAACGTAATACCATTGAGCTTAATTAATTAGGATAAACTTTATACCCTTTTTATTTCACTACCTTACCCTTTTCAACTTTTATGATACCAAATCATTTAACCATCCTTTACTTACAACCAAGGAATTAAAGGGATATATAATGTTCTATAATGTTCGCCTCAACTCTGATTATACTATAGCTGTCATGGTGTTAACAAGCGATGTTATTTGTAGTTACCATATGCAATTATATATATAAGACATCTATAACTATAGATGACCTACACCCTTGAGTACATTGTTGGCTTCCACATAACTATGTGTGATATATATTTTAACCATATATGTATAGTCTATATAAATATATATATGGTTCACCCGGTGCTACGTACACAAATCTGAGGTTCATATATATCACATATCTATTTCTTTGTTTTTTCCACATAGGATCCTCATATACCACATGTATCTATACAATATACAACATCGAACTATATATATGTGGATAGAATTTGTCAAGATTGATTTAAAAGTGGCATGCGACCTTATACCTATATAAAAACCGATCTATATAAATTTATTATGGTCTCGGTGTATATTTTTATACCCAAGGTTATAACTAGGAAAGGGCGCATGTGGTATAATTATATATATGTCGAGGCGTACCAAAATGATTATGACGTATATGGTTGGAACCATGATTATATACATAGTTCAACGTATATTATTCAAATTATTATTTGTGCATTCATATTATGACGTGTAAGCACGCACGGTACCCAGCACTAATAGTATCATACCAGCTATTTAACGGTGCTCATAGTCCAACCACAGCATTTCAGCACTATAATTTTAATACACTAATAGGGAAGTGAACCGGTCTATACCTATTGATAACCCCCCGTTTTATACCTTAGCACGCCCTGATATATATACATCATGGTTATTATATATTTTTTTTTCGTCGATTATTGAGTTCTGAGATAATACACTGACACGTGTTCCGGGCGTAACACGTCGGCGAGATTTTTGTCATTGGGGAGCTCACGACGATGGTCTTTTGACATAACCGCCGCGAATTTGAGACCCTTTTCGTTTATTTATTATTATAAAATCTTTTCCACTAGCATTTAGATTCTTTTTACATCAAAAAAAACTTTATATGCAAATCGTAAGAATATTAATCCCTCATTTTCGCATTCAGGTTCTTATCCCACTAGCAAAATTATGAACCATTTGTACATTCCGCGCTCTATAACACGATTTTCACAAATTATATCGTATCCATATAATTTCGATGTAACATATATAGGTTATGGGTTTACATATATGTTAAAACTTTGAACTCGGTACTATGTATAGACCACGTAGATGTTTATTATGCAAGAAAATGACAAGATAGCTGACGTAGACACTTTTATGCATAACCCCGACCAACCCTAGTGCTGTCATCGCAATAATTTGATACGCCGCGCTATGGTTTTGTGTAACGGATCCCATGTGTCTCGACGCTATGTAAATATAATCTTAGGCATGATTTATCATTATGATACCTACAGCGTTCACAGTTATGGTTATGCCGATTTATTCCGATTTTTTTTTTTTTATGTATGTTTGACGATTTGATTCACGAACAGTGAGATCGATCGGTTTAATGCTGAGCATTGGGTGCATGTAACTGTGGTATTCTTTTTTTCAAATCCTAACCGGGGAGGTTCCCCATACGTTACGAACAGACATTCATCATACGCCGAAGATTTTCAAGTTCAGGTCGATATCTCTGCCAGAGGGTTTTCTTACGGTGCTAAATTGTTACGTGTCTGAGTAGGAGAGGTTTGTACAATTCGGAAAACCTGTTTTTTGACTGCGAGAGGGGCACGCACCCTCCCCTACTCGCTCCAACGTCTCAGAAAACGCATTAGCATGCCTCTGGTTCGAGACTGGGACCATTCGATCCATCCTTCGTACCACGTCTCCTAAACTGATAATGCCTTTCATCAACAGTTGGATAGAGGAGACTTCGGTAATGATGAGTTTGTCGTCAATCGGGTTGCCCAGTACTTAAAATAATATTTAGCTTCTCGATTTGTACAGAACTGGCTGTGCACGGGATTTGTGAAAATCCCCTTCGGGATTTTTGTCTAACCGCGGGGTTTCTACGGCCATCCTTGCACCCGATTTCCCATGTACCTTGGTGGATTCCACCCTAGGGTTTCTGGTTCTTGATATAATCCATCCTTTTCCAGAACTCCTTACTATTCGCATAACTATTTTATTTCTTGTCTTATTTCTTTGGCGGCCCTGAGCTTGTTCACCCCTTCCTTTCCATGAACGGATGCATGCGGAAAATGCAAGTCCGCATTGATGCCAAACGAGGGTATGTGGCTGACAAAGGGTTCCAAAGCTCATGGCCGAAGAGGGTCGGTGATCTGCACTCGTCAACACCGAACGCCCCCTATTCCAAGCCATTCTAAATTCCGGCTCTGCTACCGACGTTTGTGACTGAACATCTTGGTGGTCATTTCGCTCTTCAAAACAGGGTTTCCTCTATGAGTTCTATCGCTGTGCGACCAGAAAGGTTGCCACAACAAACCCTACCACTATTGTTAGCCGCCATTCGCCAACTAGATTTTATCTTATTATTTTCTTCCTCGTCCTCTCGGTGCTTAGTATTTCGTGATTTCCCTTCATCGAATGAATTATTTTCCCTATGCCCCCCAAGCACTGTGATTCAGTTGTTTTTTTTTCGTACTCTGTTATTATTATGCTTTGCAGGGTTTCTGGACGAGGGTTTCTGGACGACTTCGTGCCAGATTTCGAAAGGTTTGTCCGCATTTCGTGTTTTTTTTTTTTTCCGGCTGGTCATCGAGTTTATTTGGTAAACTAGAAAATTTGAGAGCATAACCTTGATTTATCTGACCTTTAAATGTGCAGATTCTAACTTTAAATTTGTTATTCTCCAGGATTGGCTTTCAATCCTCTGGATGGTGTATTACAGGCGATTCCCCTTGTTATTGCTTTATTTATCATACCAACACATTTTTTTTTTTTTTAACCCATGAGATGCTTCTATTTTGTGAGGGAAATTGGACAACCAACATTCATGATTGCATACATGGCAAAGTTTGGCCTATTATGGGAGCTGGGTATCATACTATCCATCACACAACATCTCAACACAATTATGGCCATTATACAATTTGGATGGACTGGATGTTTGGAACACTTCGTGATCCAATTGCCGAAGCAAAGAGCGTGAAAAATATGTGATTTTCAGCTTTTCTGTGCAGTCGTTTCTCAAAACATCTTTTAACTGGTTGTGCTGATTACTTAGGGCCACATAATTAAAAATTTGTATATTCCGTGTAGGTAGATGCTGTACTTCTCGAAGTTTATTTATTTGGGAGGAATCGTTTTTTTTTTTTTTTTGAAGTTGTAATTTGTGATATCAAGCGTTGGTTTATTTACACCCACTACTCTTTTAAAACTTGTTATTTACATGCACTCTTGCACTAGCTCTCGGCGCTGACCTTTATGGTCGCCATTTTGTACCATAAATATTCTCCATATATATTTATTTATTTATGGATATATATATATAATCATTGATATATATATATATAAACATGTCTTTGCTTGTTTTAAATGCATATGCATATGTTCAATAGTATAAATAAATAAAGTGTACCACTCATAGATTTACTCCAAATCCTAACGTGGCTCTTAAGGATTAGTGGGAAATTTTTAACTTTTAATACACTATATAATGGCTAGAAGACTTCGTTCTTCATTCCATATTTTTTTTTTTCACGTTATACATTCAGTTCATATGTGTAGAATTCGGTTGAAATAACACGATTCATATCGGCCTTTTAAAATTTTTTTTTCCTTGTATCATATATATGTAGATAATAGTACTTAAGTAGAAATTCTTAACCATAACTAAACTTAACCTTGGTTATGGTTCATAACTCAATGTCTAAAGGTAGAGGTAGAAGTGAAGTCAAGTGCTATATTTACTTATAATAAATTTCGAATTTTAGGGAGTAGAATTTCTTATTTCTCTAGCACTATTTATACAACTATATTCAACTGCTCCTACTTTTCTTCTTTTAAAGTGGTACCTTGTCACTATAGTTCCTCTATAAGGTTCCTCCAGTATATAAGTAGGAACAGATATATCACAGGGTATATATATATATCTATATACATGTATTCCCTAATCCTTGAGTAGTATACCTAAATTGTAGATTCAGTCTTTGACAATTGCTGCTTAATTCCAGGATTAGAGATAGATTCCTAGAGATAATATGCACTCTAAGATATAGCCCTTATGAAAAATTAGAGTTTCTTTGTAAGCTAGAAATGTCAACCTACCTACATACTCTAACATCTTTGATTTTTTTTTTTTTTTATATGATGTCTTATAACTTCAGGCCTGCTAATATATCTTTCCCTTTACATGTAAGCATAAAATTTCACCATTGTAATTATATAGGAAGTAAGTTAATATTCAGTATTTCTGTGGAGACTAAGTACCTTCAGATTTAAACCACCTTGGGTTTAGAGTTTCTGGAGGTTTCTACTCCATAGCTAACGAGTCTACAACTAAACAAAATCTGAAAGGTGGAGGCCTGAAAAGGGATTTTGTTAAATGTAGTACTAACATCAATAATTTTCATAAAATTTATAACAGTTTACTAGTTCTTTGTGAGCACATATCTTGCCCAATTTTTGAACCAGGGCTCCGATACCATTTGTCACGTCTCCCAAACCCCTTTTTATTTTATTTTTTCCTATACCATGGGATTCGGTTATTATTTAGTAATGTCATAGTTTATATACTGAATCACCTACAATATCAGACTGTTGTCCGGGGGTTTAGATTCTTTTCAGTACTTACAGACAGCCCTGGAATACAAGAATTTCCATGAGGATTTTTTTTGGGCTTAACCTCCCCTCTTCTCAGTTCATATAGTAGACTTATATATCTACATATTTTACCTTGTATGTCTCAGGTTTTCTGTGCAGGATGATCACTAGGCCCTTCATCAAACTTCCCAGTTTTCCGCCCTGCTAATATTTTCCATATGTTAAAGTTCCAGCATCGAAGTATAGATGTATGCCTCCTCACATACATCTATCTCTACGCAATTCACCACCATTGCTCCACTACTTTCCCAGTAGTTCTATTGATGGTAACCAGATGCTCTGCTCATGGTATTTTACACATGCTTACAATCTTACTTCATCCAACTGTTATCACACACTAGATTTTTCAATAGGATTTCCCCCTTATTTTATTCTTATAAACATCCAACAAGTGTGACATTCGGGTACAGATTCAGCTGTTCCAAGTGAAAACTAGGAAACAGATCCTTGTGCTTCAATCAATTGGTGGTAGGGAATACTGCACTGGATAGTTTAGAATTTCTAGTGTTAGATCTTTGTCCTTAATTAGGGTTCAACAGGTGCTTGCATATGTTTATACTTACATTTAAGGGAGTAATTTAAATTCTTAATTTTACAAACTCTTTTCATTGTAACACAGCTAATATACTGAACCCCATACTGCTACCACAAGGGTGATGTTTCCTGCTTTCTATTACTGATTACAGGGAATTATGTGCCATCTATGTTGTTATGGTAGGTTCAGTTGTTCGGTACTTGCTGTTCACTGTTTTATTAACATTTTCTGTCTATACACACAACAATTAAATAGTCCTTTAAAAGACAGCAAGCTACACATGTCCATAGTTATTAAATTGGCTGTTTAACTAATCTATCATCCCCATCTCATTATTACCAGGTACTCTTACCTACAACCAACCATTTGTCTCTACTGTCAATAGTTGTATTTGCAATTACATAAGTTACTGAACCATTAATCCATCTAACAGTGGCATACTGCCACTCAACATACAATTCATACATTCCAGAATGCACTATAACATTTCAATATCATAAATTGCATAAAGGACTATAACATCACAATTTCATAAATTGCAGAAAGGAATATAACATCACAATTTCATAAAACAGGGATACATTTAACACAGACTTACAGATATCTCCAAATGTATGCAATGCACACCTCTACTATGACCAGTCCTCCCAACCTTAGAATCCTCTTTATCTCCCAGGATTCACCCCCGAGCTGAGATCCTCCAAGAACAGACTAACCTCAATCTGTTCTGGAGCAGCTTATTTAAGCTGTGCTTTCCCCAAAGCCTGTTTCCAATTCTGCGTCCAGAATTTCAGGATGCTTTATTCCTGTTTAGCCTAGGCTTCCCATTCTGGGACTCTTTAAAGTTGCTTTAAGCTTTTCCTCAGCTTTTCCAGCTTTTTTCTCACCTCTTCCCAACTACTCCTCTTCATTGGGGAAATTTAGATTTTTCCTCAAAAATCTAAATTAGAATATAATTTCTTTCAAGGATTTTTGAAAGCTTTTGGGGAAAGTCTTTTTCCTTTTCCATCCCCTCATGGATTAGGCATGTGATCTCACTTTCTCATCTGGTCATAGTGCATACATAATATTTTATTTATTTTTCATAATTAAATAATTAACCACATCCACACAATAATCATCCACTGGGGTCCACTCCCCTTTGGATTTATGTTCAAATATCTCATTTGAAAAGCATAGAACTTGGGGGTGTTACACCTGTTCACATAATGCAACTTTAATAACTGTCAGCCTTTGACTCCTTCAATTCCAACTTACCCTTATCCGCCATTGCATTCACATGGATAACAATCCCGACACGGTTATAGATGGCGGCTTAGCAGATGTCAACAATTTTTGCCACGGTTAATCAAAATGTGTTCACGTGTAGCTCCGACATAATTTTAGAGTTGCGGTTGTATTGTTGTATAAACTACGGGCTTCATACATGACATTTAACCTTGCACATGACTTTACATTCTCAACACGGTTTATAACTGCACAGTTAGACTAGTGTTGTGGGTTTTGTTTTACATAGTTTGAAAATCTAAGCCCAAAAGTGAGTTTTCAACCTAAGTCTGAAAGATTTTATTTATAGCATACTTTTTTAACACCATGCACCTTGGGTTTTAACATACCCATTCATCACTTAGACACTTTAGGACTTAAGCATTAGGACTGTCACGTCTCCCAGACCCAGCTTCTTACCCATATATCATAACTTAGATATTCTTGGCTTTATGCACCAGCTAACAAAACGACTACTTATTGAATCCATTTCAAATTCCTACTTTTTTTTTTTTTTTTTTGGGCTTGACCTCTACTCTTCGCAGTCCCTCTAGTTGACTTATATATCTATTTATATTAGTTTGTATTTCTCAGGTCAGTTTTTCAGAGTTTTGACCAACTCTAGACGATCAATAGGCCCTTCCTCAAACTTTCCAGTTTGCAGGCCTTATAAACTTTTCAACATTTTAAAGTTGCAGCATCAAGGTATAGATGTATGCCTCCTAGAATACATCTATCTATAATCAGTTAACCTCCATTGCTCCAACTACTTTCCCAGCAGTTTATATGGACGGTAAATAGATGCTCTGTTCATTGTATTTTTACATATGCTTACAATCTTCCCTCACACAAACTTTTATCACACAATAGATTGTTCAATAGGATTCTCCCCTTATTTTACTGTTACAAACATTCAACATGTTTGACACTCTGGTACAGATTCAACTGTTCCATGGGAAAACTAGGAAACAGATCCTCTTGCTTCAATCAAATGGAGGTAGAGAATACTGAACTGGATAGTTTAGAATCCCTAGTGTTAGATCCTCGTACTTAGTTAGGATTCAACTTCTGCTTTCATATGTTTACACTTACATTTAATAGAATAATTTAAATTCTTAATTTTACAATTCTTTCCACTGTAACACAGCTGACATACTGAACCCCATACTGCTATCACAGGGTTGTTGTTTCCTACTTTCTGTTATTGGTTACAGGGAATTCTGTGCCATCAGTATTGTTATGATAGGTTTAGTTGTTTGGTACTTGCTGTTCATGGGTACTGTTTTGTTAACATTTTCTGTTTATACACACAACAATTAAATATTCCTTTAAAAGATAGCAAGCTATACCTGTACATAGTTATTAGATTTGCTGTTCAAATGATCTATCATCTCTAACTTCATTACTACAAGGTACTCATCCATACAACCCAACCATTTGTCTCTGCTATCAATAGCTTTAGTTTGCAATTACATGAGTTACTGAACAAATAATCAATCTAAAATTTTCATAATGAACCATAACATAACAATTCATAAATTGCATAATGAACCATAACATCACAATTCATAAATTGCGTAATGCACCATAACATCAAAATTCATAAAACAGGGATATATTTAATACAGACTTACAGAAATCTCCAAAATTATGCATGCATACCTCTACTATGACCAGTCCTCCCAACCTTAGAGTTCGTTTATCTCCAGAACTCACCCCCGAGCTGAGATCCTCCAAGAACAGACTAACCTCAATCTGTTCTGGGGCAGCTTATTTAAGCTATGCTTTCCCCCAAGCCTGTTTCTAATTCTGCGTCCAGAATTTTAGGATGCTTTATTCCTGTTTAGCCTAGGCTTCCCATTTTGGGACTCTTTAAAGCTGCTTTAAGCTTTTCCTCAGCTTTACCAGCTTTTTTCTCACCTCTTCCCAACTACTCCTCTTCATTGGGGAAATTTAGATTTTTCCTCAAAAATCTAAATTAGAAATAATTTCTTTCAAGTATTTTTGAAAGATTTTGGGGAAAGTCTTTACCTTTTCCATCACCTCATGGATTAGGCATGTGATCTCCATTTCTTATCTGGTCATAGTGCATACACAATGTTAATTATTTATTTTTCATAAATAAATAATTACCCACATCCACACAATAGTTATCCATTGGGGTCCACCCCCTTTGGATTTATGTTCAAATGTCTAATTTGAAAAGCATAGAACTTGGGGTGTTACATATTACCCCTCTGAAAACAAACACCGTCCTCGGTGTTGACAATTATCTACTTAGTTTATTTTGAAAATAAATAGGAATGCTTTTCCCTCATTTCAGCTTCTCTGTTCCATGTAGCTCTTTCAGCAGTAAAGTGCTCCACTGCACCTTTACTCTAGCTACTGTTTAATTTCGTAATTCAATTTTTTTCCCGCTTTCAGATTTGAAGCGGCTCTGGAAGGAATTCCTCCTCTGGTTCCACCTGGACCACATTCCAATCAATAATGTGAGAAGCATCATGTACCAAAAATTATAGTTTTCCAACAAGGAGATATGAAACACATCATGAAATTTAATAAGCAATGGTAGGGCTAATTTACAAGCCATTAGTTTCCCTCCTTTCCAACACCTTCCTCGGTGTTACCCTTTTTCGTTGATTTTCAACTTTGACAAAGATTTCTTCTTCGTCCTTGATTAGTTTCCAGCAGAGTACTCTCCTGCTTCTACTCTATTTACTGATGCCTTATGTAGTTGGTTTTCTTCCTACTTCTTTGCAAGAAGTCTGTCTGGAAGATCTTTTATTCTGGTTTCTCTGTCCACAATTCATACCAATGTAAGTAATATCAGGTACATACAATTTATAATCCACAACAACATTCTGCATTTCAATAACTTAAGAAATTTAGTTACTAGTCAAACCGTTCAGGTTCATAATAGTTTAGTGCACTTTTAGTACACTACTTATCCTTTCTTGTTTTTCAGTGAGATTCTTTCCTCACGCAACTTGGTCCAGTTTAGCTTTTCTTGAGTTTCTAGGTGATTTATCTTCACCTTGTTTTCTCCTTGGTTCCAGAGTGTACACTTTCCTGTTACACACTTGGCTAAACAATTTTACACTTTTCATTAGTACTCATAAATGAAAGAAAACAATTGTATCATATGCATGTTTATGCTTACCCTTTCTCAGTTTATAGCCGTACTTCCAGTATCTTATCATTGTTTTCTTTTGTTAGTCAATCAATTTAATTAGAAATAACTAGACTCGCTAATAATCTCTACAATTCAATGCTTACTTCCCACATGAAATTTTTTCCTCTAACCTCTTTTATGAATTGTATCCACTAGTTCAAAACTTACGTGAATAAATTTGGAGCTGATGGGTTTCCCCCACACCCAAGTCCAAATGTATCTCATCCTCTTTTCTCTCAGTTGATAGCTGTATGATTTCCCACTATTTCCCTGTCTTAAATAAAATTTACACCCACAAAATATTATAGTATGAATACATGTAATTAATATCATTCATCACCTTCACAAGTATGACTACTTGATAATGTCAAAAATAAATTTGACACAATTTCCCCGTTTTCAAGGAATTACGATAATTTATACATTTACTAAAATTGTTTTTTTTTTTTCATTTTCATGCTGTATAAATTCCAATGATGATTCACCAATTGTATCTATATGTGAATTGCACTAATCATTAGAAATCCGTCCATGGTTTATATAGGTTTTCAATTTTCCCCTAACTCGCCCACCTGGGGAAAATTTGATTTATCTCTTCATTCATTCATTCATAACTCAATGAAATGGATTTGCATTACATTATTTAATATGCAATGGTCCCCAATTACTAAACCAACTATTTAACTGTTTTTATAACTCGTATTTAAGCTTACCACTTCATTATTTTCCATGAACTAAAATAGGCTCATCACAAAATACTCTAGTCATGACTTAAATCATCTTGGAAGTTTGTCCAATATATTTTTTTTTCCTCATTATACTTTTAACACTTAATCTACCACTACTAGTGTTTATTACTCCTTTAAACCTAATTAGAGTAATACTATTTCGACCATATGGTAAAATATGTCCTTCCATTTCACTTGCAACTTTTAAGGGGAATTCACTTTTTAATATTCACTAGTGAATTTTTTTCCTCTCCCTTAATCCCGTGGTCATAAGGTTTGAGTTTTACTAACTGAACTAAATTATCATGTATGAAGATATTATATTCATACAACTCAACAAAGTTAACATTATAACATATAACAAGATCACCTATATTTATAATGTTAATTGTAGATTTAACTTATGTCCCACGTGCAATTTGTTTCATTTTACTCTATCATTTCTCATGATAATTATTATTATTTTATCTATATATATATATATATATATATATTTAATAGTTAATTAAGAATTTACAACTTATATTTAACATTCCTCTATTAAATATAAATTGTCCTTTTCCTATTATCCACCTTTCTCTATATATTCCAATATAAACTTTCTTTCTTCTTTTGTTCCAATAAATATGGTAACACATAGTATTATATAGCGTATTTGGAACATATATCACCCCACAATTATTCCTTCAAGACAACGTATTTTTTTTTTCAATTCTAATTTAAATACAATTTATAATGCCAAAGTTCACACCGGTTCAACTTATTAATTTCAACTAAAGTGCACTATTAATACATTCAAATAAAGTGCCATTGTATTAAATCCCACTTATTAACTATAACTAAAGTGTAAGTTATTAATTCCAAACAAAGGGCCACCTTATTAAATCCGATATATATATACATTTACATATATATATATATTTAATTATGCTACCCCTAAAAATCTGAAGAGCAACTTTACTAATCCCACATATACATATGTATTTATATATGTATTTATGTATTTTTGTGGGTATTTAATATTCTATCCATAAGGTGAACCAATTTGGATTTTGAATTTTGTATCGAAATTTCGAAAATGACCAAGAAATTCATTTTGAAGTAATTAATTATTTATTTTGTAATAAACAGGTTGAGTTGAAATTATTTCAACCTAGATGGTCATATGAACAAGGATTCATCGACTCAAGTTGTCAAGTCAAATATTGTCGAAATTTGAAAGCAACCAAGATGGTCACATTAAAACTCTTTCTAAGAGTATGAAATTCAAGTTCAAATGTTCGTCATCAACCTTGACATCAACATTACTGACTTCGACAACAATCATCAATTTTTTTCTAAGTCAAACTGTCATCATAAGAAAAAGTCATCATTATGTCTACCTGTGACATTTAAACAGTAAAGAGCGTTAGTCATGATTGTAAACTGTTAATTTTATGTAAATAATTAAGGAAACATAATCCTAAGTCTAAAACGTTAACATTATAAGTCTAAGTCAGCTAAAGTTAGGAAAACATGTTAGTCTTGACAACATTTGACTAAAATCTTTAAAATGCCTAAGTGACTTAATACCATGGCAAGAAGTTTATATAAAAGGTTTAAGTCCTAAACTATAAACCTAAGGACAAATCCTAAGGTAAGAGGACTAATTCTAAACCTAGTTTTAAAGTCCTAGTTCGCTTTTTCACCTGAGGTGTCTCATCATCTTCTAGCAATTGGATTTTAGTAGCTCTTACTTTCTTGTTGTAGGATCTATGTTTCCAAAAAATTTCTACACAATTCCAAGAACAGCAACAAAATGTACATGGATATATTGTTTTAATATTTTCTACCACCCAATTCTGATAAAATAAATCACATCCAGAATAATTACTACTAGAGGATTGTCTTTTCTTACTATTTTTGTCCTGGAGCTTCTTTGGCATAAGCTCAGGATGCAAAGACCAACATTGAATTGAAATATGGCCCATATTTTCACAATAGTCACACTTCATTATACAATATCTTAGACCTTGATACTTAGGTCTTTCTTGTAAAAATATTGGTATAAGTCTCCCTTGACCGTTCTTCCCAAGGCCTTCTCTGTAATGTCTCTACCTCTCTCTAATTTTTTTTTTTTTTCTTTACCTCAAATTTTGTTTACTAACAATTTATGCTTCCTATAACAATATGAAATTTTTATAGGAACAACAAGGACACGTATTCAAATTAATGAACCAATTGTATCTCTCGTTTCCAAAAAGATATCGATAACATTCATGGTCAAATTATAAAGTTATTATAAATATATATATATATATATATATATATATATATATATATTTATAATATATGGTTATCAATCCCGTCAAGGTCATTATGTTATGAATATATATAAATCGATCAAACGTTATACATGGTTAATTTGACCGCGACCAAAATACTTTGTTGATATAATACTATAAACCAAATGAAATATTAAACACCGCGGCTCGATCATGTAACGAATAGGGTGAGGAATGACACGATGGCAATCGATCTAGGTTTACAGCTGAGCCACTCCCGCTCCGGCGTTAACCTCCTTGGACATTGTTTATTATTGAGTTAATGTAATAGACTGCTAATTCTTTGATGGCAGTGCATTTCATTGGCACGTATTGTCCTTCAATTTCATGATGGTGCGTTGACAGTGCTTGGCGTGACTCCAACGTTTACAGAGTTGGGAATTCAATCCGCCTGCACCATACGTATTTAAAGTGGAGGATCTGTCTGAATGACACATAGCCCTTGCGGTAATGCCTACGCCCTGACAAGGTTCCTGGATAGGTGAAGTCTCCACAGGAAAATTGAAATCGCCTGCGGTAGGTACGAGCCGTTGATTTTTTTTTTGTTTAATAAACCTATAGGGTACTCGCCCGTCCCTTCCCCTTCACTCTGAAAATCCCTCTCGGGATCTCCTTTCGTCCTTCACCAGTTACGTTTGGGTTTCACAGATTCACATAACCGACGTTATCCCCCTTCTGTAACCGCATGAGAGTATTCTCGATTGTTGGGTTTCTAGGGTTTATCTGCGTACAACTAGTAGGTCTTATACTCTTCAACCCTTCGGAATAATCAGTCCGCGTCCCAGCCTTCTCCGCTTTCGCACAGGACCGGGAGTGTTGGCCCTAGCGAGAAAGCAATGCTAGGGTAGGTTTCCCCTCACCTGTAACTGGGTAAGAAGAATTTCTTCTTCTCTGCGTGATTTCCCTTAAGTTTTATCCTCGCCTTGGTAATTGTATTTCGACTTTTATTCGCATAAATTCGTTCTTCAGTTCTTACAGGGATGAACTAATCATAGTAGCCCTAATTTATTTTATTTTTTTGTTCTGCATTTCCATCGTTGTGATTATTCCTTCTTAAAGGTAAGTTGTGCTACATGAGAGTTGTTCATGCCCTTTTTCGAGACGACTACGGCTCTCGGTTTAATCACGTCCAGTCTTGGATTTCAGGCGGGTTTTCCCCCATTGTCGTGAGTCTGGCTAGTGTGGCCGGTTAGTTATCCGAACGTGTTGTGTTTTATTTCAGTTAAGGAGGGCCTCCGCATCTCCAGATGGTGAGTATGCTTTCCATATCCATATTTTCTTCTGGTTGTATCATAGAACTGAGATTTCTTCTATGGTTCCTAAATAGTGAGCAATGAATTCCCCATTTCAGGATATGAGCTCACGGTGCTATGGCGATGGTTCATTTCGCTCAGGTTCATTGGTGATAGCACGTCTACTCTACAGGCTATCCATTCTCCTTCAATGGTTTATTGGGGTTCCAGCACTGATTGCACGATTCAGTTACATGGTTCCAATGGTTGCGCACTATGTGGTTACACGACCGTATTTTCTCTAATTGGTCAGTCACGACCAATCGCCTGTGTAACGCTATGATGAAACGCTGGAGTTGCTATGTTGCTAGGGATTAAATTCTCCAAGTTTCATTGTTTTAATTTGCTTTTTTTTTTTTGTATAACTAATACGTTTTGGAGACAGACTTGATTGCTACAACTTAACCCTCCACATTAAATCAGTTCATCAGTGGTTTTGATTAATTCACCGCCTAAACCGTGGCGGTACCTTATTGCAAAGCGCAATGATTTTATTGTTTACAGGGTCACCGAAACAATGGCTTCCATATTTGGAACCTCAGCCATCACAACTCATAACGTTGGTTACATACCGGATATTTTAATTTATATGTTTTTCGGTATCGCCGTCCCAATGGGGCGATGATTATTATATGGTTCAGTTTTGCTTTTCGTCATTAAATTTCACCCTACATATATATTTTTTTCTTTGAAAAGCAGAAAGGTTCACTCAATTTGTAGTGGCGACCTCGTTAATTCTCACATGTTTATTTACAGCTTGGGGTTCATATTATTTTACTAAACCACTTGGGTCTGTTGTTACCGAGTTCATTAAATTAGTTCCTTTGTTTTCGTTTTGCTTATAGAATGTTAGTTGGACAGAAGTTCAACAGCTCACAGCGCCCTCCCAATGTTTTTAATACATTTCTTGGAAAGCTCGTGATCTCGACATACATATTCCTCCTGCCGAATTTAGTTTCGTTACCCTTACTGTTATGATTAAAATTTCAGGATTCAATTAAACAGTGGAGAAGGTTCATTGAAATTAATCATGTTACAGTCAGCATAATGTACACACATTTTATGTACGTTGCTATATATATAACCATTCCCTTTTTTTCTTGTAAGTCTCATAGCAATAAAAAAAATGATAGAGTTTAAAGAGAACTGTCCCATTTTTCAACTATTCACTTTACTCTTAACTAGAGATATTTACATGTACATGTTCATTATATCACTACTGGTCTTCGTTAGCCTTTGTAAAGCCACAGGTGTATTCTTTTAACTAAATTCATAGCGTTAAAGTCTACTTGTCTGGTTCCTTCAATATATGAAACAAAACCAGGTAATGGTCCAGAATATGAATTGAGTTGCCAAAGACTAGTTTTCAATCTACACTATTTCCTGCATAAATTTTCCATTCCTTTCTAGAGATTTTTTTCTGTTCAGAATTCTACTAGCTAGAAACATAGTTTAGACGGGTTCTTTGAATGATAAGTGGATGTATAAGTCTGGCTATATATTTGCATAAAGTATATTTTACCATTGAAATTCTGGTTGCTAATACTAGACTGGTTTCATAAGATAACTAGCACTGCATAAGCACGGGCAAATTCAATCTTCATTTTCTCTTGTTCATTCCCAATACAGTACTGACAACTCAGATTTCTCCTTCTCTTATAATTATATAGATTTGACTCATGTTCTAAAACAGAAGCAGATTAAAATTAATTTATAACTATCTTCTGTGGAGTACTAAGTATCCTCAGATTTAAACCTTCACTGGTTTAAAGATTCTGTTGGATTCTTCTCCATAGATTCAGTTCTACAACTGTACAGAATGTCAAGGGTGTGTCCCTTATGATTGATTCTGTTAAATGTAGACTTACATTCTAATATACTAATAATTTTTATATTTAGCCAATTCATACTATGTAAAGTAAACACACCAAAAAATTTAGAGACATACCACTCATGCAATTGACCACCTCCCAACCTTAGAGTCCTTCTGTCCTCAAGAACTCACCCCCGAGCTGAGATCCTCTCCTCTCCTCAGATCAACCTCTAATCTGTTGAGGAGCAGCTTATTTAAGCTATTTTTCCCCAAAGCATGTTTCTAATTCTGCGTCCAGAATATCAAGATGCTTTTCTTCCTGTTTGCCTAGGCTTCCCATTTTTGGGATTCTTTAAAGCTGTTTTATGCTTTCCCTCAGCTTTTCCAGCTTTTTACCTCTTCCCAACTACTTTCCTCATCATTGGGGAAATTTATATTCTTCCTCAAAATCTAAATTAGAAACAATTCCTTCCAAGGATTTTTGAAGGATTGTGGGGAACAGTTGCCTTATCCATCCACATGGATTTAGCAAGTGATCTCAAATCTCATTTTTGGTCAACATGCACACCAGTATTTTATTTATTTCTTCAAATTAAATATTAAATTACATTCACAATTTATTTATCCTTTGGGGTCCACTCCCCTTAGGATTAAAGTTCAAATGTCTAACTTTGAAATTCCAACACATAAATTGGGGGTGTTACATATTCCCCCTCTAAAAATAAACACCGTCCTCGGTGTTGTTATTTAACTACTAGAGTTCATTTTTCAAACAAAATTGGATATCTTTCCATCATTTCAGCTTCTCTTTCCCATGTAGCTTCTTCAGCAGTAAAGTGCTTCCACTGCACTTTTACTTTGGCTACTGTTCTGTTTCTCAATTCAATTTCTTCCCGCTCCAATACTTGAAGCGGTTCTGGAAGAAACTCCCCTTCTGGTTCCACCTGTACAACATTCCAATCAACTATGTGAGAAGCATCATGCACATATCCTTTTAATAATGAAACATGAAACACATCATGAACTCTAACATGGGGTGGTAAGGCCAGCTTGTAAGCTACTGGTCCCACCCTTTCTAATACTTCAAAAGGACCACAATATCTAGGAGCTAGTTTTGCACAGCTTCCTGCATAAAGTGTGCTCTTTTTAGGTTTTATACGCAAGTACACATGTTCTCCCACTTTAAATTCTCGGTGTACTCTTTTCTTATCAGCATAACTTTTCTGGCGATCTTGTGCTGTCTTGATGTTTCTCTGTATTTTCTTAACAATTCTTTCCATCTCTTGTAAAGCATCTGGTCCCAACTGTAGTTTATCTTCTGGTTGGCTCCAGCTCAAAGGAGTCCGACACTTTCTTCCATAGAGTGCCTCAAACGGACTCATTTTTATGGAGGATTGCTAGCTGTTATTATAGGCAAATTCAACTAAATGCAAGTAATCTTCCCATTTTGAAGGCCTATCCATTACATACATTTTAAGCATATCCTCCAAAATCTGATAAGTTCTCTCTGTTTGACCATCTGTCTGAGGGTGATAAGCAGTACTAAAATTCAGTTTAGTGCCCATTCCTCCAAATAACCCTTTCCAAAAAGCTGCTGTGAACTTAGCATCCCGGTCTGAAACAATGACTTTTGGAACTCCATGTAATCTTACTATTTCTTTTAAAAATACTTCTACTACTTGGGCTGTCCCAAACGTAGACTTAACATGTATGAAGTGGGCAGCTTTAGTTAAGGTGTCTACTACCACCATGACTGAATCATGTTGGTATTTGGTTTTGGGTAATCCTGTTATAAAATCCATGGAAACTGTGTCCCATTTCCATTCTGCAATTGGTAAAGGGTTTAAAAGACCAGCAGGATGCTGATGTTCAATTTTGACTAGTTGACATTCCATGCATCTGCTTAAATATTCTGCTACATCTCTCTTCATTCCTGGCCAGAAAAAATTCTTTTTCAGGGCTCTTAACAATTTCTGATATCCTGGATGTCCTGCATATGGCGGTTTGTGATACTCATCCAGAATTTCCCTTTTTAAGGACTCTACATTGGGAATATATAACCTATTTTTATAATAGATCATCCCTTTTTGGTTTTCAATGAAATCAATTTTCTCCTTTCTCTGTAGTTTCACCAAGAGTGTTTCATAGTTTGGATCTTGCTTTGCGGCTTTGCTAACCAACTCTTCTACTCCAATCTGGGCACTACTTCCAATGCTGTTTATATTCTGACAAGCATTCCTGCTTAATGCATCTGCAACTTTGTTTTCTCTTCCCTTGATATGTTTTATGTCCATATCAAATTCAATTAAAAAGGACAGCCATCTGGCTTTCCTTGCATTCAGATCAGTTTGGGAAAAGAAGTATTTGAGACTAATGTGATCAGTCATGAAGGTAAACTTTTTCCCAAGAAGATAGTGCCGCCACACTTTAAAAGCATGGATAATAGCTGCTAATTCCAAATCATAGGCACTATAATTCTGTTCATGTATTTTCAGTTTCTGAGATTCATAGGCAATAACTGAGTTTTCCTGCAACAGGACTCCTCCCAACCCCTCTCCCCAAGCATTTGTAAATACAACAAATTCTTTATCAGGATCTGCAATCTTTAGTATAGGGGCTGAAGTAAGTTTTTGTTTTAATTGCTCGAAACCGATTTGACATTTTTCAGTCCACACGAACTTGACACCCTCTCTTTGCAATGAAGTGATGGGATGTGCTATAGCAGAAAATCTCTCCACAAATCTGCGATAATAACCTGCAATCCCCATGAATGACCTTACTGCTGAAACATCAGTGGGGACTGGTCATTCTTTAATGGCTTTTATCTTTTCAGGGTCAACCGCCAGCCCTTTTTCAGAAATAATATGACCCAGATATTGAATTTTATCTTTATAAAATTCACATTCGCTGAACTTGGCATATAACTGGTTTTCTTTTAAAGTCTGCAACACTATTCTCAAGTGTTCTTTATGTTCATATTCAATTTTGGAGTAGACTAAGATATCATCTATGAACACAAGAAAAAATTTATCCAAATACTTATTTAACACACTGTTCATCAGACACATAAATGTGGCAGGGGCATTTGTCAATCCAAAAGGTAAGACTACAAATTCGTAGTGTCCATACCAGGTTCGAAAAGCTATTTTGCTGATGTCTTCTTCCTTGATTCTGAGCTGATGATACCAAATTCTTAAGTCAATCTTAGAAAAGACTGAGGCCCCTCTCACCTGATCAAAAATATCGTCAATTCTAGGGAGCAGATATCTATTCTTAATGGTCAATTTGTTCAGTTGGCGATAATCAATGCACATCCTAAAAGTTCCATCTTTCTTTTTCAAAAATAAGACCGGTGCTCCCCAAGGAGACACACTTGGTCTAATTTAACCTTTATCGAGTAATTCTTGTAATTGCATTTTCAGCTCCATAAGTTCAGGAGGACTCATTCGATAGGGGTCTCGGGAAACAGGTGTTGCTCCCGGCACCAGATCTATGGTAAAGTCAATTTCTCTTTTGGGGGGGAGATGAGGAATCTCATCTGGAAAGACTTCTTTAAATTCCCTTACCACCAGTAATTCATTCAACAGATCTTCTCTAGTTTTCTGTTCCACTTCCTCCACATGTACTGCGTAAACTTGATATCCTTTTCTAGCTGTTCGTTTTAATTACAGTGCTGATATTTGTCTTACTGCAATGGGTTTTGGTTTTCCTTTGAGAATAAAAGGTTTCCCTTCTTCATCCACACAATGTAGGGTTTTATCCCAGCAGTTCATCAAGGATTTCTTATTTTCCAGCCAGTCCATCCCTATCAGTAAGTCATAAGAACCTAGAGGCAATATGTTCATATTTACTTCGGTTGGAAACTCATTTAATTTGATTTCTGTTCTGGGTAATTTATGTGTTACCTTTCTCTTTGTTCCAGTGGCCAGCTGTACCAACCATGATTGCTGAAATTTTTCAGTTTTCAGATTACATTTTTCTACAATTACAGGACTAATATAACTCAAAGAATCACCCGGATCAATCAGAACAGTAACAGGTAGGTCAGAAATCTTACCATCCATTTCCACCATAGTAGCTTGATGTTCTGCTTGTCGATTCTCCAAGGCTGCACTAATGGTGGGTATATTCCTGGCTATGTCATTCACTATTGTAGCCTCTCGATCTCTCATGATCATCTGAATGTTTCGATGAGGACAATCCCTCAGGAGATGGGGTTCTCCACAGCCCCAACATTTCAGGGGTTCTTTCATCTTCACTGTGCCCTCTTTCCTATTGTCTCCGTCTGTTTGTTTTGATGCCACTTGGGACTGAGCAGTTTGGCTTTCTTTGGGTTTAGTAAACTTCTTCCGCTGATGGTCCCTGCCAAAGTTCTTCAAATAGGCTGGTTTTGGTTTCTTCCCTTTGAACTCAGTCTTACTTACCCAGTTTTTTCCATGTTCAGTTTTGCCTTTAAATTGTTGGTAACATAATCTAGCTTTTCTAACAGCTTCATCCATTGTTTTTGGGTTATCAAACTCGATCTTCTCTTTGTATGCAATTGGCAAACAATTCAGAAACCTTTGTACCTTTGCCTTCTCTTCCCTGATATAAGGGACATATCTCAACAGATTCGTAAACTTAGTGACAAACTCATCTATAGTGAGTTGTCCCAGTCTAAGTTCATGAAATTCTTTGGCTTTATCATCGTAGTAACGTTCATTTAAATAGCGATTTTTGAACTTAACCTGGAAATCCTCCCAAGTAACTGTCTTTTCATCAATAGCATGCACCATTTTCGTCTCTTCCCACCACAGGGTAGCTTTACCTTGCAGCTGGTAAACAGCTAATCTAGCCTTTAAATTTCTTTCATATTCATAGACCTGGAAATATTTAATCATATTCAGCAACCAGGCTTCAGCATCTTCCTCCTTTTCCCCATCATAGGAGGGAGGTTTTATCTTTCAGAATTCCCCTTGTAATTCACTTTTCTGTTTATACTGATGCCTAGCAGCATCCTAGTCCTCAGACTCATCAATCTTCCTCTTTCCGGACCACTCGCCTATTTGGCTGTCCCGTGAAGCCAGCTCTCTAATGAGCTTTTCCTGCTCTTTACTGGCTGATGACAACCTGTCATTCTGGATTCTCAACTCAGCCAATTCTCGTTGCAACCTGTGCAACATAGCCATCACTGGAGCGTTGGGATCTGGTGTACCAAACTCATCCCACATATCCACATAAATTTCTTCACCTTCAGCCATATCAGTACCACTGTACACGCTCAT
This sequence comes from Pinus albicaulis, assembly GCA_034641835.2. Lineage (NCBI taxonomy): Eukaryota > Viridiplantae > Streptophyta > Pinopsida > Pinales > Pinaceae > Pinus > Pinus albicaulis. The sequence goes on from JAXQQM020063278.1 coordinate 25,334, forward strand.
AACACAGATCAACAAAATTTAAAAAAAAAAAACAAATTTTCCACCATAATCATTTATAAAAATAAACACTCAGCAATAGCGAGCACAATAACAACAACCCAGTTTTTATAACTTGGGCTCTGATACCATTTGTAATGTCTCTACCTCTCTCTAATTTTTTTTTTTTTTCTTTACCTCAAATTTTGTTTACTAACAATTTCTGCTTCCTATAACAATATGAAATTTTTATAGGAACAACAAGGACACATATTCAAATTAATGAACCAATTGTATCTCTCGTTTCCAAAAAGATATCGATAACATTCATGGTCAAATTATAAAGTTATTATAAATATATATATATTTATAATATATGGTTATCAATCCCGTCAAGGTCATTATGTTATGAATATATATAAATCGATCAAACTTTATACATGGTTAATTTGACCGCGACCAAAATACTTTGTGGATATAATACTATAAACCAAATGAAATATTAAACACCACGGCTCGATCATGTAACGAATAGGGTGAGGAATGACACGATGGAAATCGATCTAGGTTTACAGCTGAGCCACTCCCACTCCGGTGTTAACCTCCTCGGACCTTGTTTATTATTGAGTTAATGTAATAGACTGCTAATTCTTGGATGGCGGTGCATTTCATTGGCACGTATTGTCCTTCAATTTCATGATGGTGCATTGACAGTGCTTGGCGTGACTCCAACGTTTACAGAGTTGGGAATTCAATCCGCCTGCACCATACGTATTTAAAGTGGAGGATCTGTCTGAATGACACGTAGCCCTTGCGGTAATAACTACGCCCTGACAAGGTTTCTGGATAGGTGAAGTCTCCACAGGAAAATTGAAATCTCCTGCGGTAGGTAGGAGCCGTTGATTTTTTGTTTTGTTTAATAAACCGATAGGGTACTCGCCCGTCCCTTCACCTTCACTCTGAAAATCCCTCTCGGGATCTCCTTTCATCCTTCACCAGTTACGTTTGGGTTTCACGGATTCACATAACCGGAGTTATCCCCCTTCTGTAACCGCATGGGAGTATTCTCGATTGCTGGGTTTCTAGGGTTTATCTGCGCACAACTAGTAGGTCTTATACTCTTCAACCCTCCGGAATAATCAGTCCGCGTCCCAGCCTTCTCCGCTTTCGTACAGGACCGGGAGTGTTGACCCTCGCGAGAAAGCAATGCTAGGGCAGGTTTCCCCTCACCTATAACCGGGTAAGAAGAATTTCTTCTTCTCTGCGTGATTTCCCTTAAGTTTTATCCTCGCCCTGGTAATTGTATTTCAGCTTTTATTCACATAAATTCATTCTTCATTTCTTACAGGGATGAACTAATCATAGTAGCCATAATTTATTTTATTTTTTTGTTCTGCATTTCTGTCGTTGTGATTATTCCTTCTTAAAGGTAAGTCGTGCTGCATGAGAGTTGTTCATGCCCTTTTTCGAGATGGCTACGGCTCTCGATTTAATCACGTCCGGTCTCGGATTTCAGGCGGGTTTTCCCCCAATATCGTGAGTCTGGCTAGTGTGGCTGGTCAGTTATCTGAACGTGCTGTGTTTTATTTCAGTTAAGGAGGGCTGCCGCATCTCCAGATGGTGAGTATGCGCTCCATATCCCTATTTTCTTCTGGTTGTATCATAGAACTGAGATTTCTTCTATGGTTCCTAACCAGTGAGCAATGGATTCCCCATTTCAGGATATGAGCTCACGGTGCTATGCCGATGGTTCATTTCGCTCAGGTTCATTGGTGATAGCGCGTCTACTCTACAGGTTATCCATTCTCCTTCAATGATTTATTGGGGTTCCAGCACTGATTGCACGATTCTGTAACACCCCCAAGTTCTATGCTTTTCAAATGAGACATTTGAACATAAATCCAAAGGGGAGTGGACCCCAGTGGATGATTATTGTGTGGATGTGGTTAATTATTTAATTATGAAAAATAAATAAAATATTATGTATGCACTATGACCAGATGAGAAAATGAGATCATATGCCTAATCCATGAGGTGATGGAAAAGGAAAAAAAAGACTTTCCCCAAATCTTTCAAAAATCCTTGAAAGAAATTATTTCTAATTTAGATTTTGAGGAAAAATCTAAATTTCCCCAATGAAGAGGAGTAGTTGGGAAGAGGTGAGAAAAAGCTAGAAAAGCCGAGGAAAAGCTTAAAGCAGCTTTAAAGAGTCCCAGAATGGGAAGCCTAGGCTAAACAGGAATAAAGCATCCTGAAATTCTGGACGCAAAATTGGAAACAGGCTTGGGGAAAGCACAACTTAAATAAGCTGCTCCAGAACAGATTGAGGTTAGTCTGTTCTGGGGAGGATCTCTGCTCGGGGGTGAATCCTGGGAGATAAAGAGGATTCTAAGGTTGGGAGGACTGGTCATAGTAGAGGTGTGCATGCATAAAATTGGAGATATCTGTAAGTCTATGTTAAACATATCCCTGTTTTATGAAATCATGATGTTATATTCCTTTATGTCTTATGAAATTGTGATGTTATAGTCCTTTATGCAATTTATGAAGTTGTGATGTTATAGTACATTATGGAATGTATGAATTGTTATGTTAGGTTACCTTATGCAACTGTTAGATGGATTAATGGTTCAGTAACTTATGTAATTGCAACTACCGCTATTGACAGTAGAGACAAATGGTTGGGTTTAGAGATGAGTACATTGAAATGATGAGGTTTGAGATGGTAGATTAATTGAGCAGCCAATATAATAACTATGTATAGGTATAGATGGCTATCTTTTAAAGGAATATTAATTTCTGTGTGTATAAAAAGAAGATGTTAACAAACCAGTACCCATGAATATTAAGTTCCAAACAACTAAATCTATCATAACAATACTGATGGCACAGAAGTCACTGTGATCAATAACAGGAAGTAGGGAACAACAACCAGCTGTGTTGCACTGGAAAGAATTAAAAAAAATTAGAATTTACAGTAATTCTATTAAATGTAATGGTACACATATGGAAGTAGAAGTTAAATCCTAACTAAGTACGAGGATCTAACACTAGGGATTCAAAACTATCCAGTTCAGTATTCTCTCCCTCCCTTGGAGTGAAGCAAGAGGAGCTGTTTCCTAGTTTCCATGGAACAGCTGAATCTGTACCATAGTGTCACACATGTTGAATGGTTATAACAGACAAATAAGGGGGGAAAAAGCCTATTGCAAAATCTATTGTGAAATAACAGTTTTTGTGAGGGAAGATTGTAAGCATGTGTAAAATACCATGAACAGAGCATCTGGTTACCATCCATAGAACTACTGGGAAAGTAGTGGAGCAATGGTGGTGAACTGCGTAGAGATAGATGTATGTGAGGAGGCATACATCTATACTTCGATGCTGAAACTTTAACATATTGAAAATATTAGCAGGCCGGCAAACTGGGAAGTTGATTAAGGGCCTAGTGATCATCCTGCACAGAAAACCTGAGAAATACAAGGTAAAATATGTAGATATATAAGTCTACTATATGAACTGAGAAGAGGGGAGGTTAAGCCCAAAAATCCTCATAGAAATTCTTGTATTCCAGGGCTGTCTGTAAGTACTGAAAAGACTCTAAACCCCGGATAACAGTCTGCATTGTAGGTGGTTCAGTATAAAAAAACTATAATTGTTATCGACGCATAAAGCGGAGAATATTGAGTTATGTTGTATGGGTAGCACTCATCATAGGGGTGATGAATATAGACATATTATGAATATAGACCTTAAGAGAGACATGTTGAATATCATTCGGAGGAAAATGAACCACTTATAGAAGAGGAGTTAAGAAATTAGGAGGTGTAACCATGAGGTATAATGGATATTACTAAATAATAACAGAATCCCATGGTATAGAAAAAAAAAATGGGTTTGGGAGACGTGACAGATTCAGTTACATGGTACCAATGGTTGCGCACTATGCGGTTACATGACCGTATTTTCTCTAATTGGTCAGTCACGACCAATCGCCTGTGTATCGCTATGATGAAACGCTGGTGTTGCTATGTTGCTGGGGATTAAATTCTCCAAGTTTCATTGTTTTAATTTGTTTTTTCTGTTTGTATAACTAATACGTTTTGGAGACAGACTTGATTGCTACAACTTAACCCTCCACATTAAATCAGTTCATCAGTGGTTTTGATTAATTCACCGCCTAAACCGTGGCGGTACCTTATTGCAGAGCGCGATGATTTTATTGTTTACAGGGTCACCGAAACAATGACTTCCATATTTGGAACCTCAGCCATCACAACTCATAACGCTGGTTACATACCGGATATTTTAATTTATATGTTTTTCGGTATCGCCGTCCCAATGGGGCGATGATTATTATATGGTTCGGTTTTTCTTTTCGTCATTAAATTTCACCCTACATATATATATTTTTCTTTGAAAAGCAGAAAGGTTCGCTCAATCTGTAGTGGAGACCTCGTTAATTCTCACATGTTTATTTATAGCTTGGGTTTCATATTATTTTACTAAACCACTTGGGTCTGTTGTTATCGAGTTCATTAAACTAGTTCCTTTGTTTTCGTTTTGCTTATAACATGTTAGTTGGACAGAAGTTCAATAGGGCACAACGCCCTCCCAATGTTTTTAATACATTTATTGGAAAGACCGTGATCTCGACATACATATCCCTCCTGCCGAATTTAGTTTCGTTACCCTTACTGTTATGATTAAAATTTCAGGATTCAATTAAACAGTGGAGAAGGTTCATTGAAATTAATCATGTTACAGTTAGCATAATGTACACACATTTTATGTACGTTGCTATATATATAACCATTCCCTTTTTTTCTTGTAAGTCTCATAGCAATAAAAAAAAACGTTGGAGTTTAAAGAGAACTGTCCCATTTTTCAACTATTCACTTTACTCTTGACTAGAGATATTTACATGTACATGTTCATTATATCACTACTGGTCTTCGTTAGCCTTTGTAAAGCCACAGGTGTATTCTTTTAATTAAATTCGTAGCGTTAAAGTCTACTTGTCTGGTTCCTTCAATATATGAAACAAAACCAGGTAATGGTCCAGAATATGGATTGAGTTGCCAAAGACCAATTTTCAATCTACACTATTTCCTGCATAAATTTTCCATTCCTTTCTAGAGATGTTTTTCTGTTCAGAATTCTACTAGCTGGAAAAATAGTTTAGACGGGTTCTTTGAATGATAAGTGGATGTATAAGTCTGGCTATATATTTGTATAAAGTATCTTTTACCATTGAAATTATGGTTGCTAATACTAGACTGGTTTCATAAGATAACTAGCACTGCATAAGCACGGGAAAATTCAATCCTCATTTTCTCTTGTTCATTCCCAATATAGTACTGACAACTCAGATTTCTCCTTCTCTTGTAATTATATAGATTTGACTCATGTTCTAAAACAGAAGCAGCTTAAAATTAATTTATAACTATCTTCTGTGGAGTACTAAGTATCCTCAGATTTAAACCTTCACTGGTTTAAAGATTCTGTTGGATTCTTCTCCATAGATTCAGTTCTACAACTGTACAGAATGTCAAGGGTGTGTCCCTTATGATTGATTCTGTTAAATGTAGACTTACATTCTAATATACTAATAATTTTTATATGTAGCCAATTCATACTATGTAAAGTAAACACACCAACAAATTTAGAGACATACCACTCATGCAATTGACCACCTCCCAACCTTAGAGTCCTTCTGTCCTCAAGAACTCACCCCCGAGCTGAGATCCTCTCCTCTCCTCAGATCAACCTCTAATCTATTGAGGAGCAGCTTATTTAAGCTATTGTTCCGCAAAGCATGTTTCTAATTCTGCGTCCAGAATATCAAGATGCTTTTCTTCCTGTTTGCCTAGGCTTCCCATTTTAGGATGCTTTAAAGTGTTTATGCTCTCGTTTTCAGCTTTTATACTCTTTGATACTACTTTCCTCATCATTGGGGAAATTTAGATTCTTCCTCAAAATCTAAATTAGAAATAATTCCTTCCAAGGATTTTTGAAGGATTGTGGGGAACAGTTGCCTTATCCATCCACATGGATTTAGCAAGTGATCTCAAATCTCATTTTTGGTCAACATGCACACCAGTATTTTATTTATTTCTTCAAATTAAATATTAAATTACATTCACAATTTATTTATCCTTTGGGGTCCACTCCCCTTAGGATTAAAGTTCAAATGTCTAACTTTGAAATTCCAACACATAAATTGGGGGTGTTACATTCCCCTTCCTGGTACCCGAAGGCCTTCATCATTGACAAACCTTTTCTTTCAGAAACTACACTTGGCTTCTGACTAGAAACTTCATCGTAGTCTAAATAAATTTTTGGTGATATCAGTATGTTGGGAGTTACCTCAGCAGGTGAGGAAAAAGATCCAATGGCCTCTCTTGATGACTTTGGTGATGATGAAAGAGAAGTACTATCTTCATCTTCCTGATGAAGATATAGTGTTGGCTTCTTTCTATTAGAAGTTGTATCTTATATTAGAGGGTTGTTTCCTCTTTTATTCTTTCACCAGACTTCAAGTTTAGACTGCAAGATTTTCTAGTCACTCTCCAGTGATTCCACCATCCTTCGTAATGTAGTATTCTCCTACTGACATTTTATATTGAACTCCTCGAGTTCTTTCAACCTTAGCTATTGTCTCGAGTTCTTTCTAATTTTGTACCTGAAAAGAGCTAGTATTCTCTAATACCAAAATATGATCTGAATGTGGAATGTCACGATCTTTCCTAACTCTTGAAAAAATGTGAATGGCAAGAAAAAATTACTGAAAAAGTTACTGTTAAGTGAATCTAATTGTTTAGAATAAAGTGTTTTTAAGGATAATATTGTTAATGTTAAGGTCTAACAATTATGCATCATACATAACAATAAAACCAAAAGACAACAACGATTTGTGATGGAGTTCGTCCCTCCTAGACTACGTCTCTCGGTCAGCTTTAGAAGTGTGTGTCCACAATATTGATAAAACCAAGAGAAATAGGACTACAAAGAACTATCATTTGACAAGTGCCAAGTAGCACTACTGATTTTGTAGAATGGAAAATCTCATGATGAGGCTTTATGGATATAGACTCTTTTCTTTGATGGGTCTTCAATCGACTAAGAAAATCTGATGATGAAGTGCACACTCTATCTGAAGGACTGAAGCATAGGGACCTTTAGCACAATGGTAGATGAACTGTGTTTTTGAATATGGAAGTGGATCTCATTGTTCTAAAATGAACTTCAATTCTGAAACTATGTATGAAAATGAGCTCTCCTATTCCACAATGTACCCGTAAAACAAAAAAATCTCTACCAAGTGTTTAGTGCTCCTTCAAAAATCACTTCTTCCTCTTCTTGTATTCAAGAATCTCTCTCTTTCCTCTCATGCTCCTCATGATCCTTACAAAAAAAATCCTTTTCCCTTTTTATAAGATGAGAGCATATTAAAATGGTATTAAAACCTCCATATCTATGTTCACATCTCAAAGATTTTAATGGTTTTATAATTTTAACATTGATTTAATGGGTCATTACCCTTTTCCAAGAATTGATACTTTCAAAATACCCCATATTAGGAATCAAATATACTTGTTCTCGGGTTTTTTTGAAACCTAGTGTCTTAGGCTAAGGTATTAATTTAATACAACACCAATTTATATGAAACAAAACCCAAAATAGACTTTGGATTATCGAAATCCATTTTCAGTCTGGCAAGCGGCATGGATATAGGAATTTTTGAAATCTAATCAATGACTTCGCCAGCGGTCACGACTTACTCCGACGGTTCCAGCTTAACCTTGGTAGTTCTAGCTTCACTTGTTCACATAACATGGCTTTAACAATTGTCAGCCTTTGAATCTTTCATTTTAGGCCTACCCTTATCCGTCGCTATGTTCACATGGATAACAATCCCAACGCAGTGACAACTGGCAGCTTAGCAGTTGTCAACAACTTTTGCCGCAGTTAAACAAAATGTATTTACATGAAACTCCGACATAGTTTTAGAGCTACGATTAGACTGGTGTATAAACTGCGGGCTTCAAACTTGACATTTAACCTTGTCACATGACTTTGCATTCCCGACACAATTTTATAAATGCACGGTTATACTAGCATTGTGGGTTTTGTTTTACATAGTTTGAAATCCTAAGCCTGAAAGTGGGTTTGCAAATGAATATTAATGGAACAATGAATATTGAATATATTAGCACACTTTAAATGTAAACCTAAGTTTTGTGAAAACTTATGAAAACTTATGAAGTCTACGTGCACTATGTATGCAAGGCTAGAAAGATCTTTGTTGAAATTAAACCATTATTCATGATAAGTTTTAGGGATTAACAAGTAATTTTTGTATGCCTTATAGTGGCCTTATACCATCAATATTGTGATATTCATTGTAACTCCCTTCTGATGTACAAGTGTGGATAAATATATCAATTCATTTATTAAGGAATAAAGAAATAGGTTAATGCATTTTTTAGGACTAGGATACTAAGGGATGATATTATATAGTTAATACTTATAGCTTTTATAAATATTAGATCTCTTATGAAACATGCTTAGGGTACTAAGGATTTAAAACTAAATCAAGGGGGGGGGAAATGTGGAAGTACAAATGCATAAGAATTGTTGAAAGCGAAGAAAAATATGGTCTGAATACTTGCTGAACTAACTAGTTGTCTTAGTATACTGAGGAATTACTAATATTACTAGAAAATCATATAATCAACGATTGAGAGCAGTAATGTAGAAAAGAAGATATATATGTGTTCTCGGTTCTCTTTTGAGTGGGATCCTACTCAAGGCAGTATTGGAACCCTTATTTAAATAAAAAACGCTAAAAAATGAAACAAAGTACGTCTTCTTCTCTTATTGAAAAACCTATAATTTTTACATTTTCAGATTTATTCTACTTCAACATGAGTTGTTGCTAGCACTGAAAACAATAACATTGAAAACAATATAATCTCTCTATTTTATCAACCTATGCTCCTATTTATGCTTGGAGGAACATCTGGTAAATCCTAATCACTTTCTTGATTGATCAGTGTTATCCATTAATCACCTTGTTTTCATTTCAAACTCCCTACTGAAAATTCAATCCTCCATTTTGTATTTATACAAAAAATATGTTGTTCTGCTTCATAAAACAATATATATTCAATGATAAAAACATAATTTTTCCTGCAAAAATAAACTAAAGAAGCATGTTTCAAAGTTTTCAGTGGACTATGAAAATAATTGTTTCCAATGGATTTTCAACTGGATACATATTAGATCTTGAATATGTGTGTATCATTTCTTTTCATTTGAAATATAAAGGCAGCAAATCATGGCTGCTGTTTTTATCCATGTTACTCATGTGATAAAACCATTCAACTGATATTGAATGATCATATGATCACTTTTAAACATGGTGTAGATTTGCAATGTTAGCGTGAAAAATATAATGTTGACACAACATACAACTCCTAGTATGGTGTACATGCAAGTTTCTTACCAACATACAATTGGATTTTGATGAAGGTTTCATTTAATTATTTGTGAGTATTTTCATTGTGGAGAGGGATTTTATAAATTAGATGATAGTATATTAATCAGTTTTGTTGGAAAAATTATATATCTCTGTAGGAAGGAATTTTAATCTGTTAAATAAATATTTGTGGTGATGGTATATACGACTTCACCTCCCAATCTTCTGAAAGCAGTCATCGCCTAACTTTTTATGATTACTTTCTTTTACTTACATGGTTTTTGAATAGATGTTGATTGGAATTGCAACACATACCCACAGACATCATGATGTTGATTATTCCCAAACACATGGACCATCCCACCTTTCTTATAAAAATACATCTCTCCCATGGGAAAAATTCATTATGTAGATCAATTACTCATCCAAGTCACACAATTATGATGGGGTGTTTTAGGAATTTTACGAAAATGTCTTTGGAAGCCATGTGAATAAATGTTTAACAAATCAGTGAAGGAGGTGATAGGGAGTACATCATAAAAATTTATTCAAGACCACCTTTTTATTTGGACTCTTTCTTCTCTATATATTTGCTCGGCTACCTATGATTTCTGGATTATCTTTCTTTTTTCGTTATATAAAGAGTAAAGAAAGTCGTTGTTTCTAAGAAGCCCTTATACATGAATCAGGTTTTCACCATTTATTTTGTTCAGTCCAAAATTCCATGCGGTATGAGTTGTGCTGTTCTTTTAACCCAACAATGAGATTACTAATGACTTTGAACATGTGGGAATTTTCTCATGGCCATGCTTATCTCCATATGAGTCCACATGATATTTTTAGGTTAAGAAAGTTAGCTCTAGCTATAGCCAGTAATCTTGAAAATCTGCAGCTCACTTTACACAACTCTTTCATAATCAATTAATGAAATGAGTTTTAATGATTTTTTCATTTTACATGCATGATTTTGAGTCTAAGAATTTGAAATGATACTCATCAATGGATCTTTGCTGTCGTTTCTAACAAGGTTTGAAACAGGGACAAAATTCCTTGTGGGATTGTTGAATCTTCGCGCAGCCAATGGAAAAAATATTATCCATTCGAACTCCTTGAAAGTGACACCATTTTTTATCATTCAAATTATTACTATTTGACCGCTCCACTTTTTGGTTTTTGAAATACAAACCGCCGTGTCAAGATGCCGAAATACGTACCATGTTTATATATATGACTCTTTCAGTGAAAAACGCGCTATTTTTTAAAAGATTGCCATTTTTTCTAGCGGAAAATGAAGCAAACTATTAACCATCGACGATATCTACCTAGATTTTATAACAAATAAATATGTGCAGGAAATTCAAAATGCTCAAATGCAATCAATCATACACTATATCTTGGATTTTAGTTAGATGATTTTCCCCTCTAGAAAAAAATAATAACATCTATTAGTTTAAGCGAACACAAATATGATCAAAAATCATAGATAATATTTATCCGTAAATCCCTTTACAATCTAAAATATTATGATCTAACATTTATAATATTTTATATATATATAACTCCATTAGTCAACCTATTCCCATGGTTATACAAATATTATAACTAGAATTAAATATTTGACAATAAGAGATAATGTGCATAATTTAGAAATTAGCATATTTAAATAGAAATCAATATATTCATGTGACATTACAGAATTACCTCGTACAGTTGCTCTTTCAATCATATTAATTAACTCCTTTTGGATCTACGTATTTAAATATTTAGATGGAAAAAAAATTTATTTTAATTTTATAATAAATAATAGCCTTCTAATATAATGAATCCACTTTCTTTTGTTGAAAACCCCTTATTCATACCATTAAGTTGTACTAATATTCTACTTTTCTTAGTACCTATCACTATAATGTTTTGTTAATGAAAATTCTTAGCTGAAAACAACACCTAGCTACCAATACTTGCTCCATTTTTAAATGATTGAATAAATGTTAGAATGAATTGTACAGTTATACCCCTTCGTCCCAGTAAATAGTTTTATATATTTTTATAATGTTAGTTCTTTTGTTTTTAATAATTTAGATTGATTCAGGTACATAACACAATCTAAAATATTTGTAATGTCATTTTTAACATTTTGACTATGTAAAATTACACAAAAATAAAAATAATTAATTAAAAATAAAAATATTGACATAATGTAACAAACATTTTAACTAGGTAAAAATTTAATAAAATATATTAAAATAAAATAATAAACTATAAAAACAACCCATGGTATTGAACTTGATAACTCAACTTCTATCTTTAAATGCTATCATCTTTCTTATTAGGATCAAATAGCTTGATTGAAGAAAAGATTTGACCCATTAGATCCACAAGTAAGCTAATGAGAAATTCAATAATAATAATAACTAATTTTTGGATATTGCGCAATAATTTTAACATACACTTTAACTCCCCAAAATATATCTAATACTACTCTTGAGATGTCCGGATGATAAAAAAATGCTGAATGTCCCTGATGACAACCAAAAATAATTTCGCCCACAAGAAAAAAATGCAACAACTCATAAACCTGTCAATTTTACGTAGGGCCATATAAATGGTAATCACTTGCGATTTAGATAACATACGATGACACCTAAAGACTATATTCTTGGATTATTTAGAATAACCTAAGATGTCTAGATTGGATCTTTGAGGTGGTCGTACAATAGTGGGGATTCTTCTTAAAAGGTAAAATTTGAATGCCTGCTACGAGATGCTAAAAGGACTTACCGTTGGTTTTACAAATTATTTTCTGAATTATAAAATCAAGTTACAACTTATTGATGAAGCTTTACAAAAAATTGTTTAAAAAGTAATAAAGGAAGATGCTGAAGAACCATATTACGTTAATCAGTTATTTGTACTATTTTTATTAGTAATAGTTGTATTATATTTTTAAATGAATATTGTTAAATCATTATAATATTTTTATTTAATAATAATTACCTATTGTATTTTTAAATGAATATTACTAAATGTTGGATTGAGTAAATGTATTAGATGATATTAATTTTACAAAGATATTTTACGAAGATTAAAGTGCTACGTGTGACACAACTTTGTGGATGCAGGTCTAACGTTCTTACGGAAGAAGACGAATCTATAGGTTCGAACAATGTTATCGTAATACACAATTGAAGTTATTGTTCTATTCATAAAATGGTACAGCTATTCCTCTTTCCTATCCATGCACAAATTTAAACTATGGGGCACAAGGTAGTTCACCATATAAGAACATTTAGATATGGAAAAGTGTCAAGTTTAAAATAAGATGTTGATTATCATAATGTAAAGGTATGCAATTAATGATGCCTTAGTCGAAAAATCTATCATAATATCCAACACCATAGAGCAAGACATGTTCACCAATTTGTTAGGTCCCTATATCACTAGTATAGCCCCTTATTATTGTTAGTGTAAACCCCTTATTGTTATTAGTGTACCCTTGTAACCCCCATTTTGTTATTATTTTAAATTATTAGTACACGTTACGGCTAGTTTACATTGTGGCCCACTAGGATTATATTATGTGGCCCCACTGGACTCCCTGCTGAAAAAAGGAGGTTTTGCCGATTATCATCAAAAGAATTGATCATTAATAAGCCTGTGCCAAGTTTATTTATAAAGGGGCCTGCTACTAAGGCGTTGATACTCTCATTTAACTTCCTATTTTTGAGGTTGGATACATAACATTTTGGTATCGAACTTGATTCTCGGTTTGCTCCAAGACAGGATATGTGCTTGTTTTGGCTACTAAGTTTTTACGAGTTTCGGAAGCTGAAATTTTTTGGTCTGAAGCAGAAATCCTGAGGAAGCTTTCACAAAATTTCAGTAACTTGGACTCCTGTCTTGCAGGAGAATATCATCTAACAGAGTGAGTCTTTTCAGCTCTATAACTGGGTCACTGTGCCTTGTTATTTTTACGTTTCTAAAATGCTGTTTCTACGAGGAGTGGGAAACGGAAATTCATATGGTGCGAAGCTGAAATCCTCGAAATTTCGTCAAATAATTTCAGGCTTGGTTAGCAATATTTTTGGAGATATAATGTGGAAGGTAGTGCTTTCAGGCTCTGAATTTCATCTCAAAGGAGTGATCGTGGAAAAGTTTATCACTCTCTCTAGAAAATTTTGGGATTGGAGTTTGGTGAAGTCCCTAACGTTACCGGCTGTAGCAGTTTCATATGTTTCGGACTCTGAAGACAAACAAGCCATGTGGCAGTGACTGAATTAATACTGGGCAGGTCCAATAAGGTCATTGTGAGAATTGGACACAACTTTGTCTTTGGAGAATCAAATCGGAGTCGGACTGTGGCATTTGAAAAACTTGAAGGCTATAAGAGCTGGATGGAATGTCGAAGATTTTCAATTACGGAGATAATTCAATTTCAATATGATCTCCTAAAAGATAGTAAAAGGTGTGTATTTTTTTTTTTTTTTCAGATGCATGAATACATTTGAAGAATCAGTTGAATTGATTCCAAGGGAATCTTTTAGAATAGATATCAATATTAGATTCTAAAATGGCCCCTAAAAAAGTCAACACCCATTAAGCCTTGAAGGCTCTACTATGACTCATGAAGATGAAGAATGGCAACATGACATATCAAAATTACAAGAGCCATTCGCTCATGAAGAACAACAAAAAAAAATGAAATGGAAATTTTGAAGAAAAGGTGTGGAAACTAAGATGGATATGGTTTTGAAAAGGCATGACTATGGTGGTGGTTTGGAAGCTAAGATGGATGGCATGATGGGCATGGAAGCTAAGATGGATGACATAAAAGACAACATGGAAAACATGAAGAGTGATCTAAAAAGCATACATGGAAGGCTTGATGACAAGCAAAAACTAAGTAATTCTAAATAATTGATATGGGAAAGAACCTCTACGTGCCGAGAACAAAATAAATGTTAATCATGATTTCATAAACTACGAATGTTGGCGGAAGAACTATATTCAAAAATGAATTATGAAGTTTGATGGAAAGGATCTGTAACATGGATACTACGAATGGAGCAATATTTTGATCTCAACGACACAAAACACACACAAAAAAGGTAGCATTTACTGTTTTTACATTTCGAATAAATGACAAAACAACATAGGCCAACTCAATATTTGCTCCCGTAAAATTGTCACTTGGTAAATTTTTACGGAGGAAATGATAGCACATTATGAGGATACAAAAACTGACACCTTCTTTACTAATTGATAAATCTCGAACAAAGGGTTTAGTGATATACATTAGGACTTTTAATTGAATATAAAGATGGCAGTCTTACGGAGGAACACGGGATTGATCTCTTCCTAGGCACTTTAAGGATAACATCCAACATGAAGTTCGCGTTTTGGAACACGATTCATTGGAGAAGGCATTCGGGTTGGCGAGAAAAGTTGAATGTAAAATTATGGCGGCAAGGAAGCCTACCACTCAATTCTATAAAGAAGGAAGTGTTGCTACGCCTAGATTTCTAACCTACAAGGTTGACACCACAAAATTGGAAGAAAAAAGAGCAAAGGGCTTTGCTATAGTTCATGATAACTATGATACATTAAAGGTCATAGAGTCTATCTACAGAAAAGATGGCCCCATAGATTGTGAAGAAAGAAAAATGAACAAAGGATCTACACACAGGAACCACCCCTAGAAGAAGAAAACAGATATAAACCCATATCATGCTGTCTGCTGGCAGAAGTGCCATCACTCAGCTCTGCAGATACGAAGGACATACTCAGAGAAAAAGTGTATGCGTGTTGATTAAGTTCGGTGGCACCCATAATTTTATTCATTATAAGGTAGCCAAGGAATGCAGGTGGCACCACCCTTGTACAGAATGTAGTGATGGTTCTGATAGAACAATTATAAATACATAATATCAAGTAACCATGGGGGAATATGTAATTGATTAGTCCAATGCTTGCCATTCCTATGGGAGGTCTTGATGTTCGCTAACTAAATTTCCAACAGTTGCAATCTTTGGGGACGGTAGCTTTTAATTTTCGAGACTTTCTTGAAATTTTTCAGAAGGAAAGGAAGTCAAATTACGGGGTATCGCGGAAACCCGGGAAGGATAATAAGCTCCTAATGTCATGACAAAGCTTCTAAAGAAAGAACGACGGCGTAATTGCACAATTATGCTCACTAGAGAGTTCAACGTCAAAATCATCTATTTATAACGGATCTCAACAAGTCTTGGACAATCATTCCAAGGTGTTTGAAACTCCCAAAGGACTCCCTTCTTCGTGATCCTTGATCCTTGCTATTCATTTGATTCGAGGAAGTGTTCCTCCAAACATCGGGCCAACATAGATATCCTTACTTCCAAAGAGCGAAATTCGACATGCAGTTAAAATATTCAAGAAGGCGAGGTACCATTCAACGGTCAAAAGCTCTTTCACTCTACAGTATTGGTACACAAGAAGGATGGATCATAGCGAATGTGTCCGGATTATGGAAGCTCAATAAACTCACCATTAAGAACAATTTCCCATTCTGTGATTGATGAATTATTGGATGAATTACATGGAGCCATTGTTACAAGTTGGATCCTGAACTGAGGATATCCTAAATTAGAATGAAACTGAATATTCCAAAAACAACATTTCGAACTCATGAGGGTCATTATGAATTTTGAATTAAATGCCCTTTTGGCCTTGCAATGCCTTCTACATTTCAGGGTTGATGAATTCCATTTTCAAACCCTTCCTTAGAAAATTTGTGCTAGTATTTTTTGATGATATACTAATCTCTGACCGGAGTCTTGGAAAGGATCATGTTGAACATGTTGACGAGTGCTCAAACTATTCACCGGGAGAAACAATTATATGCAAAAAAGTCCAAATGTTTCTTTTAGATCTGAGAGGTGGAATATCTGGGTCATATTGTATCTCACGAGGGTGTTAAAGTGGACCCTAACAAAATTAAAGCCATTAAGGAATGGAAAGTTCCACAACCCCTTAAGCAGGTTAGAGATTTCTACAGGAGGGTCAGAGACATTATACTGCAAGTTTGTTAAGAATTATGGGAGAATAGCAGCACCTCTAACAACATTATTGAAGAAAGATGCATTTTCATGGACTCACAAAACCTTCAAGGCCTTTGAACGTCTTAAAGAGGCAATGTGCCTATATAGGTCTTAGCTACACGGACTTTACAAAAACCTTTATTGTGAATGTAATTGCACCATTCGAATTGATGCCAAAGTTTTAATGCGAAGGAAGACCATTGCTTTTGAAAGTCGTCCCGATCAAAGGAAAGTTATTTATTCTTTTGCAGAAGAAGAAATGCTAGCAATACTACATGCACATAAAAAATGAAACTTACTAATGCATTAGAAGGTAAAACGTCTGTAAATGTCTTAACCACTTTTTGACAAGGCTATAGTAGGAAAGAACAACAAAATGAGTCACAAGATGTGAGTTACTGACTTTGAAATAATCTACAAAAAGGAGAAAATTTGAATGTTGGCTGGATGCATCTCAGAAAAGAATGAAAGGGTGGGCTTATTTAACATTATTCTCAATATCTAGCAGTTGGATAATGAAGCAAAGTCAGATGGAAGACAAGTATATGGATATATTCCAAAGTTGCACTTAAGTCTCAAATGCATACGATACATTTAATTGGAAAAATGATTCCTTATGGTACAAAGATCGCTTATATCTTTGTAAGAATTCCCCCTTTAAAACAAAAAGGTGTACGGAATTGCACACTTCTCCTTTAGGAGGACACTCGGAATTTTTAAAAACTTACCACGGGGGTGAAGAAGAAATTTTTTTTGGGATGACAAATACGATATTCGAAAGTTTGTGAGGCGGAATGTTTGGTTTGCAGCCAGAATAAAGAGGAAACAATTAAGACCCCGGAACCTACAGCGCATCACGTCCAGTCAACGTTGGGAGGAGAATTTCAGCCAGTTTTATCTTTGAGTTTACCTAAGTCCGAAGGAAGAGTGTCATCATGGTGGTAGTTGATAGACTTACCAAGTATGCACACTTTGTACCTTTATCTCCAATATTCCAGCAAATCTGATTTTACATTTATGGGCCAGTCAACTCACATGGAAGCCCAAGGTTATTGTGAAGCTGTGAAGATCCCATTTCACAGAATTTTTTACGTTGAAGTTATTTTCTTGTTTGATGCTACAGTTAACTAATATCATATCATCCTCAATGCGATGGTCAATGAGATAGTAAATAAATGTTTGGAAGGATATGTCTTCTTTTGTTTGTATACGATAAACAAACACAATGGAGTCAGTGGTTTTACCTCTTATTTAGAATACAGTGATATCCTTAACATATTTATCTTGCGGCAAAAATGACCCCATTTATGGCACTTTATGGATATCATCCCTATCCATCATCATCTTTGAGAAAGTCGAAGGAGTTCAACGGTGGAAGATCATCGAGCATGTTAAGTTCTCAACTCTTAAGGATGCACTTTGCTGAATTTGGCACAATCAGATAGTGACAAAAAATGATCACAAATACATGAAAGTTTTGATGTAGGAGATTGGGTATTTTATTTAACCATACAAACAAATGTCCCTCAAGCAAACAAAGCGGGATAATAAATTATCCTTAAAGTACTATGGTCCTTACAAGGTGTTGCAAGGTGGTGTACATAGCCTTCAAATTCAGTTTCTTCTTCTTGTGGAAATAAATTGATTTTTCCATGTTTCATGCTTAAAGAAGGTTATAGGTGAAAATCTTCGGTTCATGATGTTGCAGAACATTAGGGGAAGGGGAAAAAACATATTGGAACTTTGAGAAGCAGGTCAAGGAAAAAGGAAACTGACAACTACGGAATCGATCAATTTGTTCATCTCTATCTTGAAGATGGAAAAACTTACCTACGAAGATTCCTTTGGAGGATGAAGATACATACGAAGCAGGAGCCTATAAGAGTGTTGAGATTATTGCACTTTTTTGGAAAAGGAGAGGGCATGTTGGTCCTATATCTTCATGCCATTATCCTTCATTAATTAGTGTAAACCCCTTATTGTTATTATTCATGCCTTGTAGCCCCATTTTATTTATTATTATTGCCCTTATTCTTATTTATTGGAAGGTGGCTAGTTTACATTATTTTAAGAAGTTATATTATGGCCCCATGGACTCCTATGTAGAAAGGAGGTTTGTGGTGTATCATCCAAGAATTGATCATTCATGTAATGTATTGGAGGTTGCCCCTCGAGTATGGCTTATTTCTAAGGCATTGATATCTCATTTCTTCTATTTTGGAGTTGGATACATAACATTTGGTATCAGAGCTTTGGATTCAGGTTTAACTGCTCCAAACAGGTCGTAGCAACCTTTCTAACTACAACTGTTTTTTCCCGAATTTCCGAAGAAGCTTGAAAATTTTGCAGATGCAGCGAAAATCCTGAAGCTTATACAAAAATTTCAGACAGTTGTAATATTTGCGGAGATATCATCTGTGGAAGTCAGGTCTTTTTGAAACAAACAGATGTCGTGGCGCATTTTCATAAATCTGTTTCTACGAAGGTTCAGAATCTAGAAAATTCATATGAATTTTGCGCTGTAGCTCTGAAAATTGACAAAATAATTTCAGAGCTTGAGTTCACAATATTTTGATGTAGTCTAATTTATTTTTGAGGCTCCTGAATTTCTACACGCAAAAGATGTGATAGGAAGAAAAGTTTAATAACCTCTCTCTCTGAATTGGATTGGAGAGTTCTAAATGCAAGTGATCACGTTTACATTATATAGTTTCTTCGCTATCCAATTTCCGAGAGACAAAGACAAAACGGTGACACGTGGCAAGTCGTACAAGTTCGCTCTCTTGAACAGGTCAATTAGGTCATTGTGGAATTTGGACACAACTTTGTCTTGGAGAATCAAAATCAGGTGGACACACAACAGCATTTTGAAAGAAGCTTGAGGGCTACTACGGACGAATTTCAGATATCGAAGATTTTTCAATTACGAGATAATTCAATTTCAATATCGATCTCCTAAAAGATAGTAAAAGGTGTGTATTTTTTTTTCCGAATTGCATAAGTCTTGTTTTGAAGAACAAGTTAGATGGCGGTCTCCAGAGAATAACACAGAATGATCCTCAATATTAGATTCTAGAATGGCCTAAAAAGATTGTACCCATTATGACGCTTAAATCTTCTATGACTCTGAAAGATGAAAAATGGCAGCACGGCCTCAAAAATTACAAGAGAAAATTTCGCTCTCGCAAAAAAAGACATGAAATGAAATGGAAGTTTTGAAGAAGGCGTGGAAACTAAGATGGATGGTTTGAAGAAGGCGTGGAAGCTAAGATGATTGGTTTGGAAGCTAAGATGGATGGCATGGAAGTGGAGCATGGAAACTAAGATGAATGACATAAAAGGTAACATGGAAAACATGAAGGAGTGATCTAAAAGCGTTCTTTTTTAAACATGTAGTGCAATTGCTAGTTTATATTATATACAATATCAAATCACATAAGAACATTACAAAAATAAATAGAAACCCCTTCCTCATATATTTTTCTTCACAACCAAATTCTGGTTAAAATGTTAAATCATCTTTATTATTAACACTTCATTATAAAAATATCTAATATATTTTTCTGATTTATAGAAAAAAATTCTAGATATTATCATTTATCCCTTCTTCTTGGTGATTTTTTTGGAAAACTGGAATAATATTCCTTGATTACAGTTTTTTGCATAATAAATATATTTTGGGATCAAGAACTGGTCAAAAAAATTATTACATTTCTTGATTGAGAAATTTATTTTATATTCATTAAAATTTTGAGTTGCGGGGTTTATTTTATTATTATCTTCATTGTGAAAATTCAGAATTGATTGTTATTTTAAATTAGGTGAACTCTTTACCTTCACTTAATTCACATCCATATGAAGGAAAATTGTATGGATTTTATTTTGTTTTTGTTTTATATAGCACATAAAAAAATCATCTATGCAATATCCTTTCTCAAAAATAACTCGTGATGAAATTATAACTACTCATGCATACCATAGCCTTACTTTAGATGAGTAGAACCATTTATAGACAAAATATAATTCTTCGCATCTCTTTTATTTGTTTTTTTTTGTGAATTCGGTGGGACCTTGCCATTTCTATTTATATTCAAAGACAGTTACAAAATTAAGTGTTCTTGGCCTCAACATAAGAAACCGAATTATATTATTAATCTAAAAGCACTAGTTGTCTTAATCATTTTCTCTGATCTTCTTATGCTATATCTTTCTTGCACTACTTTGTTCCACTACACTTTAATATGTACAAATATAACATACTTTAAAAGCTCATAATAACACAAAAACACGTGAAATCTATGAAGACAATTCTTACAGCCCTCGGATAGGAAATCGGGGTAGAGGTATTTGACATTAGACCACAGCATTTTACGCTTGATTGAGTTGTTGGGAGATCTTGAGATTTTCTCACTCACTTACTTTGTCATCAATCCCCAGCTCTATAGCTTGATGCAGTATTAACGAAAATAAAATTTATTTACTTTAAATTATTAATCATGTAATAATTATCTTGTTTCATTGATGTTTATTTAATTTAAAAATTTATGATTAAAAAAAAAAATTGTAATGATGCATAACCATCATATTCTTGACAATTCTTGTGGGTAATGATGCATCCCCTTCATTTATTTTTTTGAGATGGTGTCTCTCTTGTTGAGGTGACAATGGCGCTAGTTCACGCCGCAACCTAATCCTAACAATACTGAATTAATCCGGCAACTGTTTTCCACTGTACTGGATCATAAAAATCTTAGATCTAACATACTTACTCTATCATCTACTTTTATAATCTCATCACAACCATTTTCAACTCTATATATAATACAGCACGAAATCAAATAATTGAATTATTGAAAATGAAGATTTCAATTCAATGCGAAAGATGTACAACACAATGGAGACGTTTATATTTATCCTTTAGTATTAGAGTCACTAAGTGATCTACAACTTTAAACAAATTTCTAATGTAAATATTTAAAGCAACTTTGGGTTATAGTTGTAAATTTGAAAAAGTAATCTTAAATCAGAGTTAATAGAGATATGCTAGAAAAATGTAGAGATTAAAATACAATGAAAAACAAAAAAACATAAATTGAAATTAAAACTAAAAAAAAGAAAAAAACCTGCTAACCTTTTTTTGTTATATGAATAATGTGGTAAACTAATTTCAAAATTTAGAAAATGGGTTTTCAATAAAGAATGTCAATATATCCGTTAAATTAAAAGTTGTATATATTGTTCTGAAATTTCTCGATATAGAATCCTACCACAAAATATGCAAAATAGAAATACCTTACAGATATCTAAATAAAGATATCTTTATATTGTGCTTATTATTTAAAAAAAAAAAATTAATAGTTACCAATAATCAACAAAAACATAGTTAATAATAGAGTGAGATTAATTTTTAAAATTCACTCATTTGTTGAAGAAACATAAGATTTGTGTGTGAAAAGGTTATTTAAGAAAAGAGGCTGATATATCCGTTAAAGAAACGCTAGCATAGCTAACTGGTTTAACCTGTCTGACCCTTCCATTTTTAACCTCTTAAAATTTTGGCTTCCCTTCGGCATTGGTCCATCAATAGATTCTGCTCAGGTCATTGGAAACTTATTCTAAATTTTAAAAATAACCGTAAACTAAGATCATACAAAATAATAGTTGAAACAAACTGAAAAACCAAAAGCATAAATCCAAACTAAAAAAGAAAAGCATGCCAGCTTTTTATTACTATGAACGTTATATTCCAACATATTACATATCTATATAAAAGAAACAGTTGTTCAGTTAAGAGGCCAATATATCCGTTAAATTAGAAGTTGTATATATTGTTGTGAAATTTCTGGATATAGAATCCTACAACAAAATATGCAAAATAGAAATACCTTATCGATATCTAAACAAAGATATCTTTATATTTATATTGTGCTTATTATTTAAAAAAAATAAAAAATAAATAAAAGTTACCAATAATCAACAAAAGCATGGTTAATAATAGAGTGAGATTAATTTTAAAAATTCACTCATTTGTTGAAGATAAGAAAAGAGGATGATGTATCCGTTAAAGAAGCGCTAGCATAGCTAACTGGTTTAATCAGTCTGACCCTTCCATTTCTAATGTCTTAAAATTTTTGCTTCTGTTCGGCGTTGGTCCATCAATAGATTATCTCAGGTCATTGGAAACTTATTCCAAATTTAAGAAATAACGGTAAACTAAGATCATACAAAATAATAATTGAAACAAACTGAAAAACCAAAAGCATAAATCAAAACTAAAGAAAAGAAAAGCATGCCAGCTTTTTATTACTGTGAACGTTATATTCCAACCTTATTACTGTGAACGTTATATTCCAAACTGAAACCAAAAGCATAAATCAAAACTAAAGAAAAGAAAAGCATGCCAGCTTTTTATTACTGTGAACGTTATGTTCCAACGTTATATTTTAAATTCAGGGTATCTGTCTCTGAAACGGCTATTCAAGAAAGGAGGCCAATATATCCGTTGAAGAAAACCCTACATATAACTATCGAAGGTTGCAGAAATTTCCCATTTATTTCCTCCTTGTCATGTATCTCTGGTCTGCTCGAATCTGGTCTATCTATGTATGCCTCGTCTGGTCTGTCTACTTGGGAGTCTGAGTCTGTGTGTTTGCGCGTCTGTCAATGAGTGAGTCTGTCTACAGGGGAGGAGGCTGTATCGATCATCTACTGCAGGTCATTACAGGTACATTTATTTTAATTTCTTGAGCAATCAAGATTTCTTATGACTTTTGTTTTTGCTAATTTTCTGAAAATATTTTCTATTGGTTATCCATCATCCTCCCATCGTTATTGTTCAAATTATCCCATCCATCCATTTTTTTTGGGCCTACTTTCTCCCTTCATTATTGTAGCTCGTACTCGTTCCATCGTTATTCCATTATATTCATAGTATTCCTCGCATACTTTCCCTGTTTCTTAAATCTATGTAGTTTCTCCTTTAATTGTTGCAGTTTCATCCGCATCAGCTTCCAATGTGTCTAATAGAACACGATATTTTATTTTATTTTTCTGAAACTATTTTGTATTGATCTTTTTAGCTGGGTTATCAATTCATCGCATAGTTATTGTTCAAATTAACCACCCATTCCATGCTTATGCTTATTAAATTATTGTAGTTTTTATTTAGATTAATTTGTCTTCATGGTTAAGTTCATGTACCCAATTGCCATTTAAACAATTTTTATGTTAGATTCAGTCATTTATATTAATTCATTTTGTTACATAAATATCCTAATGTTTCAGTTTTTTATTTTGACAGAGTTTCTTCATTTTGGGTCTATGCAGCTAGCCGTTGGCGTGGACCAGCTTCCTTTCTCAAAAGCTTTATTTATTTTAGGTAGGTTTCTGAATTATTTTCTTTGATAGTTTTTTATTTGTTTCTTTTGTCATTTTAGTGTTAGGTTTGACATGATAATTACAAAAAAAAATGACATGGCTAATTTAAGGATAGTTAAATTTAAAAAATGTATAGTTAGATTTTTCTTTATCATTTTAATTGCAGCTCTTATTTGGTAACATAATTATAAAATAAATTTATTTTGTTAATTAAAAATTAGTTATATAAAGGAGGTTTTTATAGTTAAATATATGATGTGAATTTATATTGAGATGTATTCACTTAGTGTTACTGAATATTATTTTGGATTTTCATTTGATTTTCTAAATTAATATTTATTAGTTATTTAATCATAAGGTGGTTTCTTCAATTTAATACCTTGTTAGTTTCTTTTCTAAAAATTTCCCTATTTCCTTTTATTGGGTTGTCTTTCTTTTTATCATCAATTATTTGAGGTTCAATTATCTGAAGTTTGAAATATTATCAATAAGCTAGAGAAACCCCATAAACATAAATTAGAGTAGAGTAGGTTAGGATATCCTACAGTAGTCTACTAGTTTAGAGTAGAGTAAGCTAACCTAGGCTAGGTTAGTATAGGTTAAACTATAATAGGCTAGGCTAGAGTAGGCTAACTTATGCTAGAGTGGGATAGAGGAGGTTAGGATAGGCTAGAGTAAGAGTAGAATAAAATGGGCTAGACAGGCTAGGCTAGAGTAGGTTACAGTAGAGTAGGCTATGCTAGGCTACACTAGAGTAGGTTAGTAAGGTACTATAAAGTAGGCTAGTATGCTAGAGTAGGATACGGTAGGCTAGACTAGGCTACGCTAGACTAGGCTATGCTAGACTAGGCTAGGATAGAATAGGCTAGGCTACAATAAGCTATGCTAGGCTAGGCTAGAGTAGGCTATGCTAGGCTAGGACATAGTAGACTAGGCCAAGCTAGGATAGAGTATACTAGGCTAGGATAGGATAGAGTAGGCTAGGCAAGGCTAGGATAGGCTAGAGTAGACTAAACTAGAGTAGAATAGGCTAGGCTATAGTAGGCTAGAATAGAGTAGAGTAGGCTAGGATAGGGTAGACTAGGATAAGATAGGATAGAGTAGGCTAAGGTAGGCTAGGCTAGAATGTCTTAGTATGCTAGAGTAGATTAGTATGCTAGAATATAGTAGGCTAAGCTAAGCTAAGCTAGGTTACATTTAGTTAGGCTAGGCTAGGGTAAACTAGACTAGAGTATGCTAGAATAGGCTAAAGTATGCTAAGCTAAGATAAGGTAGAGTAAGCTAGGCTCGGCTAAAGTAGGCTAAACTGAGTTGAGGTAGAGTAGGCTAGGCTAGGATAGGCTAGAGTAGGCTAAACTGAGTTGAGGTAGAGTAGGCTAGGCTAGGATAGGCTAGAGTAGAGTAGGCTAGGAAATTCTAGACTATGATAGGATAAGATAGAGTAGGCTAAGGTAGGCTAGGCTAGAGTAGCCTAGTAGGCTAGATTAGAGTAGGTTAATTTAAGCTAGGGTAGAGGAGGCTAGGCTAGGGTAAAATAAGCTAAGCTAGGGTACACTAGGCTAGGAAAGGCAAGGATACAGTAGAGTATGCTAGGATACGCTAGACTAAAATAGGATAGGATAAAGTAGGCTAACGTAGCCTAAGTTAGGATAGGCTAAGCTAGAGTAGCCTCGTAGGGCTAGGCTAGGATTGGATAGAGTAGGTTAGTCCATAATAGGCTAGGCTATAGTAGGTTAGACTAGAATAGGCTAGGCTAGAGTAGGTTAGACCAGAATAGGCTAGGCTAGAGTAGGCAAAGTTAGGTGAGAATAGGAAAGGGTAGGCTAAGCCAGGCTAGAGTAAGTTATACTAGAAAGGATAGGTTAGATTAGGCTATTCTAGAGTAAGCGAGGCTAGGCTAGAGTAGAGTAGGCCAGTAGGCTAGAGTAATCTAGGGTGAGATAGGATAAAGTAGGCTAGGATATGCTAGGCTACAGTAGGGTAGTGGGCTAGAGTAGAGTAGGTTAAGCTCTTCTATGGTAGGCTAAAGTAAGTGAGGTTATTCTAGAGCATCCTAGTAGGCTAGAGTAGAGTAGGCTAAGCTAGGCTATCTTAGATAAGGTTAGAATAGAATAGGTTAGGCTAGAGTAAGGTAAGCTATGGTAGGCTATAGTAGGTTAAGCACGACTAGGATAGAGTAGGCTAAGCAAGGCTAGGCTAGAGTAGGCTAAGCTAGGGTAGGGTAGAGTAGGTTAGAATATGTTAGGGTGCTATAAATATACTGATCAAGGTATGATTATCTAATAATTTGTCGTAGTGGGATGTTGTAAATGATTTTTTCATTTTTTGTTGTTTTGTTCAATAAAAGAAAGAAAAAATAAAAAATAAAAGAAAAATTGAAAAAGGAAAAAATAGAAAATAAAATGGAAAGAAAAATAAAAATAAATTGTAATGAATAAAAAAAAAAAAAAAAAATCCCCAAAGAGGCACGCTAGTTTAGATGTCGCCAATTGTCAAAATTATTTTATTTTGTTTAAGTTTAAAATAAAAAATTTGACGTGACACTTTTTCATTTTTAATAATTTTTTTGTACTTTCGAATGGTCGAGATCATCCCCGCCCACATAAACGACGTGAGAGGATGTTCTGCACAAACCCCTGCGAGCTTTCATGACTTAACGAAGGGGGGTGGTTGAAATGTGTCTTACCATGGAACCACTTGAGATAACATTGTTGCTCCATATGGTTTTCACGGGGTCTCCTCGTTTTACCACTTACCACTCCTACCCCCCCAAAACCACCTTCCACTCCTACCCCCCAAATACCACCTTCCAGTTTTATTTCTGCACATTTTTTCCTGCTCTGTCCTCACCACGCCACCCATCATCCATCACATTGTCCACGTCACTTGACCATCAGATTTCAAATATCTCGCCAATAATCATATAGACATTGGCCATTAACATTTTCCCTACCAAAATATGAATTTTAATAAACGCTACACTAAAAACGATAACAATTCTGTTAATTACCCTCAATTCCCATTTTAAAACCCTATTTCAAACCCGTATTATCTCTTTTTTATATTTTTTTCATTTACACAAGTTCAGACCAAATAAATTTCAAGTTCGCCATCGCTCTCTACAAAGTTTTCTCCTTTAGAAACTGTTATGTAGGTAAATCCTCTCTGCAAACAAATATGATCCCTCTAGCCCTAGAGTGGGTCTAGAAACAAAGAGACATGCTAGAGTGTTGATTCCTAATTATTGAATGAAAATAGGACACGGTAGATAGACCTAACTGGAGTCCAATGTTGTCGTCGTTTCTGTAGTGGTGGTGGCATCTCGCTCCTATCTCGACAAGTCACGATCCTTTCAAAGTCATGCTAGGATACCTGCACATAGAACAAAAACAAGAACAACATACAACATAATAATTTCACTCATAACTACTAGCGAGTAAAAGAGGGCTAAGCATATTACATTAAACATCTAACATAATAAAAAATGGGAACCAAACAATAGTCACGTGTATGTATTGATAGAAGGAAGAGTTACAACTAATGCTTTGATGTCGCAGTCTCCTCCAGCGGGGTTCAGTCAGAGCGCATCTTAGATACTTGTCAGGGAATTCAAATGGGATAGAGGCATGGACTCAAGCTCTCTCAAAATACATGGACTCAAGATATCTCAATGTAATTCCTTATTATTCTATCTCTCCATTCTTCTTCTATAGTATGTTTAATTCTCCAAGTTCATCTCTTCAGTTTTTCAGCTAACTTGTGTAAAGAGAGATAGCTTCTTTTTATAGAGGAAAAGGAGGAGGTTAGGATCCCTAGAAAGGTGGGAGGGAGGCCTATCCTTTAGAGAGTTCCCATAAGAGGCGGAAGCCATAAAATAAAGGAGGGATTCTATGGTTTTTCAATTCAACCACTCCCAATGACTCATCCTGAAGGTGGTTGGAGTGGAATCTCCGCCTCTATTTTTTTTAAAAATTCCATAAACAGCTTGGCGCGAGTGGAAAACTGGGACAGAGTGCCAGCTGGCGCGGGTGGAAAACTAGGATAGAGCACCAGCTGGTGCAGGGCCCAGTGTTAATCTTCCTCTGCGGCGTGAGGGCATAATTGACTACCCGCGCTAAGGCAAAAACAAGGGTTTTTGAGTCTCCACTTAGGGAATTATCAGCAGAAGGAATATTACTCTCATGTAAAGGGATACAATGATGATCTTTGCAAGGCATGAAACTGCTTATTGATCATGGAAATGACCCTCCAATGGGTCAGATGGGGATTGCAAGGAAAGTGACAAAATGTTGTGTAACAGATGCCTTCTAAAGCATGAGGTCCGAGGGAGAGGAAGGGGTGAAATACTTTATGAGAATGCATTCGAACCAAACACCACTGTTGGAAAACCTGCAATTATGAATACAACTTGTATCTCTGATATATGAACATGTGGTATGCGCACAGCCATCCATAATAGAGTATATAAAAAAATTTGGATCTGAGGTATCGACACAACCATCCAGCAGTAAGGATCAAAAAATAGACTCAAGTATGGTCGCATCCATCCAATCAAAAGAGTTATGCAAATACGTCATGATAATCTACCCAAAATTAGAAAACCCGGATTTTGCAAACAAAATCCGGGGTCTTGTGCACTCCATCTCGGCCATAAATAGTACAAATTCAAGCATGCGAATACAGGCAAATGAACATGCAATAAAATCACTGATTGCAATGAAATGATGAAAGATGACTATGAGACACGAGAGATACTACCAATAATGAAAATGGCTCTCGAAACTCGCCAAATTTTCAATCCATGGAATGTGAGCAGTGGTGCAGTTAAAACAGAACATCAAAGTCTATCACACACTCAAATTTCACATGAAAAATTTTTTTCTTGAGGTCGAGCTTTTAAGCATGGTTTATTTATGAAATTCTAATTCTCTTCACCATGATACTTTTAATCATAACATCATGTCGCAAATAAACCCTCTATGCTACTTCTTACCTTATGTTATTTTAGCTCCAAGTGTGAAGGTATTTTATATGATTTTATTTTCTATAAAGGTCTCGTAGCCTAGAATGTGACTTCGGTGGCTCCACACCTCCTTAATATTTAATCTATAATCAACCATACGGTCCATTTGACATGTATTATATACTACTGCGTTTGAATGGTAACTTTTCAAAAAACATTTTAATTTCCACATACACTGCTATGAATTTTTTACTTTGTGTATATTTGTGTAGACTTTGGGTATCGATTTTTCATAGTTCAATGTACATATTATTATGGTAATCTTATATCTTCGTTTGGCGACATAATATATACATCCTTGGGTTGAGTATGACAACACATCATTGTACATAAGATTTTTTTAAATCGAGTTTTAGATAGGCTGGACGTCGTGATCAGCCTACACATAAGGCGTATAATCCCATTCGACTTGGGTTTGTGTTCATCAAGTGGTGTAAATATTATCCGTGCGGACGTCATGGTAGTAAATTGGCATTGTATGGTCTATATCATTCTCCATACCTTCGTTTGACTGCGTGAAGTAATCACATCTCTCGATGCGCAACCACAAACCAAATGTTTTGACGCTCAAATGCAACATATACGGGACACGTGTTCAAATTGGTCTATTTATCGATAGTCTTAAACCTACTTTTCTTACCGATCCATATGCGGCTACTATGAATTTTCGCCAAGTGGACGATGGTCAATTCATATTAGGGTTAAATTCAATACATCGAAGAATTATATAAGCCTTTGGTGTTGAGTTGAGTGGTTTGGCGTTATTAATTAGTTTTGTACACCTTTGCGTCTGAGTTCTATACTTGAAGGGTTTGTTCTCGATTTACAAAGAAGAATCATGGAGTGTTTGTTTCACCACAACAAGACCCAAGTAATTACTTATTCATTTACCTATTGTGGATAAAGAAGGGATTGCAATGGCGGCGTCTGCGAGTTAGAGATTATCTATTACAGTTGTTCATAAGGTGATCGTTTTGTTTGAATTTACCGTTGCTACCTAGGTGAAAATTTTGTTGCTTTCCATTCAGTTATTTTCAATACTTTCTCTCTGTCGATTTGTTAAAATGAGAACTAATTTGTGTTATAGATCGTAGCAGCATGGCGAATGTCTACGTGACGTCTACTATTGGATTATCTTTATGAGGTGGTTTTAGATATGTCTCTGCCGGTGACATTTTCTCTTTTTCTATTCAGGGATTTTCGTAAAAAAATCCCTACTCTGTTTATAATTTTGGTTGAAGACTTCGTGTAGATAATAAATCGAGTAAACCCATAATACTACAACGACATTTTACGCATTCCACTTTCCATATGAAAAACCCTTTTGATAGCTAATTCCCATCTTGGTTTGAATTTGTTTTCTCTGGTGTCGAATCTATTGTATGCTTATGAAGCGATCCAAAACCTTTCAACGTTATGGTTGGATGCTGGAGTCTCCTTAGCGTTCGATCGATGCCTATGGGATTACCTTCACCTCCAATTGAACTATTTGAATGATACTTTTCGAAGCATCTGCTCCTCCAATTTTAATACGAATTTTTTTTTTTTTTTTTTCTAATTTCTCGATTCACGATTTTTCTCCCATGATAATTCATAAGCGACTATTCCACACATATATATTTATATATCATATATATTTATATACCTATCATATAATTATTGATATATAATACAATCAAAGTGGTATTGCCATAACAACTATTCATATATTTATATATTATATATGAAACTTTGATTTTCTCTTGCTTAGGCATATATGGGTTTATAACTCAACGATAGAGATATACCAATACATATCCCTTGGAACCCACTTATCTATTTCATGCATATCTCTAGCATTCATATATATATTGATATATATATATATATAGCACACTTATGGTTATTATCGTTGAATAACTTTATGAGTATATATATGTAACTCCTAACATATATCCATAGCTATTTATATAAACCTACCACGTAAATCGAAGCATATATATATATTACTACCAAATCGACACATTGAACTTGCAGCTTTGCGTATAATTACCATGAGTCGTTTTCATACTTAAGTAGGATAATGAATTTACAGAGTCGTGACCATTGGGATACATAGCAGAGCCTCGGCCAGTGGGAGTGCCACGTCAACGCGTTTTCTTGCGGGGTTTGACTGTGGTGCGACTATGTTTCACGCGACGTCGACCTATATCCTTCCGTGTACACTTAAACCCTACCCCTGACACCCGGCGACGGTATTTTATTGTATATTTTTTTTCTTATTCGGTTTGATTCGCCGCGTTAATTCTCGATGTACAATCGTATGCGCAGTATTGTCTGCTACGCTTCTTGCAGTTACGTGGCTGATGTTTATTGTGTAACGTTTCATTCGTTCTGGTTTTACATGTGAAATCTCATGTTGACGTTTGATGGTTTGTTGAACAGAGACGGCATCTCTCGCCAGGAATTTAGTACCTGACGCCGAAAATTTAAGATCCTGCCCTAGCCCCTATACTACGTGTAACGCTTTCGGTTGCACTCCTGCTTGGCCCAGTACCATGCAGGCCGCCTACTGCAGCTCAATACCTATTCTGAAAGGTTTTTACATAACCGGGTACCATACGGACAATACAGCCAGGTGGTTCTTCAAATCGTTATTGGGATTCTAGGGCAACGGGATTAGGGTTTACATCCTCTTACCTCGTACCTCGGCTGCGTTCCCTAGCTTATCCCTCCGCTAGCGATTTGTTTATTTATCTAGGTTCGGTTATCATTCGATACCATTTGGGTTGGGATTGATGGGGATTTCCACCTATTCCCCGGAGGGAGCGATTCTTTCCATGGAGATATCTGATACAGGAGTACCAGGTCAGTGGAAACGTTTTTCCTTCTTTACATTCTGTAATTTATTCTGATGTTTGTGTTTTTCCTTTTTAACGTTGTATCTGAATCGTCGATGAATCATCTGTGCAGAGGGTGTAGGTGATGGGGCTTTTTGGGCTGCACTCAGTATGCATCGCAACTGACAAAAGCCCTTAACCGGTTTTCTCTTAGATCGATGTCTGATCTCAGATGTCTGGCTGCGGCGCTACAGTTTTATGTTGTAACTCGTATTTACGCATTCATTTTATTAGGAGTTGTTGTTCGAAATCGGTTGTTATTCTAGAGCCTATTGTCCTGACGTCATATATGAAATTTGTTAACCTGGCTAAGTCAGGACCCCCCCCCCCCTTCGGGCCATTCGACTCCAACAGTGTCGACTTATTCCACTGTACAGGTGCTATTAACTCCGCAACCCTGCTGGATCAAGATCCGAACTCTTCTGTGGGTAACCTTCTTCCCTTAACACGATTTCGTCCCACATTTTCTGTTGTTTTGAAAGGATAGTAGTCTCTGCCATATAAACGAATATGGCAGCACGCCTGGACGACTCTGTCGTTCCGGAATACTCGGTACCCGAATGATTAATCGCTCATTATGCGTGTCAATTTATCGTGTTAAATTTTTATAGGAACTTAGGTACGCGTTCTGTCTGATATTGTATGGCCACGTCTGTGGCATTTTACTGTTTATCTGCGATTGCTCAGGTAATAATGGATATCCATATGGTAGGTAGAAATTTCTCTGCTGGTTTCGAGTTATACGTGAAATATAAACTCTGGGTTCCAACCTGTGAACTCCGTTTCGTATTTAAACAAACCCTAAAATGTCGCTATTAGCTGTTACATTCTACAGTATTAGAGTGAACGGGCATACAGCCTAAGAAATGGGTCATTAGGGTTGTAACATGAGCGTGCCTTTTTATCTCTCGGTATTCAGATTATTTCTCTGTTTCACTCATTTATGTGATGTATTGCAAGCAATGTCGGATCGAGTTATTTGTTTTCTCTCTCGGCGTATATATGAAATATGGAAACGAACTTGTTAGCTCTCGGCATTTTTATAATTGAACTTTGGGATAATCCACACGCATTAATATAGTTATACGCTGGATTTCAAGGCCGTAGGCGCATATATGTATTCCATTTAACGTAACTGTTTTGTAGTTATATCTTCTTGTTGATCTATATCGTTCATAACTATATGTCTCATTTTTTTATTTTTTTTATATTAAAGGACTTAGTTGGGTCTGCTCATGACCCTTATTAACATATATATATACATTCTCACCATACTATATGTTTCCAATGGGTGAATTTCAGAGAGTCATTCGTTCACCCACTGCACGTACATCTTAATTTTACTGTGTATATATATACTTGTATTGTTATTATTTTTAGTTCGTGGCTCGGGTATTCTATATATAATTTTTTTCCTTATGTATACTTAGATGTATTCAGTAGCATTTGAATAGATGTTTACATAGATGTATGACAACTCTAAGTCTTTCGTAATTATCGTACATGGTTCTAAAATTAAAGGCAGATTTAGAATTGAAATCTATACCCTTATAACCACTATAAAAATCCTATAAAGTAGAGTTATTCCTTGGTTAGCACAAATTCAAGTTCCCTACTCTAATACCATTACATTTTCCCTTTTTTTGTTTTGAGTACCATATCAATTTCAGTTCTGTTCCACTATTTTATTTTTTTAGCATACCTGTGAGCATATATTGTCATATGGGTATTTATATATATGTATTCAATAGTCATTGTGACGTAAAACTTAATTGTAACTTTAGTCTTTGACTATGATGCTTGGTTCCAGAATTTGAAATGAATTTCACAACATAATATGCTTTATCAATGCTATGAATGATATATTCCTTCGGTAGAATAGAATTTCTTTTAAAGCTAGAAATGTCGACATGCCTAATCCGACATCTTTTGATTTTCTTCTATGATATCCTATAACTCGAAGTCTACTAATATAGTTTTCCACTTACATATGAGCATAAAATTTCACAATTGTACACATATATGGTGTAAGGTAATATTCCATTTTCCTGCATAAGCTCGAGTGTCAAAATTCATGGTATTTACTTTCAGCTGTTTGTATTTATACCATGAAATTTCTAGTATATAATGTTTCTCTAGCAGACTCATAAGCATACAATATCACATTTGTGCCTATAATGAACAAAACAAGAATTAATCATCTGTAGAGGTTAAGTAACTTCAGATTTAAACCGACCTTGGTTTAGAGATTCTGGAGTTTCTACTATATGGATTTTCTGGTCTACAACTAAATAGTATCTGGAGGGTGAAAGCCTGATGATGGGTTCAGTCAAATGTAGTACCAAAATCAAACATACAGATTCTCTTAAATTTTTTTTTTCTATATGTAGCTAATTCATACCATAAGACATCTGAGTGAACAGAAAATTTCAAGAACATACCACTATTGCAATTGACCAACCTCCCAACCTTAGAGTCCTCTTTATCTCCCAGGACTCACCCCCGAGCAGAGATCACCTCCTAGAACAGATCAACCTCTGATCTGCATAGGAGCAGCTTATTTAAGCTCATATTTCCCCAAAGCATGTTTCTAATTATGCGTCCAGAATAGCAGGATGCTTTCTTTCCTGTTTAGCCTAGGCTTCCCATTTTGGGGTTCTTTAAAGCTGCTTTAAGCTTTTCCTCAGCTTTTCCAGCTTTTTCTCACCTCTTCCCAACTACTCCTCTTCATTGGGGAAATTTAGATTCCTCCTCAAATCTAAATTAATTTCTTTCAAGGATTTTTGAAAGATTTTTGGGGATTTGTTGCCTTATCCATCCTCATGGATTTGGAAAGTGATCTCAGATTCTCATCTTGGTCAAAATGCATAATCATTTTATTTATTTCCTCAAATAAGATATGAAATTACATTCACACCATACTTATCCCTTGGGGTCCACCCCCTTAGGAGTTAAGTTCAAATGTCTAACTTAAAAAAATTCAACACACAAATTGGGGGTGTTACATATTCCCCCTCTGAAAATAAACACCGTCCTCGGTGTTGTTATTCAACTACTAGAGTTTATTTAAACAAAAATGGATATTTCTCCATCATTTCAGCTTCCCTTTCCCAGGTGGCTTCTTCAGCAGTAAAGTGCTTCCACTGCAATTTTACTCTGGCCACTGTTCTGTTTCTCAATTCAATTTCTTCTCGCTCCAATATTTGAAGTGGTTCTGGCAGAAACTCCCCTTCTGGTTCCACCTGTACAACATTCCAATCAACTATGTGAGAAGCATCATGCACATATCTTTTTAATAATGAAACATGAAACACATTATGCACTCTAACATGGGGGGGTAAGGCCAGCTGGTAAGCCACTGGTCCCACCCTTTCCAAAACTTCAAAAGGCCCACAATATCTAGGAGTCAGTTTTTCACAACTTCCTGCATAAAGTGTGCTCTTTTTTGGTTTGATGCGCAAATACACATGATCCCCTACTTTGAATTCTCGGTGCACTCTTTTCTTATCAGCATAGCTCTTCTGTCGATCTTGTGCTGTCTTTATATTTCTATGTATTTGTTTAACAATTCTTTCCATCTCTTGTAGTGCATCTGGTCCCAACACCAGTTTATCCTCTGGTTGACTCCAGCTCAAGGGAGTACGGCACTTTCTCCCATAGAGTGCCTCAAACAGACTCATCTTAATAGAGGATTGGTAGCTATTATTATAGGCAAACTCAGCTAGATGCAGATACTCTTCCCACTTTGATGGTCTATCCATCACATACATTCTCAACATATCCTCCAAAATTTGATTCGTCCTTTCTGTCTGCCCATCCGTTTGAGGGTGATAGGCAGTACTAAAATTCAGCTTAGTACCCATCCCTCCAAACAATCCTTTCCAAAATGCTGCTGTAAACTTAGCATCTCGATCTGAAACAATTACTTTGGGAACTCCATGAAGCCTTACTATCTCCTTTAGGAAAACATTTGCTACTTGAGCTGTTCCAAAGGTAGACTTTACTGGTATAAAGTGAGCAGCTTTTGTGAGAGTGTCTACTACTACCATTACAGAATCATGTTGATATTTAGTCTTAGGTAATCCTGTTATAAAATCCAGGGACACTGTGTCCCATTTCCATTCTGCAATCGGTAAAGGGTTTAAAAGACCTGCTGGATGTTGGTGCTCAACTTTGACTAGCTGACATTCCATACATCTACTTAAATACTCTGCCACATCTCTCTTCATTCCTGGCCAGAACAACTTCTTTTTCAAGGCTGTTAACATCTTTTGGTATCCTGGATGTCCTGCATAGGGCTGTTTGTGATATTCATCTAGAATTTCTCTTTTCAGTGACTCTACATCTGGAATATACAACCTGTTTTTGTAATAGAGCAGCCCTTCCTGGTTTTTAGTGAAATCAGTGTTATCCTTTTTGTGTAATTTCACCAAAAGTGCTTCATAGTTGGGATCTTGATTTGCTGCTTTTCCCACCAATTCCTCTATCTCCATCTGGGCACTACTCCCCATGCTGCTTAAATTTTGACAAGCATTTCTACTCAATGCATCAGCCACTTTATTTTCTTTCCCCTTGATATGCTTGATGTCCATATCAAATTCACTTAAAAAGGACAGCCATCTGGCTTGTCTTGCATTCAGGTCAGTTTGGGAAAAGAAGTATTTAAGACTAATATGATCAGTCATTAATGTGAACTTTTTTCCTAGAAGATAGTGCCGCCACATTTTCAGAGCATGGATAACAGCTGCAAATTCCAAATCATATGCACTATAATTCTGTTCATGTATTTTCAGTTTCCTAGATTCATAGGCAATGACTGAGTTTTCCTGCAACAGGACTCCTCCCAGCCCTTCTCTGCAAGCATCTGTACATACCACAAACTCTTTATCAGGATCATCAATTTTTAATATAGGGGCTGAAACAAGTTTTTGTTTCAACTGTTCGAAACTGTTTTGACATTTTTCAGTCCACACAAACTTGACACCCTTTCTTTGCAATGAAGTAATGGGATGTGCTATGGCAGAAAATCTTTCCACAAATCTACGATAATAGCCTGCCATCCCCATGAATGACCTTACTGCTGAAACATCAGTTGGAACTGGCCATTCTTTAATTGCTTTTATCTTCTCAGGGTCAACTGCAAGGCCCTTTTCAGAAATAATATGACCCAAATATTGAATCTTATCCTTGTAAAATTCACATTTACTGAATTTAGCATATAGCTGGTTTTCTTTTAAAGTCTGCAACACTATTCTCAGGTGTTCCTTATGTTCTTCCTCATTTTTAGAATAAACTAAGATATCATCTATGAACACAAGAACAAATTTGTCCAAATACTTATTCAACACACTATTCATCAAGCACATAAATGTGGCAGGGGCATTAGTCAACCTAAAAGGTAGGACTACAAATTCGTAATGCCCATACCTGGTTCTAAATGCTGTTTTGCTGATGTCTTCTTCTTTAATTCTAAGCTGGTGATAACCAGTCCTTAGGTCAATCTTGGAAAAGACTGAAGCTCCTCTCACTTGATCAAAAAGATCATCAATTTTAGGCAGAGGGTATATGTTCTTAATGGTTAACTTGTTTAATTGCCGATAGTCAATGCACATTCTAAAAGTTCCATCCTTCTTTTTCACAAATAGAACCGGGGCTCCCCAAGGGGACACACTGGGTCTGATATACCCTTTATCTAACAACTCCTGCAATTGCATTTTCAGTTCCATTAGTTCAGGTGGACTCATCCGATAGGGGGCTCGGGAAACAGGTGTGGCTCCCGGTACCAGATCGATTGAAAAATCAATCTCTCTTTTGGGGGGGAAGATGAGGGATTTCCTTGGGAAAAACTTCCTTAAATTCTATGATGACTGGTATAGCATCCAGCAACTCTTCTTCAGTTTGCTGTTCTATTTCTTCTACATGCACTGCATAGACTTGGTATCCTTTTCTAGCTGTTCTTTTTAATTGTAAGGCTGATATTTGTCTTATTGAAATGGATTTTGGTTTCCCTTTTAGGGTAAAAGTTTTTCCTTCCTCATCCACACAATGCAGGGTTTTATCCCAGCAATTCATCAGAGCTTTCTTCTTTTCCAGCCAATCCATTCCTATCAGCAAATCATAGGATCCTAATGGTAATATATTCAAATTTACTTCTGTTGTAAATCCATTTAATTGTATTGAGGTTTTGGGCAATTTATGTGTGACTTTTCTCTTAGTTCCAGTGGCCAGCTGTACCAACCATTACTGCTGATACTTTTCAGGTTTAATTTTACATTTTTCTACAATTCCAGGACTAATGTAACTCAAAGAAGCGCCTGGATCAATCAAAATAGTAATAGGTAGGTCAAAAATCTTACCCTCCATTTCCACCATGGTTGCTTGATGTTCTGCTTGCCGATTTTCCAAGGTTGCACTGATAGTTGGTATGCTTCTAGCTATGTCATTGACAGTTGTTGCCTCTCGCTCTCTGCTGATCAGGTGGATATTTCGGTGGGGGCAGTCTCTCATCATATGGGGTTCTCCACAGCCCCAACATTTCAAAGGTTCCTTCATTATGACTGTCCCTTCCTTTTTATTGTTCCCTTCTACTGGTTTTGAAGCCACTTGGGACTGAGCAGTTTGACTTTCTTTTGGTTTACTGAACCTTTTCCGCTGATGATCTCTACCAAAATTTCTTAGATATGCTGGTTTTGGTCTTTTACCCTTGAACTCACCCTTGTTCAGCCAACTCTTCCCTTGTTCAGCTTTACCTTTAAACTGCTGATAGCATAATCTTGCTTTTCTAACAGCTTCATCCATTGTTTTTGGATTGTCAAATTCAATTTTCTCCTTGTACACAGTGGGCAGACAATTTAAAAACCTTTGCACTTTTTCCTTTTCCTCCCTAATGTAAGGGACATACCTCAGTAAATTAGTAAACTTAGCGACAAACTCATCAATAGTGAGCTGTCCTAGTCTAAGTTCATGGAATTCTTTTGCTTTATCATCATAATAACGTTCATTCAAATAACGACTTTTGAACTTAATCTGAAAATCTTCCCAAGTAAATGTCTTTTCATCAATGGCATGCACCATTTTTGTCTCCTCCCACCACAGTGTAGCTCTTCCTTGTAGCTGGTACACAGCTAATCTAGCCTTCAGATTGCTCTCATATTCATAAACTTGGAAATAATTGATCATGTTCAGCGACCAAGCTTCAGCATCCTCCTCCTTCTCCCCATCATAGGAGCGAGGTTTGATCTTTCTAAATTCTCCCTGCAATTCTCTTTTCTGTTTATGTTGCTGTCTAGCAGCATCATCATCATCAGGCTCATCCATCTTTCTTTTTCCGGAACCTTCCCCTTCCTGGCTCTTCCAGGAAGTTAGTTCCCTGATGAGCTTTTCCTGCTCCTTACTGGCTGATGACAATATGTCATTCTGGCTTCTCAGTTTAGCCAATTCTCGTTGCAGCCTGTGCAACATAGCCATTACTGGGGCATTGGGATCTGGAGTAGCAAACTCATCACGCAGATCCACATAAATTCCTTCACCTTCAGCCATTTCAACTGTACACACTTCCAACACAGATTAGCACAATTTTATAAAATTTCAGAAAACCAAAATATGTAATACTCAGTGAGCACAATTTGACAGCCCAAATTGTTGTAACTGGTGCTCCGATACCATCTGTCACACCTCCAATTTCAATAGAAATTTTTTTTTTTTTTTTTTTTCTAATTTCTCAGTTACGATTTTTATCCCATGATAATTCATAGCAGCTATTCCACACATACATATTTATATATCACTTATATATTTATAACCACCTACTCCATATATAATTATTGATATATAATACAATCCCAGAACAGTTGTGCCATAACAACTATTCCATATATTTATTTATATATTACATATATATAGAGCTTTGATTTCTCACTTGCTTGCGCATATATGGGTTTATAACTCAACGATATAGATATACAAATACATATCCCTTGGAACCCACTTATCAATTTCATGCATATCTCTAGCATTCATATATATATTGATATATATATATATATGGCACACTTCTGGTTATTGTCGTTGAATAACTATATGAGTATATATATATAACTCCTAACATATATCCATAGCTATTTATATAAACCTACCACGTAAATCGAAGCATATATATATATTACTACCAAATCGACACATTTAACTAGCAGCTTTGCGTATAATTACCATGAGTCGTTTTCATACTTGAGTAGGATGATGAATTTACAGAGCCGTGACCATTGGGATACATAGCAGAGCCTCGGCCAGTGGGAGTGCCACGTCAACGCGTTTTCTTGCGGGGTTTGACTGTGGTGCGACTATGTTTCACGCGACATCGACCCTATATCCTTCCGTGTACACCTAAACCCTACCCCTGACACCTGGCGACGGTATTTTTATTGTATATTTTTCTTATTCGGTTTCATTCGCCGCGTTAATTCTCGATGTACAATCGTATGCGCAGTATCGTCTGCTACGCTTCTTGCAGTTATGTGGCTGATGTTTATTGTGTAATGTTTCATTCGTTCTGGTTTTACGTGTGAAATATCATGTGTGAAATCTCATGTTTATTGCAGCTCTCGCCAGGAATTGAGTACCTGACGTCGACAATTACAGATCCTGCCCTAGCCCCTATACTACGTGTAACGCTTCGGTTGCACTCCTGCTTGGCCCAGTACCATGCAGGCCGCCTACTGCAGCTCAGTATCTATTCTGAAAGGTTTTTACATAACCGGGTACCACACGGACAATACAGCCAGGTGGTTCTTCAAATCGTTGTTGGGATTCTAGGGCAACGGGATTAGGGTTTACATCCTCTTACCTAGTACCTCGGCTGCGTTCCCTAGCTTATCCCTCCGCTAGCGATTTGTTTATTTATCTAGGTTCGGTTATCATTCGATACCATTTAGGTTGGGATTGATGGGGATTTCCACCTATTCCTCGGAGGGAGCGACTCTTTCCAGGGAGATATCTGATACAGGAGTACCAGGTCAGTGGAAACGTTTTTCCTTCTTTACATTCTGTAATTTATTCTGATGTTTGTGTTTTTCCTTTTTTAACGTTGTATCTGAATCGTCGATGAATCGTCTGTGCAGAGGGTGTAGGTGATGGGGGTTTTTGGGCTACACTCAGTATGCATCGCAACTGACAAAAGCCCTTAACTGGTTTTCTCTTAGATCG
Source organism: Pinus albicaulis (assembly GCA_034641835.2). Lineage (NCBI taxonomy): Eukaryota > Viridiplantae > Streptophyta > Pinopsida > Pinales > Pinaceae > Pinus > Pinus albicaulis. The sequence continues at coordinate 66,347 of JAXQQM020063278.1, forward strand.
ATGTCCGATCTCAGATGTCTGGCTGCGGCACTACAGTTTTATGTTGTAACTCGTATTTACGCATTCATTTTATTAGGAGTTGTTGTTCGAAATCGGTTGTTATTATAGAGCTTATTGTCCTGACATCATGTATGAAATTTGTTAACCTCGCTAAGTCAGGACCCCCCCCCCCCCTTCGGGCCATTCGACTCCAATAGTGTCGACTTATTCCACTGTACAGGTGCTATTGACTCCGCAACCCTGCTGGATGAAGAGCCGGACTCTTCTGTGGGTAACCTTCTTCCCTTAACACGATTTCGTCCCATTATTTCTGTTGTTTTGAAAGGATAGTAGTCTCTTCCATATAAACGAATATGGCAGCATGCCTGGACGACTCTGTCGTTCCGGAATACTCGGTACCCGAATGATTAATCGCTCATTCTGCGTGTCAATTTATCGTGCTAAATGTTTATAGGAACTTAGCTACGCGTTCTATCTGATATTGTATGGCCACGTATGTGGCATTTTACTGTTTATCTGCGATTGCTCAGGTAATAATGGATATCCATATGGTAGGTAGAAATTTCTCTGCTGGTTTCAAGTTATACGTGAAATATAAACTCTGGGTTCCAACCTGTGAACTCCGTTTCGTATTTAAACAAACCCTAAAATGTCGCTATTAGCTGTTACATTCTACAGTATTAGAGTGAACGGGCATACAGCCTAAGAAATGGTTCATTAGGGTTGTAACATGAGCGTGCCTTTTTATCTCTCGGTATTCAGATTATTTCTCTGTTTCACTCATTTATGTGATGTATTGCAAGCAATGTCGGATCGAGTTATTTGTTTTCTCTCTCGGCGTATATATGAAATATGGAAACGAACTTGTTAGCTCTCGGCATTTTTATAATTGAACTTTGGAATAATCCACATGCATTAATATAGTTATACGCTGGATTTCAAGGCCGTAGGATCATATATGTATTCCATTTAACGTAACTGTTTTGTAGTTATATCTTCTTGTTGATCTATATCGTTCATAACTATATGTCTCGTTTTTTTTTTTTATATTAAAGGACTTAGTTGGGTCTACTCATGACCCTTATTAACATATATATATACATTCTCACCATACTATATGTTGCCAATGGGTGAATGTCAGAGAGTCATTCGTTCACCCACTGCACGTACATCTTAATTTTACTGTGTATATATATACTTGTATTGTTATTCTTTTTAGTTCATGGCTCGGGTATTCTATATATAATTTTTTTCCTTATGTATACTTAGATGTATTCAGTAGCATTTGAATAGATGTTTACATAGATGTATGACAACTCTAAGTCTTTCGTAATTATCGTACATGGTTCTGAAATTAAAGGCAGATTTAGAATTGAAATCTATACCCTTATAACCATTATAAAAATCCTATAAAGTAGAGTTATTCCTTGGTTAGCACAAATTCAAGTTCCCTACTCTAATATCATTACATTTTCCCTTTTTTTGTTTTGAGTACCATATCAATTTCAGTTCTGTTCCACTATTTTATTTTTTTAGCATACCTATGAGCATATATTGTCATATGGGTATTTATATATATGTATTCAATAGTCATTTTGACGTAAAACTTAATTGTAACTTTAGTCTTTGACTATGATGCTTGGTTCCAGAATTTGAAATGAATTTCACAACATAATATGCTCTATCAATGCTATGAAAGATATATTCCTTCGGTAGAATAGATTTTCTTTTAAAGCTAGAAATGTCGACATGCCTAATCCGACATCTTTTGATTTTCTTCTATGATATCCTATAACTCGAAGTCTACTAATAAAGTTTTCCACTTACATATGCGCATAAAATTTCACAATTGTACACATATATGGTGTAAGGTAATATTCCATTTTCCTGCATAAGCTCGAGTGTCAAAATTCATGGTATTTACTTTCAGCTGTTTGTATTTATACCATGAAATTTCTAGTACTTCTATAATGTTTCTCTAGCAGACTCATAAGCATACAATATCACATTTGTGCCTATAATGAACAAAACAAGAATTAATCATCTGTAGAGGTTAAGTAACTTCAGATTTAAACCGACCTTGGTTTAGAGATTCTGGAGTTTCTACTCTATGGATTTTCTGGTCTACAACTAAATAGTATATGGAAGGTGAAAGCCTGATGATGGGTTCAGTCAAACGTAGTACCAAAATCAAACATACAGATTCTCTTAAATTTTTTTTTTCTATATGTAGCTAATTCATACCAAAAGACATCTGAGTGAACAGAAAATTTCAGGAACATACCACTATTGCAAATGACCAACCTCCCAACCTTAGAGTCCTCTTTATCTCCCAGGACTCACCCCCGAGCAGAGATCACCTCCTAGAGCAGATCAACCTCTGATCTGTCTAGGAGCAGCTTATTTAAGCTCATATTTCCCCAAAGCATGTTTCTAATTCTGCGTCCAGAATAGCAGGATGCTTTCTTTCCTGTTTAGCCTAGGCTTCCCATTTTGGGACTCTTTAAAGTTGCTTTAAGCTTTTCCTCAGCTTTTCCAGCTTTTTCTCACCTCTTCCCAACTACTCCTCTTCATTGGGGAAATTTAGATTCCTCCTCAAATCTAAATTAATTTCTTTCAAGGATTTTTGAAAGATTTTTGGGGATTTGTTGCCTTATCCATCCTCATGGATTTGGCAAGTGATCTCAGATTCTCATCTTGGTCAAAATGCATAATCATTTGATTTATTTCCTCAAATAAGATATGAAATTACATTCACACCATACTTATCCCTTGGGGTCCACCCCCTTAGGAGTTAAGTTCAAATGTCTAACTTAAAAAAATTCAACACACAAATTGGGGGTGTTACAGCGTCGAAACATTGTTCTCTTATGATGTTGCGCCGTGTTCCTTGAGGAACGAGACTCTGTCAGAGTCGTATTTTTAATCGGTGTCGTTCCTGTGTGGCGCTCTTTTAAATTTTTTTAATTGAGATAGGCGTTTTGAGTTTCATACCCTAGCCTGATAGGCTCAACATGTATTACGATATTTTTGGACATATATATATACTCCCTATTTTCTTATGTTGAATTAAATATACGACGCTACAGTATAAATTTATATGGACTGTCTGAATTGTGTATACGATTTCATACCATGGAACTTCGCTTTGTTTAGTTTTCTTGTCAGAACAGTAAGGGTATGTTATTTGGTTCTCGATAACACTAATGTTGTTCCAGATTCCTCGGTTACATTCATCAGAATTTCCGGGAAGTTATATTAAATTTTTATCTCTTCTTCTGATGTATTTCGTTAATTATTTTCTATGGCTAGATATCTCAACACTGGTACTAGTATCATATTTACAGTTCCCTTTGTTCATGGTTACTCTGAACTTATTTTACCATTGTTTGTCTAGGCATATAATTGGCGTGCATGGAATTGTGGGTCCATTCTAATTTATACACATATAGTTAATATGTATGAAGTACCAGGGGTAATATTCTCCTTATTTTCCAAAGTTATATACATATGTTTCTAATTGAAATTTTCTTCTCATTGTCCTATATCTGTTTACAGCTCTTGCCTACCTAGATGTCTGGTGGTAGGTATTTCTGTAGAGTTGGTCATGTGTTGGGAACTCATTCCCTTTTTCCTCTTGGTCAAGGGAAATAATGGTTACATTAATGTTAATGTGTATACTGTTGAAATAATTCAACTCTTTGCTCTTTTACTTCTCAACTATTTAATCATATATACTGCACTCTATGTATTTACTTTCTGTGCTATACTGTTAGAGTAGTTTCATAAGGCCACTATCTTTGTTAGATCTTTTGATAAATATTTAACTCCTTTCCTCTGCTATAATAAGTGTGGCTTACCTACAGACTTTTTGTTTTTGACCATTTAATTTTCTCGATTATGTTTGGATGGTATGCTGACCCTGAGGTCAGTTTATAGAGTCTCTCCTTCCATTCTTTCATACACAGTATAAGTTTCAATTCATTTCCTACTATTATTCCAGTATAATATAGTGAATTCAATTTCTCTCTCTTGTAGATACATATTAAAATCATGCTAGGAAACAGAGGTAGATTAAAGCAAATTCACGAAATTTTCCTGAAAATAACAAGGTATCCTCAGATTTAAACCAACCTTGCTTTAGAATTTCTGTGGGATTCTACTTTACAGGATTTTTCTCTACAACCATATAGAATTATCAGGTTACTGCCTTATGATTAATTCTGTTAAATGTAGACTAATAAACTTAATACCTTAGGAACAAGTTTTGTTTTTATATGTAGCCAATTCATACCATAATAAACAGGAAGACAATTTAACTCAGAGACATACCACTCATGCAGTCAACCAACCTCCCAACATTAGAGTCCGTCTGTCTCCCAGAACTCACCCTCGAGCTAAGATCACCTCCTGGAACAGATCAACCTCTAATCTATACAAGAGCAGCTTATTTAAGCTATTGTTCCCCAAAGCATGTTTCTAATTCTGCGTCCAGAATCTCAGGATGATTTTCTTCCTGTTTGCCTAGTCTTCCCAATTTAGGGATTCTTTAAAGTTGTTTTATGCTTTTCCTCAACTTTTCCAGCTTTTTACCTCTTCCCAACTACTTTCCTCATCATTGGGGGAATTTAGATTTTTCCTCAAAAATCTAAATTTAAAACTTACTTTCTTTCAAGGATTTTTGAAAGATTGTGGGGAAATATTTGCCTCATCCATCCTCATAGATTTAGCAAGTGATCTCATCATCTCATTTTGGTCAATCTGCACCACAATATTTTATTCATTTCCTCATTTAAATGTTTAATTACATTCACAAAATAATTATCCTTTGGGGTCCACTCCCCTTAGGATTAAAGTTCAAGTATCTAACTTTAAAATTCAATCACATGAATTGGGGGTGTTACATATTCCCCCTCTGAAAATAAACACCATCCTCAGTGTTGTTATTCAACTACTAGAGTTCTTTTTGCAAATAAAAATGGATATTTTTCCATCATTTCAGTTTCTCGTTCCCAGGTAGCTTCTTCAACAGTAAAGTGCTTCCACTACACCTTTACTCTTGCTACCGTTCTGCTTCTCAATTCAATTTCTTCCTGCTCCAATATTTGAAGCGGTTCTGGCATAAACTCCCCTTCTGGTTCCACCTGTACAACATTCCAATCAACTATGTGAGAAGCATCATGCACATATCTTTCTAACAATGAAACATGAAATACATCATGAACTCTAACATGGGGTGGTAAGGCCAGCTTGTAAGCCACTGGTCCCACCCTTTCTAATACTTCAAAAGGACCACAATATCTAGGGGCCAATTTTGCACAACTTCCAGCATAAAGGGTGCTCTTTTTGGGTTTAATACGCAAATATACATGTTCCCCAACTTTAAATTCTCTGTGCACTCTTTTCTTATCTGCATAACTTTTCTGGCGATCCTGTGTTGTCTTGATGTTTCTTTGTATCTGTTTGACAATCCTTTCTGTTTCTTGTAAAGCATCTGGTCCCAACATTAGTTTGTCTTCTGGTTGACTCCAACTCAAAGGAGTACGACACTTCCTTCCATACAGTGCCTCAAACAGACTCATTTTGATGGAGGATTGGTAGCTGTTATTATAAGCAAATTCAGCTAAATGTAAGTAATCTTTCCACTTTGAGGGTCTATCCATCACATACATTCTCAGCATGTCCTCCAAAATTTGATTAGTTCTTTCCGTTTGACCATCGGTCCGAGGGTGGTAAGTAGTGCTAAAATTCAATTTAGTGCCCATACCTCCAAATAAACCTTTCCAAAGGGCTGCTGTAAACTTAGCATCCCTATTAGAAAAAATCACCTTAGGAACCCCATGGAGCCTTACTACCTCCTTCAGGAACACATTCGCTACTTGAGCTGTTGCAAAGGTTGATTTCACTGGTATAAAGTGAGCATCTTTCGTTAGAGTGTCTACTACTACCATTACACAATCATGTTGGTATTTGGTTTTGGGTAACCCTGTTATGAAATCCATGGAAACTGTTTCCCACTTCCATTCTGCAATGGGTAAAGGGTTCAGAAGGCCGGCAGGATGCTCATGTTCAACCTTAACTAGTTATGCATCTACTTAAATATTCTGCTACATCTCTCTTCATTCCTGGCCAGAACAACTTCTTTTTCAGGGCTGTTAACATTTTCTGATATCCTGGATGTCATGCATAAGGTTGTTTGTGGTACTCATCCAAAATTTCCCTTTTTAAGGACTCTACATTGGGAGTATACAATCTGTTTTTATAACAGATCAACCCTTTTTGATTTTGAGTGAAATCAATTTTCTCCTTTTTCTGTAACTGCACCAGAAGTGTTTCATAAATTGGGTCTTGGTTTGCTGCCTTATTCACCAAATCTTCTACATCAATCTGAGCACTACTTCCAATATTATTGATATTCTGACAAGCATTTCTGCTCAATGCATCAGCAACTTTATTTTCTTTTCCTCTAATATGTTTTATGTCCATGTCAAATTCACTTAAAAAGGAAAGCCATTTGGCTTGTCTGGCATTCAAATCAGTTTGGGAAAAGAAATATTTGAGACTAATATGATCAGTCAGCAATGTAATTTTTTTTCCAAGAAGATAGTGCCACCACATTTTCAAAGCATGAATAACAGCTGCTAATTATAAATAATAGGCACTATAATTTTGTTCATGTATCTTCAGTTTCCTAGATTCATAGGCAATAACTGAATTTTCCTGCAAAATAACTCCTCCCAATCCTTCTCTACATGCATCTGTACATACCACAAATTCCTTATCACGGTCTGCAATCTTTAGTATAGGGGCTGTAGTAAGTTTCAGTTTTAATTGATCAAAACTGTTTTGGCATTTTTCAGTCCATTCAAACTTGACACCTTTCCTTTGTAAGGAAGTGATGGGATGTGCTATGGCAGAAAATCTCTCTACAAATCTGCGATAATAGCCTGCAATCCCCATGAATGATCTAACTGCTGAAACATCAACGGGTACAGGCCATTCTTTTATAGCCTTTATCTTTTCAGGGTCAACAGCAAGGCCTTGTTCAGAAATAATATGACCCAAGTATTGAATCTTGTCTTTATAGAACTCACATTTGCTAAACTTGGCATATAGCTGATTTTCCTTTAGAGTTTGCAATAATATCCTCAGGTGTTCTTTATGTTCCTCCTCACTTTTTGAGTAAACTAAGATATCATCTATGAACACAAGGACAAATTTATCCAAGTACTTGTTTAACACACTGTTCATTAGGCACATGAATGTGGCACGGGCATTTGTCAAACCAAAAGGTAGGACTACAAATTTGTAGTGGCCATACCTGGTTCGAAAGGCTGTTTTGCTGATGTCTTCTTCTTTAATTCTAAGCTGATGATAACCAGTTATTAAGTCAATTTTCGAGAATACTGAAGCTCCTCTCACTTGATCAAAAAGATCATCAATTCTAGGCAAAGGATATCTATTTTTAATGGTAAAATTATTCAGTTGATGATAATCAATGCACATCCTGAAAGTTCCATCTTTATTTTTCACGAACAACATCGGTGCTCCCCAAGGAGACACACTCGGTCTGATATACCCTTTATCTAGCAGTTCTTGTAATTGCATTTTCAGTTCCATAAGTTCAGGAGGACTCATTCGATAAGGCACTCAGGAAACAGGTGTTGCTCCTGGCACCAGATCGATTGAGAAATCAATCTCTCTTTTGGGGGGAAGATGAGGGATTTCCTTTGGAAAAAATTCCTTGAATTCTCTTATTACTGGTATAGCATCCAGTAATTCTTCTTCAGTTTTCTGTTCTGTTTCTTCCACATGCACTGCATAAACTTGGTGTCCTTTTCTAGCTATTCTTTTTAATTGCAATGCTGAAATTTGTCTTACAGAAATAGGTTTTTGTTTCCCTTTGAGAATAAAAGGTTTCCCTTCCTCATCTACACAATGCAAAGTCTTATCCCAGCAATTAATCAAAGCTTTCTTCTTTTCCAGCCAGTCCATTCCTATCAGTAGATCATATGACCCTAAGGGTAAAATGTTCAAATTCAATTCTGTTCGAAACTCATTTAATTGGATTTCTGTTCTGGGCAGTTTATGTGTTACCTTTCTTTTTGTTCCAGTGGCCAGCTGTACCAACCATGACTGTTGAAATTTTTCAGTTTTTAAGTTACATTTTTCTACAATCTTTGGAATAATGTAACTCAAAGAAGCACCTGGATCAATCAAAACAGTAACAGATAGGTCAGAAATCTTACCCTTCATTTCCACCATGGTTGCTTAATGTTCTGCTTGCCGATTTTCCAGGGCTGCACTCATAGTTGGTATATTTATGGCTATATCATTTACTGTTGTCGCTTCTTGATCTCTCATGAGCATATGAATGTTTCAATGAGGGCAGTCCCTCAAAAGATGGCGTTATCCACAGCCCCAACATTTCAAGGGCTCCTTCATTCTGACTGTCCCCTCCTTTTTACTGTCTCCATCTATTTGTTTTGAAGCCACTTGAGACTGGGCAGTTTGACTTTCTTTGGGTTTATTAAACCTTTTCCGCTGATGATCTCTGCCAAAATTCTTCAAATAGGCTGGTTTCTGTTTCCTCCCTTTGAATTCATTCTTATTTACCCAACTTTTCCCTTGTTCATTTTTTTCCTTTGAACTGTTGGTAACATAATATAGCTTTTCTAACAGCTTTGTCCATTGTTTTTGGGTTGTCAAACTCAATTTTCTCTTTGTATACAGTAGGCAAACAATTCAGAAACCTCTGTACCTTTGCCTTTTCTTCCCTTATGTAGGGTACATATCTCAGTAGATTGGTAAATTTAGTATAAACTCATCGATAGAGAGCTGTCCCAATCTAAGCTCATGAAATTATTTTTCTTTGTCATCATAGTACCGCTCATTCAAGTAGCGATTCTTGAATTTAGCCTGGAAATCTTCCCCAGTAACTGTATTTTCATCAATGGCATGCACCATCTTTGTCTCCTCCCACCACAAGGTAGCCTTACCTTGTAGCTGGTAGACAGCTAATCTGGCCTTCAGATTGCTTTCATATTCATAAACCTGGAAATACTTAATCATATTCAGCAACCAGGCTTCAGCATCTTCCTCCTTCTCCCCATCATAGGAGGGAGGTTTGATTTTCCGGAATTCCCCTTGTAATTCCTTTTTCTACTTATTCTGATGCCTAATAGCATCTTCCTCATAAGATTCATTAGTTTTCCTCTTTTCGGAACCTTCGCCTTCCTGGCTGTTTCGTGAGGTTAATTCCTTGATGAGCTTTTCCTGCTCCTCACTCGCTAATGACAATTTGTCATTCTGGCTTTTTATCTCAGCCAATTCTTGTTGCAATTCCCGCAACATAGCCATCATAGCCGCATTGGGATCTGGCTCGCCACGCAGATCGACATAAATTTCACCACCTTCTTCCATTCTATCACCCCACTGTACACTACATAGCACAGGTCAGTGAAAAGAAAAAAACAATTTTTTTTTTTTTTTGTTACTGCAATAAAACTATACAGTGAGTACACAGCAATCGTGAGCACAATGTCACCAGCCTAGTTTTATAACTTGGGCTCTGATACCATTTGTCACACCTCCAAATTTCACACAGAATTTTTTTTTTTTTCTTCAAGAATTCAGGCTTTTAAGCATAGGTTTATTATGAAATTCTAATTCTCTTCACCATGATACTTTTCATCATAACATCATGTCGCAAATAAAACCTCTATCACTACTTCTTACCTTATGTTATTTTAGCTCCAAGTGTGAAGATATTTTATATGATTTTATTTTCTATAAAGGTCTCGTATAACCTTGAGAATTAACCTTTGACTTAATTGTCACATACCTCACTTAATATTTAATCTATAATCAACCATACGGTCCATTAGCATGTATTATATACTATGGTTTTAATGGCCCTTTTCCCAAGAGCATTTTCGACCCTTCCACTATACATAGCTACGATTTTCCGCCATGTATATTTGTGTAGACTTTGGGTATCGATTTTTCATATAGTTCAATGTACATATTATTATGAACTGACTCTTCTATGCGTTTGGCATTAACATATATGTCTAGGTTGATATGACAACACATCATTGTACATAAGATTTTTAAATCGAGTTTTAGATATGGAACTGAATGTCGTGATCAGCCTACATGTAAGGCATATAATCCCATTCGATTTGTGTTTCTGTGTTCATCGCCGCAGTGTAAATCTTATCCACGTCAGACGTCATGGTAGTAAATTGGCATTGTATGGTCTATATCGTTCTCCATACCCCATCGTTTGTTTACGTGGTAAATCCACGTCAATGTGGCTTACTCGGCTTCCGTGGTTTACAGCACTCCCGTCTGTATATGCACAGGACACATTGAATTTAATTCGGATCTACACCCCATTAATGTTATATGACAGTCTTAAATCTCACCTGCTACGCTTCGATCCGTGTCTTGGGCTTCTACGATTTCGCCAAGTGGACGATGGCGATCAATTCAGATTACGGTTCAAGTGTCTGTTGAAGAATTATATAAGCCTTTGGTGTTGAGTTGAGTCGGTTTTCCGCGTTAACCAATTGGTTGTGCACCTCTGCGTCTGCAAGGTTATACTTCTGCAGAGGGGTTTATGTTCTCAGTTTATAGAGAAGAATCATGGTGTGCCTGTTTCACCACAACAAGACCAGGTAATTACTTACGCATTCATTTTTACCAATCGTATGCTTGAATGATCAAGAAGGTTACTCGTAACTGGCCATACGCCGGTTCTGAGGATATCCTCGGTTGTTCATAAGGTGAATGCGTTTTGTTTTGAGGATTTTGGGTTATACCCTCGGTGCAAAGTTTTGTTGTTTTCCATTTCCGAGTTATTTTCGACCATACTCCTCTGTCAATTTCGTAAAATGAGAACTAATTTGTGTTATGAATCCTGTGTAGCGTGCTTCGCGTCTCTTCAGGCGAACGTCTACTATTCAGTTGCTCTTTATGAGGTGGGTTTTTTTCGTCCTGTCTCTGCATATAATTGTTATTTCCTCCTTTTTATATTCTAAGGAGTTTCGTATTAATCCCTACTCTGTTTATAATTTCGATTTCAGGAGCTCGTCGAACCCGAGATGTGCGTCTCACAGGTAATGTCTTAATACCATGAGCATTTTCTGCATTCACTTGTTTTCAACGATGGCACCAATGGCTAATTCCCATCTTGGTTTGAATTTGTTTTCTAGAGGTAATCGAAGATCTATTGTATGCTTATGAAAGTAGTTCGGAAACCTTTCAACGTTATGGATGCTAACATAGGTCTCCTTGACGTTCAGGTCAGTACGCCTATGGGATTACTTCCCTTCTCCTGTTGCGTTGTTTCGTTGGGCGTCGAAACATTGTTCTCTTATGATGTTGCGTCGTGTTCCTTGAGGAACGAGACTCTGTCAGAGTCGTATTTTTAATCGGTGTCATTCCTGTGTGGCGCTCTTTTAAATTTGTTTTATTGAGATAGGGGTTTTGAGTTTCATACCCTAGCCTGATAGGCTCAGCATGTATTACGATATTTTTGGACATATATATATATACTCCCTATTTTCTTCTCTTGAATTCAATATACGACGCTACAGTATAAATTTATATGGATTTTCTGAATCGTGTATACAATTTAATACCATGGAACTTAGCTTTGTTTAGTTTGCTTGTCAGAACTGTAAGGGTATGTTATTTGGTTCTCGATAACACTAATGTTGTTCCAGATTCCTCGGTTACATTCATCAGAATTTTTGGGAAGTTATATGAATTTTTTATCTCTTCTTTTGATGTATTTCGTTAATTATTTTCTATGGCTAGATATCTCAACACTGGTACCAGTATCATATTTACAGTTCCCTCTGTTCATGGTTACTCTGAACTTATTTTACCATTGTTTGTCTAGGCATATAATTGGCATGCATGGAATTGTGGGTCCATTCTAATTTATACACATATAGTTAATATGTATGAAGTACCAGGGGTAATATTCTCCTTATTTTCCAAAGTTATATACATATGTTTCTAATTGAAATTTTCTTCTCATTGTCCTATATCTATTTACAGCTCTTGCCTACATAGATGTATGGTGGTAGGTATTTCTGTAGAGCTGGTCATGTGTTGGGAACTCATTCCCTTTTTCCTCTTGGTCAAGGGAAATAGTGGTTACATTAATGTTAATGTGTATACTGTTGAAATAATTCAGCTCTTTGCTCTTTTACTTCTCAACTATTTAATCATAAATACTACACTCTATGTATTTACTTTCTGTGCTATACTGTTAGAGTAGTTTCATAAGGCCACTGTCTTTGTTAGATCTTTTGATAAATATTTAACTCCTTTCCTCTGCTATAATAAGTGTGGCTTACCTACAAACTTGTTGTTTTTGACCATTTAATTTTCTCGATTATGTTTGGATGGTATGCTGACCCTGAGGTCAGTTTATAGAGTCTCTCCTTCCATTCTTTCATACACAGTATAAGTTTCAATTCATTTCCTACTATTATTCCAGTATAATATAGTGAATTCAATTTCTCTCTCTTGTAGATACATACTAAAATCATGCTAGGAAACAGAGGCAGATTAAAGCAAATTCACAAAATTTTCCTGAAAAGAACAAGGTATCCTCAGATTTAAACCAACCTTGGTTTAGACTTTCTGTGGGACTCTACTTTACAGGATTTTTCTCTACAACCATACAGAATTATCAGGTTACTGCCTTATGATTAATTCTGTTAAATGTAGACTAATAAATTTAATACCTTAGGAACAAGTTTTGTTTTTATATGTAGCCAATTCATAGCATAATAAACAGGAAGACAATTTAACTCAGAGACATACCACTCATGCAGTCGACCAACCTCCCAACCTTAGATTCCTTCTGTCTCCCAAAACTCACCCCCGAGCTAATATCACCTCCTGGAACAGATCAACCTCTAATCTGTACAAGAGCAGCTTATTTAAGCTATTGTTCCCCAAAGCATGTTTCTAATTCTGCGTCCAGAATCTCAGGAAGCTTTTCTTCCTGTTTGCCTAGGCTTCCCAATTTAGGGATTCTTTAAAGTTGTGTTATGCTTCTCCTCAGCTTTTCCAACTTTTTACCTCTTCCCAACTACTTTCCTGATCATTGGGGGAATTCAGATTTTTCCTCAAAAATCTAAATTTAAAACTTACTTTCTTTCAAGGATTTTTGAAAGATTGTGGGGAAATATTTGCCTCATTCATCCTCATAGATTTAGAAAGTGATCTCATCATCTCATTTTGGTCAATCTGCACCACAATATTTTATTCATTTCCTCATTTAAATGTTTAATTACATTCACAAAATAATTATCCTTTGGGGTCCACTCCCCTTAGGATTAAAGTTCAAGTATCTAAATTTAAAATTCAATCACATGAATTCGGGGTGTCAAGCAAAATATTTAAAAAAAAAAAAAACTGCCTACCTACTAGCTATAAGGAGAGGAATGAGGGATTTTGTCTCTTGAAATTTGGGAACTAATATTACTAAAAATACTAATTGCAAGATAAAATTCACTGTGAAAAGTGAATGATGAAAGATGTGGAGTGGAAAGACCAAAATTTGAGAAGAAACCCCCGTCAAAGTTCAAGGGTAGTGGTAATGCGAATGAAATTGAAGGTAGGAATATTGAACGACTTATCGTGGATTAAATACTTTTTGAAATAGAATTTGATCAAGAATGTTTTATATAACTGAAAAATTATAGATATTGTATGAGTATAAATATGAAATATGTGTCGGAAAAAAGAGACTATAGGCAATGGAAAATAAATTTAAAGGTATGAATGAGAAACAACCTATTCTGGTTGATGAATTTAGGTGAAATTTAGGAAATGAAAGAAAAAATCTGGCAAGTTGGAATTTTGTAACAAAGTAACATATACGTTACCCAAAACTGATAAAAGGTAAATAGGTATAAAGAACACGAGATACATGTTTTACGTTTCGATTCCTATCTAGTGTTAATAAGAATGAACTGGGTAAAACAACCAAAAGGACCTACTAAATTTTTTAGAAAGACACTACATAATATCTGTGGTGATGGAAAAGTAGTGATCGTACAAAGGCCAACAAGAAAATGCTGAAAAATTTATGTTGTAGAATTAAGACAACAAAGTGAAAAAAAATTGTAGAAAACTTACTAGTCAGTAGGTAGAGTAAGGAGATATTTCTAGATGAAATTCCTCATATATGCCCCTAAAAGGGAATGTAATTGTTATATGAAGTTAAAACCATAAGCTACACCAGTCTCTAGAGCATTGATCCAGATTTATGCAGGAGCACAATAAAATACAAAAATATACATAAACACAGAAATGCAGCAGAAACAATACATCATTATATTAATAAAAGAATGACTGAAATATGATTACAGACATAATGGAAATAAAAATAGCTAGGGTGTTTGTAGCGTATCTCTGAGAAGAGATGTGGTGGCTACAGACCTCTGAACTATGTTACAATGAGGGTTGAGGGCCTATTTATTATTGAGAAACAATGGAAAACTCCAAACATCCAAAAACCTAACCCTAGGAGATGAAGCACAAAAACTATGGGTCTCGTTTGGGTAAATTGGTGTTTCAACTTCTTGGGGACATAAATTTGGGATACGATCTCCATTTGACGTGCTTAATATCTCGTTAGAAAGATCAATCCAAGGAGTACAACTTTTTGTGTGAGAAACATTCATCCATGGACCAATGTTGCTCCCGATTTTCCCAAAAAACGTCGTTTAGGGCCTCAAAACGACTATAGAAGTTCAGGACCCAAAAAACTGCTAAGAATAGTAAGTTGTGCAGCAAATTAAAAAATGAAAGAACTAATGGTGGGGGTTCAAATGGAATAGGTGGGTGGGCATAAAAATCCACCTGGATCATTAAGGCCCCAAAACAACTTTGGGAGTACAGGACCTGAAAAACTGCTAAAAATAGTAAGTTGTGCTGAATGTGAAAAGCTGCAAGAATTGATGATGCGGGTCCAAATGGAATAGATGGGTGGCCACCTATATCCACCTGGATCAAGTGTACCGGAAGAGTACCTCAAAACTTGTAAGAGTTAAAAGAAATTGCAGCTATAAAATTTGCTGAATAGAGACTATGTGAACTCAAGTGTATCCCTACTGGGAGAATTGGTAATGTTGGTCAAAACAAAATTTGTAGCCTTCAGAGTAATTATAGACTACTGAAAATTGAATAAAATGATGATTAAGAATGAATATTCTCCTAGGATAGATGATCAATAAGCTATCATAAAATGAGAATTAAAGAAGAATTGTATAAGGAACAATATATAGAAATTATGAACTAGAAGTTCTAAGCGATTGGAAAAAATTATGGCAGGAATATTCTTCGTCTTAGCTTACGGGTCAAAATATCTTGAACCGTTAAAGGAATTAATCTAATAACTATTCCTGGGTTAATATTTTGATTCCATCCAAGAACTCGTAGGTGCTACTGAGACTTGGGCAGAAGGATTAGAAGTAGTATTAATACTCACTTATAGCATGTGATTCAATAAAAGTTAAGAGAAACGAACAAAATTATATTGAGTATGTCTTCAAGTGGAGGGTGAAATGTGTGCTACAAGAAGTAGTGAAATTACCTGTAAGGTGAGAAGGGGTTTGATCCCAGAACACCTAATGCTGAAGTATAAATTCTTCAACAATATGAAAAAAAAAATTTAAGCAAACTAGGTGTTTGTAAAAAATAATAATATTTTAGATGTTTAAAGAGGAATGTCCCTAAAATTATGAAGAATATTAGAGTAATGAAAGCTCTGAATTGGAATAATTGAGGCAAATAGAAATGAGTGCAGCAGTAAAGCAGGAAAATCCTCTAAGAAGAACTACAATACACTGAGATATTGGTAGATATTCCGAATCAGGAGGGACTGACATCTGCAATAACATATGGCAACTTAACAATGTGACTCCAGTACAACAAAAATTGTAGAAAAATATCATAGATGTCCTTCTATAGGATGTACTAGTGACTCAAATTAAATTCAAGATTAAAATAGAACCTATTTGACCCGGTATGAGGAAAGAGTAATGAAAGTCATATGTGGAAAAATTTGATAAGAGACAATGAAACCTAAGTAATAGACCAAAAACTTAGATACTATTCCTATTCTAGAATGGAAATAGGAAGTTGGTTGGATAAAAAAATTGAAATTGGTTGGCTTAGAAACCAGTTGACTTATAAACCAACATTCATAAAAATAGTCAATATATCCTAGACCGAAATGGTAAACTGATATGAAGTTTCAAGATGTAAGGTAATAATCGATACAGTTGATAAGGTAAATTTCAAATGGAATTTGAAAACTATGTTATAGAAAAACCAGTATTAAGTTGAATTTGAGTATGGTTATCACCATCTGAATCGATTGGGACAATTAATCAAATATTAAGTACATTAGGTACATGTATGAACTGGAAAAAGGGATAGAACCTGAAGCAGAACCATTGCATATGAAAAAGTTATTTTCCTAAATTCATGAGCTTCTAATTAAAGAGGTGTGTATTTTGTGAAGCTAAGTGTAACAAGAATCGTACCACTCTGATAAAAGGAGTCAAGGTGAGAAGACGTGCAGAGAAATCACCAATAAAGTCAATTGACACCATGGGTTCATGAGGAGGAGGTCTTGCAGAAATTCATGGGATGATAAGTAGTTGTGCTAAAATGGCATTGTACTACTATGAACCTTTAAGGGTTTTTCTAACAAGTGACTTTATTGAAAACTATTAAAGTTCAAAAAATTATCATGATTTCATTTTATCAATATATGTATATGATACTAGTCATATGAATTGATATGAACTGTGGACAGGTGGAAGCTGGAATAAAATATTCTTCCAGATATAATCCTCATACTAAAGCAGGAAGAAATCGAACTCTAGAGTATAGCAGTAAGAAAATTAAAGATAAAGGAAGGTACTTGCACTTTGAATAAACTGCGGTGATAAAAAGGATAATATGAAGGAGGAATCTTCATCTTGAGTTGAGAAATAAACATCATAAGTGATAACACCAAGGACGGTGTTCAATTTTAGAGGGGGGATATGTAATGTCCCTAATTTTCTACCTTTAAAAATATGAAGTCAAAGAATCTAAGGGTCAAGTGGACCCAAGGGAAAATATAAGTTGTGGATAAATTTTATTATTTGAAATTAATAAAGTGAAAAAGGAATTAATGGTGCAAGGAGTAGATAATGATTAGAGATCTGGGATCCAAATCCATGAGGATGGATAAGGATCATAACACTTTCCTAGTCTCAAAAAATACTTGGAGGAAATAAATTAAATATAGCAATTTATATTTGAGATAAAAATCTAAAAATCTACCCTAGTAAAGAAGAAATTACTGGGAAGAGGTGGAATAAATCTAGAAAGAGGAAAAGCTAGTTTTAGAGTATTTTTGTGGAAGAAACAAAAGGAAAGCCTAGGCACACAGAAAAGAAACATATTGATTTAACTAGATGCAGTTAATGGAAATAGGCCAATCAATAATAAATATTAAATAAGTAGATTCAGAATAGACAAGAGGTTGTCTATTGCTAGAGAATTTGATGTCTGCTCGGGGGGAGTTGTGAAGAAAGAGCTCAAAGGTTGGGTGAAACCTAGTCTACGATAAGTGGTATGCACCAAATAATTTCATTTTAAATTATACTTTAGCTCTGTTATGATATTTTTGATTGAGTTAGATAGTATATATTAATATGAACTAGTTGAAATCTGAATATGATATTATACTGTGGAATTAAGGGGATGTAATTGTGAAAGATATGTACATAGACAGATTTGGCTATAATAAATATAGTATGTTATGTATTGCTGTACAGACATAAATCTGTAGTGGACCAACTCTCAGACTGTCTAAACTCAGTATAAGGCTTCAATCTGAGGTTAGGTAACTCTCAAGAAATTTTCATTTCATTAACAATTCTATTATATTATTATGTTACGAAGTTGTGTATTATATTATGGAACAATTTCTAAGAAGAAATAAGTATATATGAGAGATAAATGAATACACAGTATAGTTAAACAAATTCCTGTGCTCTAGTATAATTGGGTAATATAAAGTATTAAATTAGAATTACTATATTAGAAAAAGAAAGATATATCTTCACGATGCATTCAGAAAATTTTGTTAAGAAACTCTCATAGAAAAGAGAAAAACAATGCATGGGAAATGATAGCTATGCGAATTTCTATGCCGAAATGATCAATGTACAAATTATATTATGAGTTAAACACATACAATAAAGAAGGGAAAGATACATATTTACAATGAATTCAGAAGTAGTATTGAATTTAAAAGTAAGACCTAACATTCTCAAGATATAACATTAGATTCTGTCCATTATGTTACATTGCTACATTAGAATTGAAACTCAGAGTCCCTAGATTTACATAGTCCAATTGTATTCTGGAAAATAAAGTTATATAAATTTAAAATAATGTTTATTGTAAATAAAATGGCAAGGGCTCTGGAAGATGATGTAGAGGTTGCATATCAATAAATTCCAAAATAGCATGTTGGACCAACTTGAGTGCAAAGGAATCCGTAAATTAGGCTCAACGGTGAAATAAATTAAATCTGTGCGCAAGACAGGTAGGGTTTAAAATATACCTTCATTAAAGATATTTCATGAATTATTTCGAGTCATACTTATTAGAAATAATAATCGATTTTAAAACTCAGCAGAGGTAAGGCGTTTACCTTGGAATTCCAGCAAGAGTATATAACCTGCAATCATAACAAGAGAAAATCTATTTAACTTTGTAAACCCTTGTTATCACTACGCATTGCAAAATGAAACAATATAATATGTATATTGAGTGGTAAGAAAATAGTGAGTACGTTATAATCATCTGAAATTCCTATCTGTGGAATACCTCCGGAAAATCCAAGGAAAAATTATTGTTGGAAGGAGAAGTGGAAAGGAAACTCGAAAAAACAAGAATTTTCTCGAGTATAGATATCTAATTTTGAGATAATGAAGAAGATTTTTCTAATGGATAAACCGTACATCGGTTATCTCTACAGATGAGGTAGGAACCCTCTGACAAGCTTGACGAAAGACGATACCTCTGGAAGAGGTGGTCGTTGTTCCAAATCATCCACAAACATGGAGAAATTATCCATTGTATTATGTGGAATAAGTAACCCATATTAAGAATAAGTAAAATTATAAAAGACTCTACAAGGTTAAAGTAAGAAAATCTTCAACAAGATATATATATATATATATATATATATATATATATATATATATATATAGAAATGCATCATGGATGTAGGATGGAGAAGCTATAGAAACGTACGTGGGGAAATGCATATAACAAGAGTCAGAGAATAGTTATGCTGCCCAAGCTTAATCTCAATCTAGTCCTCAAGTTCATTGCGCTTGTATAAAAATGGAATATGCGAAATTTATGTTGAATAAAATCTTCGTTTGAATAATTCTCCATTCATAAACGAAACCGGCTCTATAATTGAAGCTGCAGAAACTTGAGAATGATAAGTTCTGGAGAAAATAAAATGAATAGATTAGCAAACTAATTTAAACTACTGCTAAAAAATGTTACAGGTAAAAATTACCTCAAGCAAGGCCATTTTGCAACAAATGTGTGAGCAATGAGAGCTTTCAGCTCATCTGTAACTCAGAAAATAAAATGAAAATTGGAATTAGTACACATCTCTAGGTTATCGAAAGAGATAAAGATAGTGGGTAGTAAAATGCCCAATTGACTCGTCTAAACGAATACTAATTAAACTAGAATGCTCAGAACTATATATAAGAAAAATGTAGAGTGGAATATAGTTAAAGGATGATAAGAAAAAACCGAAACCCAATCTTATTACCTGCGTGGGAAATTTCCAGAGAGGTGGAATTCATCTTTGAAAGAAAATGCAAAAATAACATTGCGCGACCTTAAGAATTATGCTATGAAATAATAATGTTTGGCATCGAATCAAGCTTATGTTGGTACCAGAAATCGAAGGGAGCACAAAGATGTGTGTAATTTCCAACTAAGAACCCGTAAACAAAACTGTAACGTTTTATTGAAACTCAAAACCCTAGCTACGGATAGATCAAAACCCTCCACGCGTTATCGATCCAGCGATCGAATATACATTCCCACGGATAGATGGGTGGATTCCAAGAGCTATGTAAACACGTACATCATATTATATATTAAAGAATCCTGAGAAATATATTGTGTAGGGGTGGATGAAAATTGGTTATGGACCATTAAAACCATACTTGTTCACATTAATGCCAAAAGGATTTTTGGGAGTTGTCGGAAATGATGTGGAGATTCACAAGAGGGAGTAATTGCAACATGACCTAACACATTAGATAAAAGCTGGAAATTTAATTAATCATATGGGAGATCTTTCATATAAATTTGTAACCTTTCACATATAACTAACATGTGTATCATGTGTAGTGAGAACTGGCATAAAAATAAAGACAACGGATTACCTAATTACATATATACGTGACAGAGACTTTTAACAGTAGGTTGCGTAAAACAATTCGAAATCGTAAGTGAGATATAGGTGATTAGAGTAAATTTCTGTCATATAAAGTACGAAGATCTTGGAATACTCGTTGTTAGAGGTCACCATTATTTAAAAACTCAAATTTTGTGGGTACACAAATAAATGAGTTGTAATATGGTAATAGCAGAGTTCCGGCTAACGTTTACTCAAATGTTACATTGACGTTTAGCAAGTCGATAAGCCACGTTGGAAGGGTTCAGCTCCACATGGGCAAGATTAATAAATGAATTCATTGGGTTTCATAAGTATGAGTTCAAGTTAATTTCTGAAGGGTGAATAAAATTCTTGGGTGGGAATCATAAGGTGCAAATCCATATAATTTTTTTATAAAGGCATCATGATAAGAAGTTAATTAAGGGTTTAACCCTAATTTATAACTTAAATTCCTTTAAGGGTATTCTAGACTAGTACCAACTCTTTTAGTATCAAGTATATATATATATATATATATATGGGTCCGATATATATAGTTTTGTGCATTCAGATATTGACAATGTAGATATATATTGAAGAGATATATCAATACCCTTATAATTGTAAGTGGGTGAATGAAAATTAATGTAGCTTTTTTATAAAGGCTAAGAAGATGATGGTGTGTAAAGGGAATAAACTATAAAGGGTTTTAACTATTATGGTTAAATGGGAGTATTGTATTAATAATTATGAAGGGAAAGAGATTATTAATATACCAGTTCCATGTTGAATAAGAAAGGGGAGGCTTTCTTAAGGGAAATTCTTAATTGATGTTTTACAAATGGAGTATTGTCATAACTAGCACATGAGTAAAGAGTGACATAATACAGTTAAGTCAATTTTTAGTGAAGGAAGAATGTCAAAATACGATGAATGATGTTATGCCCATAAGAGTAAATTAGTGATAGCGCTACAATTAAACGATTTTTTTTTGTCGAAATTGGAGGTGTTACATTTAGATTTTTAGAAATATATATTTTTGTTTTTCTTTAAAGAACTTATTTCTCTCCCACTATTCTTTATTTTAACCCACTTAGTATTTATGCCCAACTGAGTGATTAATATCATCTTTCTCTCCCATTAATTTAACATTTTCCTCTTTATTATTTTCTCCTAGCGATTTTTAGGAGACTTTTAGGGAAGGTCCACCTTGACCTTAACCACCAATAGCTTTTCATACTTCTCGCAAGAATTTATCTGAAGGTGTAGAGTTATTTCATGAATACCCCAACCAATGTATTCTTTAACTCAATAATAAAAGAAAATATTATGTCATCACATCAGCCCCATCATGGCTTCCATAGCTAGTGAATCGAATAAAAATTGAATGTCTAAAAATCCATTGCAATTTACATTATTTTCCATTTTCATATTAGCATTAAGACAAAGAAAAATTTATGTACACCATGCACCTATACTTGACCCTCAGCATGGGTCCCAAAATTTTTCATGTACATTGAAAACAATTCATCACATGTAATATAGGTGGTATACATGCCAAATTTCCACATAATATCAATCCCGCAACTTAGAAAAAATAAATTAACGTATCATTCATACCATATATTTATACATTCTTTAAGGTTTGACCTCACCAACGATCAATATTATAGAGAAATAATAATGCCATTGAACACTAGGACACAAAATGTGATTTTTTTCTTTCTTTACCATTAGCTTGCAATCATGTAAGAAACAACCATTGGTGAATTTTTGGAAAATGATTTGCAACCATGAAATCTACAACCATTTTAGCCTTTTATCTAATAATTTGCAAGAATGCAATCTACAACCAATGAGACATTCTAACAAGCAATTTGAAAGCATGCAGTCCTCATACTTTGAGGAATTTTAACAACATTTTGAAAGCATGCAATCTACAATCAATGATACAGTCTATCAAATAGTTGGCAAGCATACAATCTACCGCCATTGAGGAATCTTAAAAACTAGTTAGTCGACATAAAATAAATTTACATAGATATGTTTAAACTATAAGAATAGAGTTTAACTATAATTTACAAGATAGAATGGATCGTATTAATATCATCAATGGTTAAATTTATGCAAAACAACATAGCGAGCAATCCCTACAAGAGCGTCTAATAGAAAAAGTCAACCATATTATAGATCCCAGTCTGAGGAGAACTTTTTCTTGGAATCAGCATGGGGGTTAAATGAATTTAAGGTATTAATACTCCTTGATGTTATGATGAATCACATCCAAAATCCAACGGATGCAATTTTTTAAAACAACATAACTTTGGATCTCATTTACCACTTTTTTCAAACACATAGAATGCAAACTTTCATCTACAAATCTACATGAGGAAACACAACCGACAATTATGCTATTATGAATTTTTCACTTACTCTAAGTTCACTATATGAGTTCCACTTGATTCATTGCTTATTTTTAACACCTAAAGAGGTTCTTTCATATATATATATATTAAATTGTCACCACAACTTATAAATTATTCGTTTATCACAAAAAACATACATGCATTCATTATTTATAACCAGTGCATTATGACTTTAGTCATTTTTTTCGCACTTTTTCTTCTTATGCACCATAATAATTGTTGTAATAGTATTCATGAAAAGGTTGGTAATTAATTCACACTATAACCGATGAGTGCTCATTATTGTTCATAGGTGCAATAGAGGGTTTATTCTCTTTTATCCACATCCATATTCAAATCAAATATCATAAGCATAAAATTTAGAGAAAAAATATCACTTTCTAATCCTTAATGTGGTCATTAATCATGCATCATGCATCTCATGTAAATTTTAGTTTTGTGCAAGTTCGGGTAGAGTCATACTTGAGATGATGCCCACTAGCATCATACCTCGACTACTTTTCTACTTAAAGATTCCCAAAATGTGCTATTGTTGAAACCTTTAACTCTGATACCATTTTCCCCATACCCCGGTAACCTTACAGAAAGATGCATGGAGTTAGGAATTTTTTTTCAACATTTAACAACATGTAAATTTATAAATTACTTTCTATATTCCATCAATAACCATTAGAATAACCATCATCGCCACCTAAATAAATATTTAGTAAAAAACATAGTGAATTGCACAACCATTAATTGTCCTTGTTGTAGAATATTAACTTAATTTTCTTGCTATAACTATCCATCAATTCCATGATCATTTTAAATCAATTTGTAAATTCCATAATTGATAATATAAACATCACATCATGAAAATTAAAGAATGAAAAATCGCATCATTAGACACTGATATACCTTGGAAATCTAGTAGGGTGAAAACAAACAAACGTTTAATTTTATTATTAAACGCTCGTGAGGGTTTTCACCCCTGACTCAATCATTATAAGGGA
Source organism: Pinus albicaulis (assembly GCA_034641835.2). Classification (NCBI taxonomy): domain Eukaryota; kingdom Viridiplantae; phylum Streptophyta; class Pinopsida; order Pinales; family Pinaceae; genus Pinus; species Pinus albicaulis. The sequence goes on from JAXQQM020063278.1 coordinate 90,283, forward strand.
GTCCATACCTTGACCATTTTCATAAAATGAAATAGAAAAATAATCTTAAATGAAACATAACAAGCTATAATCTATTAAAATCATCATGATATCATTTACCCACGAATCCTCAATCTTTGTGTTTGTGGTCAAATTTTTTCCATCAATGGGTCATCTTGCAGTTCTAACACCTAAATCTGCATGGAATAATAAATATTTATCTTTCAAAATTCTCAATTTGTATGATTCTTTTCTCAAGTCACTATCCCTTCCTGCCTTTGTTGTCTTTGGCACACTTGACATCATGATTAGATAATATTAATAAACCAATAATCAATCTTTATTTGTGACACTTCAACAACTATTTTTATGTATATATAAATCATAAAAATATGTTATGAAATCCTTTCACATGCATTAGTAACAAATAAATCACTATCAAGCATCATATTTCTAACAACCTCTAACAGAATCTTCCATGCACTTTCATATTATTTCCAAAGGAAAGATAACATACTAGATAATATTATTGGGCATGGAGATGCATAACAAAATTTCCAGATAAGTATCCCAGCAAGCAATTTCCTTTGTGCCTACTCTTATGTTTTCTTTTCGAAAGAGATTAATGTAATGTATTTTATACTTATGCATGTGAATGCATGCTATTTTCCAGAAACACCTTTTGAACACGAGCTATTCACAATGGATACTATGTATAAAAATTCCAACTCCATTTCAAACAAATTGAACATACTAGTTATAATTTTGTGTTTTTCTTGAAAATAAATCATATATTGATTTTCAAAGGAAACTAAATAAATATTGCATGGAAAAATAAATACATTTCTTTTGAAAGTGATCTAACGCATACCATTGGTTCTTTCATGCATGAGATGGGACATTTCCCTCTTATCCAAAAGATCTAGCTCAATAACTACGCATAATATTGTACCAAAAGAAAGTTAATACCATAGATGATCCCTTTAGGTGTGCAAATACGTATTATTTTTCCCAAAATAAGGCTAACACAATCAATATTATGTACTTGCATATTCATTTTCTCGAGAAACCTAATACCAAAACTATACTTTTTCAATGCATGCAAGTGTATATGTTTCTCTAAGTAATCTTACATAATAAAGCATGTGATTTCTAGTTTTCCTCTCCAAGAATCTAATCCAATAATGCATAGAAGGACATTTTCTATTATATTCTTTTTGAAGAGTTCTAACACAATAAACCATTGCAAGCATATATATATATATATATATATATATATATATATATATATTCCAAGGAATTTAACACACTAATTATTCTTTTTCTAGAAGATAGCTAACTTAGTAGCTATTATGCATGCAATACAAAATATTTTTTTATCATTTCATACATTAGAGAGATTTGTAATATTTCCTCAGGAAATAACTTGAATAAAAAATTATTCTCAAATAACACAACCAATTTCCTTTTATGTAAAGGTTTTATGTGAACTAAGTCTCACAAAAGTTATTTATATCTATTTTCATGACGGAAGTTCCTCCAGCATGTAAAATCACATAATAAATTCTAGTAAATAGAATATAATACATTTCATTCATGTGCACCTGAGTACATGCTCTCTTCAAGAGTCCAATATTTCTCTTTAAAACTTTTAATGCATATGCATCATGAGAACGTACTAAATAATATACTGAATGAAATCACTTAATTCCTTTGGAATGATTATCACCATAATTATTATGTATATATGTACATAAGCAATTACTCTTATCCGGTTGAAAAATAAAATGGAATCGTTCTATTTTACTTTTTTTTTTTCCTATTTTAGACATCAACTTTGGATGCGAGTGACGACCATATGAAAACGAATTTTTGAAAACCAAAAGAGGTTTTCGATTGTGATTTCTTAATTAAAAAAATCTCCCTTCCTTTTTACACAACTCGCATGGTTTGGAAGATTCGAATGAATATTTTCAGTCCATTTTTCCAAATTTAAATATGAAAATAATTATTTTTTTGTCATCATATTTGGACACTTTTTCAACACACGGAAAAAGAATTTTTAAAATCCTAAATGTGCTTTTGATCATAATGGTGTGTTTTACAAAAATGTATTTCACCTTTTACATATCTATCCCAGTTTGGGAGATAAGAAGGCATATATGGACCTTATTTTCCAATAGCTCATGCATTTCATAGAATTATTTAGCCACGAAAAACTTTTATGAATTCCAAACACATGAAATCTTCCAAGAATTCAATGTAAAAACACTTATTTCTCTATGCACAAAATTATATAGAAGTTCTCTGAAGAAAAAATCTTGATTCTTTATCATATGAACTTTTCTGGGCAAATAAATTCAATTATTATATCATCATGTCCAATATGCAAACAAAAAAAAATTCAAATAACATAGTTTCTTATCTTTTGATGCATGTTTGGAATCTCTTCTTCATCTTCCTTGCCTCCATTCTCCATGTAGTCTCTCATTGCTTCCTTTATTTTTCTCGTAGACTTACAATAAATAAAATTAAGATTTTGGTATAGTTTTTCTATTCCATAAATATGATTTTTCTAAAATACAAAAGCACTCCATAAATATCTCACATCTTTTTATTCAAAATAAATGTTCTTTCCTTATGAGAAAAATATATCTTACCCGTAGTTTTTCTAAAACTATTACTATTATTCTACAAAAATCATAAAATATACCAATTTAGAAATATAATTTATTTATATAAAAAATTCTTCTAAATAAAAGAATTAAAATTAATTCTTGCATTATTCTTATATTAATAATTAAAATAATATTACGGACGAATTTGAACAAACCCCGAAGAAAAAAGGACGAAAATCAAATGTAGAGATTCTCGAGAATTTGGCAGCCAATTATGTAATGGGGAATTCTACAACTGTTATGCAGGAAATTAGAGGCTGGGAACGACACATCCAAACCGACCCGGAGGATAATGAAATAGAGGCAGAAATATTGGATTTCATTACTGATCCTGGCAACACCAGGGGTCGACTCACGCAATTTCAGCAGACCATTCACACGTATTGGATCCTAAAGAGCCTTCTAGCAAAGGCTATTCAAAGCATTAATCCTAGTCACGCTGAGCATGAACCAACAAAGACTGAACTCCGCCTGATGGACATGATGAAGCACATGGAAGACCAGCTGCAACATATTAAGATCACTCAATACCAGGCCACTGACAGAATTAGCAGAGTGGATAATCGAGTTGGTCGCATGGAGAAGCAACTCCAGCAACTCCAGCAAGTAGGCATGCCAGGATCAACACTGAAGGCTCCAGCACCAGTCTCTTCGTCAGAAGAGTAGTGTTTTTCTTAGTTATGTGTTTTTATGTTATTACTAGACTTATATGAACTCAATTTATTTTCCCTGAATGTTGCTATTTCGGCAGTAGTACAGACAGCTCATGCTAGATGTAGAAGGATGAAACTCTTCCAGTTTTGGTTTGCTTTTCATGCACTGAGATGGCCAACAGACCTAGTTTCCTACGGGCAGGTTGAGGCTATCGACTGATGTTTATATTTTTGTATCCTGCTTTACAATATAAATAGAAAAAGAAAGCACTACCAAATTCACAAAAAAATATAATTAAAACAATATTCTTTCTATAATATCAATATAGGAATTAATAATATCTAATTACTCAACAACCATCACTTTACAAGAATTTTTAGGGTGGCTTACACCATAAATATTATACACCTGCTGACATAATGGAATAAATGTAGGATGTCGAACCTTGCGAAGCAGGTAACCCTAGAATCCTGTTCACATTTTACTCTGCTCAATGGACACCTCGGAGATCTACGAAAACAATTAGAGTGCGTCCAACTCATGTTGGGGAATATGGAAAAGAAGGTGGATAATTTGAATCTCAACGTGGAGGGGATTGAGTTTTCGGCGGAAACAACAACATTTGGGGTTGTTAAGGAAGTCTATGGTCTCTCTGACCATCTCCATCTATGTTGTTACGAAGAAAAGAAACCCAACCGCCTATAGGACCAAACTCTGCACCAGCAAGGAACGAGTAAGCAGTTGGCGAACAAGTGGAAATGAAAGCAAGTGGCCATGTAGTATAGTCATGTTTGAATAATTTTTATTTTTTCTAAATTTCGTGGGGTTTGTTGGCAGTTATATAGAATAAATTATGTAAGAATCTTTGCGTGAAAAATACTAGGCAGAAACAATATGTTTAGTGAACAATTTTGGTCTACCGTTGAAGAAGAGTCATTTATGTATTTAAGGATTTTGGTCGGTATTCTAGCTAAATCAATATAATCTACTTATTTAAAAAAAAAAAAAATACTATCGATCAATGCTATAGATTAATAAAACTTGTGTCGACTTTCTATCAAGTATGAACAAAATCATACATCACTCTCATATTAAATTGTAAAATACACTTTCTTAATAATTTTTTATAAAACAAACAATTCATGTAATTTAAAAATAAAATAAACCATATTAACTTAATTACTATTTAATATTAATAAGCTTCATGATTTTCATAAAAAAACATTATATAAAATAAAAAATGGTAATAATCATGCTAACATAGATTACTACTATAGATTTTATTGCTTTTTTTTTTATTAAATTCTATATATAATTAATTTTTATTAAATTTCATGTATAATTCAAGTATATTTTTATATAAAATAATATAGATTACATTTGTAGTTATAATTATTTATAATATATATGTGTGTGGGGAACATGTTAATATTTAATAATAATGTAAAAAAAATTTAGTTCGAAATATTAATTTAAGTTTTATTGAAACAATAATTAAATTTAATCATTAATTATAAATTATAAATATCGTTATAAACTTTACTAAAGGAAAACAATACGTATCATAACTATACCATCATAATTTGAATTGAATTTTAAAACGATACGTATCATAACTATACCATGATAATTTTGATTGAATTTTTCTTATAGTAATTTTGACCCAAGAACATATAATTTCAAAACTATGTTCTTAAAAGTTAAAACTAGTGCTTAAAATTATCTTTATTAGGATTTTAATCTTTTGCACCATGAAGACTTTAATACTTGGTTCAAAACTATGTGCTTAAAACAAGGTGTTTAAAATTATATTTATTGGGTTTATCTACATTACCAGAATGAAAACTTGAGCAGTTGATTTCTTTTACGTTAGCACCATAACAACTTGAGGAATTACATGTCATCGTTGAACTTAAGAAGATTCGCTATATTTTTCACATTAGCTGTTACGGTTGACCCTCCTTCTCATGGTATATCCGACTAAGTGGTGGAAAATATTCAACGAATTAAACAGAAATTTTTTATTCACAGATTATCAGTATTATATTCATTGAAGCTTGAGGAATTATATGTCATAGTTGAACTTAAGAAGATTCGCTATATTTTTCACATTAGCTGTCACCGTTGACCCTCCTCCTCATGGTATATCCGACTAAGTGGTGGAAAATATTCAACGAATTAAACAGAAATTTTTTATTCACAGATTATCAGTATTATATTCATTGAAGCGGACCTATAACATCTAAGAGAACAACAATGTCATGGTAAGGTTATTTCAAACCTCGGTGTTGAAACCCGGGGAGGGATTTCTTTATCATAGTTATTTAAATGTCCACGGGAGCTACAAATGGGGTTTAATGGAGTTTTCATCTTCGTCACCGAATTCCGATAAGAATCACTGTGAATAATAATTTCTGTAGCTGGTCGGTAGGCTTTTCTGAATATCTTATCCTGTCTGCAGCTATGGAACGATTATCTGGAAGATGCATGTGTATAATATATATGGCTTATGACAGAGGTTGAGCTCTGTGAATCTCGGTAGTTTACAGGCAAGTTGTTTTTTAGGTTCTCTCGGTTGGCATTAAGGTCGTGGCTTCGAATCCCATGCAGGGGAAGGAGATAATCAAGACGTTGTTGAGCCTGATTCAGAGGAGATGGCGACGGCCTCGTCTAGCGATCTCAACCTCCTGCGCGATGTTGCCTTTCGTGAAGCTGCACAGCCACCGTTCCTGGCCCGACAGCGACTGGAACGGCGTTGTTCGAAAAGGGTATTTCTCAGTCTACGTCGGACCGAATCGCACCCTGTTCGTGATCAAAACGGTGTCACTTAACCACCCGCTTTTCCGGATTTTGTTAGACGAGGCAGAGAAGGAATATGGTTTTTATTTCTCGGCCCTCTCACTCTGCCCTGTGAGGCCTCTGTGTTTTGCAGGATTCTGTATACCATGAATAGCGATTGAGACAGCGGGAATTCTGTGAACGGGGACGACGCCTGACTGTGGTTCTCAGCGTCAGGATCTGGATATTCTGAATTAAATTATTATATCAGTTGGCCTTCCTATGAAATCTGCCTTTGTTTTCTCCATCTGCTTTATATTCTTGACTTGTGATCAACTGGACCTGCAGATGGAATTGTGTTCTGTTTTATGGTGGTTTTTTATTTATAATAATACTTGAAATTTGCTTTATGGTGTTGTTACGAATGGTTTCTTGTATTTATAATAATGATGAGATTTAGCGCAACATCGTTTCTCCTTAACAGCTATGTTGCAACACTATCTTACAGCACACTGTTGTAATACCTCCTCTAAAACATCATTGCTATAACCTCTCACAAATTTATGTTGCTGTCACTTCCTCTGGTAATACCTCCTCTAAACCATTCATTTCAGTGTTGTGACTTTGTTGCATGTTGTGCATCATGACATGAAGCAAGATCACATACCTCAAGTTGCTCGTGATAGGTCATTTTACCCCTGAGCTTATATCGATTACCAGGCAATCAGACGGACATGGGAGCGGTCAAACTTCCATATCTGTCTGATTGCCAAATATTGGAGGAATCAGCAATCAATATAAAAATACCTTCTACAATATAAAAATATCCTCTACCTGTTACTTGTCGAAAAAATTAGTGATCAACTAACCAAGATTCAATGATTAGCTATGGAACGGCATAGAGAATTGATGATTAGCTAGCGGGTGAAACAATAGTGGGTATTTAGCATTAAAAAACGTTGAGACGTCTCAGAAATGGCTATACAATAGAATCCTTATGAAAATTTAATCTTCCAACCATTGATTAAGAGAAAAATTGCGTAGGGAAGCTAAAGGAGAAGTAGAGGGAAGATAGAGATGATGCAAAGAAGAGCATTTTGTGAACAAAGAGAAGCAAAGGGGAGAAAGAGGTAACAAACAAAAGAAAAATATGTCAATAAAAAGAGATGGGAAAAGTGTAAATGAGTGGAGAGGAAGAAGTGTTCTAGACTCGAAAAAGGAGCTAGTGAAGTTGGAACAGTTCGAGCACATGAGAGAGTAGAAAAGTTTGATTGCCATTTGAAACAAAAAGTGTGTATGCTGAGCTATACTACAAAATGAAAGTTTATTCTTACATGTAAGAGTAATTATGCTATGTATGTGAATAAGGCTGAAAACACTATTTTCTAACATTATTTTGTGTATTGTAAAATTTCCTTAATTTCCTTCAGTGTGTTATTTTTATTTTTAATTACTTTTGTATTTATGTAGGAAAAAAAAACAATTATGTGCTTTATATAAAGTGGTTTCTTATATGTATGTCTAAGGCTTTGTATAATCAAATGTTATTAATTGAATCGAGAGGCTCATTCTAATATGAAATTAATATGAATTTAATGTGCTCATAAAATGATTCAATGCACTTAAAATCTAATCTCTATAACATTCAAAAATACAATTTAAAATTTTTTGCACTCTGAAATAAGTTGGCACCTGAAGGAATTTCATCCCTCACTCATCATATTATATTCATGGTTAAGATGGATCTATGTTGGTTAGTCCATTTTTAGGCTATGGTTTTGGTTGGACCTACGAGAGGTTGTTTAGTGCAATTCCTTAAAGGAAATTTGTGAACAATTGAACCCATATATGACTTGCAAATGTTAGTTAGGTTTAGGGCCACTGCTTGTGACAATGCCACCACATAGAGAGGGAGGAGCACAAGAAAATGCAAAGAATATGAAATTCGAGGATTCGAGAATAAACATATAATATTTGGAAGATAGAAAAGACACAATGTTGAATTAGTCCTAGGGTTAAAAGATGAAATTGAAAAAGAAAGAGATGTTAAGGAAATGGACCCCTAAGTATATTTAACATAGCTTCTAAAAGGCAGAGATAACATAATGTAAAAGTTTCAAGATATGATAGTAGCTGGATGGTTGAGATTCTCATTGATTGAATCAAAGAGTTGCAAAGGGAACATGAGTATGAGAATGTTTAGTATCCTAGTCATGTTCAATTTTACATGAGAAACTTAAAGGGACATGATGCACTTTTGTGGAATATGCTATAGAAGTACAAAGTAGATAATTTGAATGAGAAGATTAAGAAATGGAGGTCGATGCTAAGGAAACTCAGGGGGAAATTTATACCTATTCTCTACGATCATATTTTATTTAAGCTAGTACAAAACCGAATTCATAAAGAATTGACTATACAAGGGTACAAAGGATATTTTTAGGTAATCACTAAGATTATGGATTAAATAACTAGAATATCAAAGAGCCATTGGTTATGTAAATGTGATGAAGTACAAAATTCAAGAGAAAATGAGCACACATTACTATTACTTTTTGAATGTGGATAAATCCTATAATGTTTCATTGAAAGTGGAAGATAATGTTGGAAAAGAAAGCATAGTAAGAATATAATGTCTCCTCGTCTACACCATATATATATATATATATATATATATATATATATATATATATATATATATATATATATATATATATATATATATATATATATATATATATATATATATATATATATATATATATATATATATATATATTCCACAATTTACATGAGTAAGAAGAGAAGATATTAGACTAGTATGAATTGATTCCTTTCTTCTTAAACAATGATGAATAATGAAAAAATAGCATAAACCTTCAATGCGATTTGACCAATGATTCAATAATAGATTTGGCTTCGCATTCAAATTATATTTTTTTTTTAAGGAGAGAATGACAGAAAGATTACTCCCTTAAGTGCTAGTACTTACAAATGTAAAAAAAATTAAAAAACAAATAGGACTTGATCCTATTATGCTTATCTTTCCTGGAATGAAACTTCTAGAACAAGGTTCCATGTTAATCTATATGGATGGGTACCTCTGTATTTTAAAAAGGGGATTACTATTAAGGGTTTCCATTTGATCCTGGTAATACTTGGCCTAACATACCATTTATGGGAAGTTGGAATATTTTTAAGTAATCCCTCTTAGGAGAAGATGTATTTTCCTAGTTATATTACATACCATAATTTTTCTTAAGTTTATTGAATATGGTTTCTATAATCATTGATGGTAAAGCTTATCATAAGTTTTGTAAAAATGGTGCAATGCTTATATATATATGAATATTTTTTGAATTATCAAGAATTAGTGTTGTCAAGTCTTGAGGGTATTGTTAATCTAGGATTGGATGACTAGGTTAATCTCAGCCCTTCATCTATGTCAGAATTCATCCAACGGTTCTCACTCCTCCAACTTACGGTTTGCTAACTATATGAGGGAAACACTTTACATTCCAGGTTCATTATTGTCTTCGTTGTTTGGAGGTACTCTACTCTGTTTCCATTTTGAAATCATAATCTAGCTATCATCTTTCCACATAAGGGCTCTCGTAATTTTTCGTGAGCCATTTGTTGCCAAGGCTCAACACGACAAGAATTCGTAGTGCCGCTACATGACACAACCGCGATGATGAAAATCATGTTAAAATATCTAATTAACTCCTGCATGGAGATTTAACTATATTTAGAGAATCGGTTATATGAGCATTAGTCAAGTTGAGTTATGTGATGGTCAAGTTGGGTTATGTGATAGATGAGTTTGGTAAGTGTGTGCATGTCAAGTAATACTAGGCGAGTCGCCAATCGAAAAGGTTAAATACCCTTTACTGGGTTCACTGTTATCAATCAAGTTTGTGTGATAAATAGAAGAGTAGCAAATCATGTGTGTTTTGTGTGTGAATTATTTGTGTGATTTTCTACATTTAATTTTCCGCCTTTCCAACAAATTGGTATCACAGCGAGGTTACAATGAACCAGAGCGAGTGGATTAGCAATAATCCGTGTGTGAGCTAAGAATGTTTTTTCTCACTTGAGCTATAACGCATCTAACTATACAATGCTGGTGGGCTCAACAAAGATCCATGTTCTGCATGCACGAGCATTAATTTTATCACCGAGCGCGTTATAACACTAACACGAGTTTTGATAACCATGGATAGAGTTATCATGAAGCCTTCATCACCTTGAAAGCATTAGTGCAAAGATTTTTTTTTTTTAAAGGGTTGAAGTCAAAGGTTTAAAACCTCTTGTGGACTTTACCTTTTTTGAAGTTATATTATGTGGAGGTTTATGACATAATATAATTCAAGTTTTTGGTTTGATAAAGTTTTTCATAAATTTTTATTTGAAGACGTGGAGTGGTCTTATTGAAAGGAGATTTTAAAAGTGTTATATTAATTTTTGAAAAAAGGGCTTCATATAAAAAGTTGTTTTTATATATAAAAGTTTTTTTTTTTATAAAAGATTATTTTTTTATATAAAATAAAATTTTGGGTTTTATTATAAGGTTATTTTTTTAGCTCGTAAAAGCATATAAAAGAGAAATTTATGGCTTCATAGGAGAAGTTAATTATGTTTTAAGAAAGATGGAAATAAGCAGTTTCCAGCCACAACTTCATTCTTTCACAGGGAATGATTATAATCTGTGGGCCATTAAGATGGATACCATGCTGAAGGAACATGATGTTTGGGATCATTTCAAGCTTGGGTTTGCAGAACCTCAAAGTGAAGCAAAAGAATGAGCTCTCACTAATGCAAAGGGGTGAAAATGGAAGAAAGAGAAAAGGAAGAATGCACAAACGTTGCTTCTTATCCATCAAGGAGTGGACTGAGCAGTGTTCCAAAATATTATGATCATGTCTTCAGCAAAGGAAGTGTGGGAAACTTTGGAGAAAAGCTATCAAGTTATGTCCAAAGTCAATATTGTTAAATGTGAAAATAGTATGAGAGATTTTGAATGTATTCAAATGAAGGAGACATAGGAAATCAATTATTTCAAGAATCGGTTCATGTATATTGTAAATAAATTAAAAATTGATGGAGAAGAAATAAAATATCGAACATCGATTGAGAATGTCCTTAGATGTTTGTCTACCAACTTTGATGTTGTGGTAGCAGCCATAGAGGAAGTGAAGGATTTGACAACACTGACAGTTAATGAGCTTATGGGATCACTTCTATTGCATGAGGCAAGGATAGACATAAATAAGGATTCCACTTTAGAAACTTCTTTCAAAAGTCAAATTTATATTTCAAGAGGTCGAGGCAGAGGTATATCGAGAGGTTCATGATGAGGTGAAATATATGGTGGTTAGGAAGATGGTTGAGAATAGAATGAACACGAAAGTGGAAGTAACGTCAATAGGAGCTTCAACAATAATCAAATGTTTGAAAACTCAAAGTTGAGATGTTATTATTGCAATAACTATTTTCATTATGCCCGTGATTGCAAGAAGAGGATAGTTGATAAGGAAACCAAAGAGCTAATGTTAGTACAGAAATAATAGCTCCATGTTACTCGATTTCCATAACATGCATGAATCGTCTGATCATACGTGGCTATTAGATAATGGTTGTAGTAGCCATATGACATGCAACAAGATTTTGGCTGCAAATTTGGATCAATATATGAAGATAGACATAAAAATGGGGACTGAAAAGAATATGTATTTAGCTTAAAAATGAGTGGACAAAATTCTGACCAAGTAGGGGGAGCCAAAGACAATATCAGAGGTATATTCTGTTCCTGATCTCAAACATAATTTGATAAGTTTTTTTCAATTGACGTAGAAAGGATACAAAGTTATCTTTCAGAGGCAAGATTTTATTTTTTATGACAAACCCCCAAGAAAGAATCTGATAGAAAAGGTGCATATGATGAGGAAACGACTCTTTCCTCTAATCATGAAATATAGTGATCAGGTCAATACTTTTATAGTTGAATGTTTTAATGATTATTGGTTATGGCGCTTTCGGTTCAAACACTAGAACTTTTCTGGTTTAAAATGGCTACAACAGAAATAGATGTTCAGATGATTACCTCCCATCAAAGAACTTACTAGTACTTGTTAGTGTTGCATATTGGTAAAGCAACACTTTGAAATTTTTTTGAAGGGACTTTCATACAGAGAAAACAAACATCTTAATTTGGCACATACATAATTGTGTGGACCTATGAGGAAATATTCAATTGGTAGAAGTTATTACTCATCACTTTTATTGATGATTACAACAGAAAGACGTGGGTTTACTTTTTAAAGCAGAGGTCTGAATTTTTTTCAAAGTTCAAGGAATTGAAAGCCTTAGCAGAGAACGAAAGTAATCGATAAGTCAAGGTATTGAGGTCAGGTCGTGGTCGAGAATACGATTCAAAGGAATTCCATGATTACTGTAAACAACATGGATTCAAAATACAATTTATAGCCAGATACACATCGCAGCACAATGGTATAGCAAAGAGAAAGAAACGAACAATTATGAACATGACAAGGAGCATGTTAAAAGCAATAAACTTGTCTAAGGAGTATTGGGCAGAAGTAGTTTCAGTTTCATATGTTGTTTATGCGATAAACATATCTCTTACAGATAGTGTGATGAATAGAGTTCTAGAAGAAGCATGGTCAGTTATGTCATGCAACATATCTCATTTCATAGTTTTTTGATGTGTAGCCTATGCATATGTGCCTAAGCAGATAAGAGGAAAATTGGATGATCAAAGTGAAAAATGCATATTTATTGGTTATAGTGAGTAGTCAAAAGCTTACAAATTTTATAACCATGTCACCAAGAAGACCATAATCAACAAATATTTTGTGTTCAAAGAACAAGAGTCATGGAATGTGATTGTAGACAAATCAGTTCATGCACAAGCACCATTAATTGAAGAGGATGATGTAGCATAAAAGGAGGAGCAATAATAAATTGAGAAGATACTAAACAAAGTCACATCAACAAGGAATCCAATATTTTCAAAGACAAATGGATCTTCAAGCAGATCAACAAACCATAATTCTCCAAGAAGCCAATCAGGTGATAAATCAAGCAATGGTAAGAGAAATATGAGAAGATTGAAATATATTTATGATGATTTGGATGTTAGTTCAAATTTTTCATTGTTTTCATTCCAACCTTCTTCGTTTGAAGAAGCAATCAGAGATGAAAACTGGGTGCAAGCCATGGATGAAGAAATTGAATCTGTTGAGAAGAATGATACGTGGGATTTGGTTAATTTGCCAAAGGATAAAATTCTCTTTGGTGTGAAGTGGGTGTACAAGAATAAGTTTAATGAGAAAGGTGAAGTTGACATATTTAAAGCAAGACCTATAACAAAATAATTCTCACAAAAACCGAGAATAGACTTTGGAGAAAATTTTTCTCAGTAGCCAGATTGGATAATGTAAGAGTATTTCTAGTGAGAGTAGCTCCGAAAAAATGCAAAGTATATCAAATGGATCTGAAATGACCCTTCTTGAATGAAATTATAGAAGAATAAATTTATGTGCAGCAACCTCTAGGTTATCAAGTTGAAGTAAAGAAGATAAAGTTTACAGGCTGAATAAAATGCTCTATGGACTTAAGTAGGCACGTAGAGCATGGTATATCAGAATTAAGAATGGATTTTGAAGAAGAAAAATTGAGCCTACCTTGTTCAAAAAGGTTAATGAGCATCAAAAAATTTGGATTTTTTGCATATATGTTGATGACATTATTTTTAGAGGCGATATTGTGTTAGATGAATTTAAAGCAACCATGATGAAAGAATTTGACATGACAGTTCTTGGTCTCATGAAATTACTTCTTGGCATGGAAATTGAGGAATCTGAAAAGGGAAATTTTATTTTTCAAAATAAATATGCTAAATATTTTCTAAAAAAATTTAGGATGGAAAATTACAACCCTGTCGCTACACTAGTTGCAACAGGTACAAAGTTAAGCAAGGATGATGAAGGATCATATTTTAATCCAACTATATTAAAAATATTGGTTGGCATCCTCATGTATCTCATAGCTACAAGACCAGATATTATTCAAAGGGTGAGTTTGACTTCCAGATTTATCGAGATTCCAAAAGACACACATTGCAGTGCTAGAGAAATAATTATGTGATATATAGGAGGAACTAGAGATTGTGGCATAATGTATGCAAGTAGAGAAAATAAATATTGGATTTGATTTACAGATAGTGATTTTTCAGGAATTTTGGATGATAGGAAGAGCACTTACAGTTATGTGTTTCATCATGGTTTCATCTTGGTTCAGGTATGATAGCATGGGAATCTAAGAAGGAGCCTATTGTGACACTATCCTCAACATAAGAATAATATGTAGCAACAACACCATCATCATGTCAAGAAATATGGTTAAGAAAAGTATTATATGGACTCAAAGAAAAAAAATAAGGATCAACAAAAATATATTCTAACAACATCTGAGCGATTTCACTATCCAAAAATAATGTGTTTCATAAAAAAAGCAAGCATGTTGATAGTAGACATCACTTTATTAGAGAACTTGTGAGCAATGGAGAAGTTCACTTGAAGCCTTGTAAATATAGTGATCAATTGGATGATATATTTACAATGTCATTATCAAAATATGTGTTTGAGTTTCACAAATGAAACTTGGATGTTGTAAGCATAGATGAGACATAGATCAATAGGAATGTTTTATTTTTCGTGAGTATTGTTTTATTTTAGCAATCGTAATTAAGGGGGCATGTTAAAATATCTAATTAACTCTCACATGGAGATTTAACTATATTTAGAGAGTCAGCTAAGTGATCATTGAGTCAATTCCAGTTATTCGATAGATGAGTTTGCTAAGTGTGTGCATGTCAAGCTATATTAGGTGATACATTAGTCGAAAATGTTAAATACCTTTTACCAAGATCATTGTTATCAATCAAGTTTGTGTGATCAATAGAAGAGACACAACTCATGTGTGTTTTGTGTGTGAATTATTTGTGTGGTTTTGTGCCTTTACTATTCTGCATTTTGAACAACAAATGTACGTAATAGTTTACCTTCTCAAGATCCTTGTTGGTAGTCATCCATCTTTTTTTAATTTCTTCCTCCTAGGGCTCTTAGGTTGAATTTTTTTTTACCGATATTCTAACCAACACTAATATTTTTCCTTTATGTGTAGGAAAATTATGCTCTTGGACAATAGCTATTTAAGCTTCACATTTTCTTTCCAATTTTTTTCTTTTATAGTCGAGGAGGTTCTAGGTGCTAATTTATATAACTCTTATTGTGTATTTTTTCTTCCTATTTACTGTTAAGAGAATTTTAAATTGGAAATCCTAGATTCATCTCTCCTTTATTGTATCTATTATCTATTCAATGCATCTCAAAGAACTCATGTTGTGTGTTATAAGCTTCATATTACGATATTATGGGACCTAACCCGACATCTCAGCCTCACCTGACTAGGAACCACTGGTAGATTTGAGAAATTTGGGGTTAGATCTCGGGCTATTGCCTCTTTCGACGAGGCACCATTTATTGAGTATAAGGTTATATATTATAAATTTGTGTAAAAACTCTAGAGACGATTATTTGGAGGCTGTAACCAGCTTATATATATATATATATATATATATATAATTTTCTTTAATGACTTTTTTACTTTTTCTGCTTAATATGTATCAGAGTTTATCTTTTACTGTGTTGGAAATTTTATTCATTGTTACCAAGAAATCTTTCCCTTCCAAGTATTGTGGCTTTTCTTTATTCTCATTTTCTTATTTTCCTTGCGAATGTCATCACTATGACTTCTCTGTTTTGGGTTATAAAATAAAATACAATGATATGTCTTGTAACTATGAAAAATAGTTGTTTTTCCTTATAGTTAAAAATTCCATTGTTACCTGTCCCTCTTTATTACTGTAGTGTCGATTGTCAATTTTTTTATAGTTCTTGTTTTGTTGCTCCAAGTAACAGCACTAGTGATGGTTTATTTCACAAGTTTCCTCTTATCTAGATTTTTTTTCTTTCCATGCGACCATACCAAACCAGTGGGATTTATATTTCCTAGTTCGGTACTAACCTAACATGAAGGACTTTCTACCCAAAATTTCCGTATCAGAACAAGGTTTCATTTTCGTACAATGTTTAACAAAATTATAACATTTTTGGTAACTGTAACATTATTGTCGGTATAATTTATAAGTTAATCATAATTTTTTTAAAAGAAAACAGACACAACTCTTATTGATACAAATATATATTTTTTATCCTTTTGTTAATGATAGCAGGTCTCCCTTCTACTTTTTCATTTCCCCGGGTAATTTTGACCTTTTCCTTTATTTGATAGAGTTAATTTTAACCCTTTCCTTTATTTGACAGAGTACACCCTAGACCTGTTATGCAAAAAAGGTTTTGTGCCTTGCTTAAACAGTTAAAAATACTACACAACATGAGTATATGCATATTAACTATGTTATTTTTAGGTTATCTAAAATTTTAAGACATTATTATTAATCTAAGTCTATGATACCGTTCTTCATTTGTTGTTCATAATCACCGTGTTTCTATCATTATACTCTATATTGTAACAAATGTTATTTTTACTCTTTTCCACACATGTTATTGCACTAGTAATAATTTGTATTTGTAACATCTCTATTTAATAATAAAAAAATTCTTCTCATATTTATAGAATTAATACTATTCACACCTTATGAATTGATTCTTGTTCCTCACATTTTGACGTATATACTTCACTAACATTTTACTATGTTGTACTTCAAATCTTCCATTACTTTCGACAAATATCCATATTAAAATGCATAGTCTATCGTGACTAGGAGACCATATGTCACATGGAACTATCTTATTTCATTTTTCATGTAATATAATAATTATATTTCCCCTTCAACTATAAATCAAAATTCCTTTCCTCAAGTTAACTAACTATACCTTTCATAAGCATAATGTCTGCCCAACCACATAAACTTTATTTTAGCCCTTATAACCCTCTTCACATTCTCCCATTCATATAATTCATCAAAATGGGAATTACTTTGGATATCCAGTTTCTTTATAAAGTTTATCTCTTATCCTATGGTTTGGGAACCTTTATAAGAACTCATAAATATGATTTTACATTTCAGTTGCATGGTTTCATAATTTCATTTCAAATTGATTACCTCACCTTTGATCACATTTATATGTATTTCAATGAGGCTCCTATGAACCTTATTCGTATCATCACATGTATTTTAATACAATTCGACTAAATTCATAACTTAACCCATCTTAACACATATGCTAACTCCTTGGTATAGCCTCCACGTCACTCCTAATGTAACTTGCCAATCCTATTGCATTGAATGCAGACAGATATGTTTTACTTTTCTGTATACGATTTCTCCCACTCATGTATGAGATATTCATCGAGATTCTTGGCATTAAATTAAAGGTATAGGATCACATGGCTCTTGATTTAACCTGTCAATCCGTGGGAATTTTCTCCAATTGTCAGATCGATGACATGTGGATGATTTAGATATATTTTCATTTAGGTTTTGAAAGTCCATAAAAGATTTTGTTTTTTTCCTTGGGATTGATTATCACTCCACATAGTGGCAAACCACTTCAATTTTTCCTTGCCTCCGAGGTTAAATGAAAATTTTTCAATGTCACCCTTAACTTATAATCCATTTATCTATGATAGGGGAAAGTTTCTCTGGTCAGTTTGAAGCTACGCTTCCTATTTCTACACATATTTTTCACCCATAGTTCGCTTCAGGTATGCCATGTCATTTTTTTTTAGAATTTTTTGGTAATGGGCTATGGTTAGGTTCTTAATTTTATATTTACAATTATTAAGTTTTTTTTCCTTTTTATTAACATTCTCTCTCCCTCTCAACAGGAACACGACATGATTGCTTCTCTCCACCACAACCAGGATTTGCATTAGGAATATTTTTCTGAAATCCTTACGTTCCAGGTATTTGTTTGGAACATTCATAGTGCCACTACATGACACAACTGTGATGATGACAATCGTGTTAAAATATCTAATTAACTCCCACATGGAGATTTAACTATATTTAGAGATTCAGTTATGTGAGCATTAGTAAGGTTGAGTTATGTGATGGTCAAGTCGAGTTATGTGATAGATGAGTTTGGTAAGTGTGTGCATGTCAAGTAATATTAGGCGAGTCACCAGTCGAAAAGGTTAAATACCCTTTACTGGGTTCATTGTTATCAATAAAGTTTGTGTGATAAATAGAAGAGTAGAAAATCGTGTGTGTTTTGTGTGTGAATTAGTTGTGTGATTTTTTGCATTTAATTTTCTGCCTTTCCAACAAATTGGTATCAAAGTGAGGTTACATAGAACCAGAGAGTGGATTAGCAATAATCTGTGTGAGCAAAGAATGTTTTTTCTCACTTGAGCTATAACGCATCTAACTATACAATGTTGGTGGGCTCAACAAAGATCCATGTTCTGCATGCACAAGCATTACTTTTATCACCGAGCACATTAGAACACTAACACAAGTTTTGATAACCATGGATAGAGTTGTCATGAAGCCTTCATCACCTCAAAAGTGTTAGTGCAAAGATTTTTTTTTTTTTTTAAAGGGTTGAAGTGAAAGGTTTAAAAACTCTTGTGGACTTTACCTTTTTCGAAGTTATATTACGTGGAGGTTTATGATATAATATAATTCAAGTTTTTGGTTTGATAAATTTTTTCATAAAGGTTGATTTGAATAATTGGAGTGGTATTATTAAAAGGAGATTTTAAAAGTATTATTTTAAATTTTGAAAAAAGGGCTTGATATAAAAAGTTGTTTTTATATATAAAAGTTTTCTTTTTTATAAAAGATTATTTTTCTATATAAAATAAAATTTTGTGCTTTATTATAAGGTTATTTTTTTTAGCTCGACAAATAATATAAAAGAGAAATTTAGGGCTTCATAAGAGAATTTAATTATTTTTGAAGAAAGATGGAAATAAGCAGTTTCCAGCCACAACTTCATTCTTTCAAAGGGAAGGATTATAATGTGTGGGCCATTAAGATGGAGACCATGCTGAAGGAACATGATGTTTGGAATCATGTCAAGCTTGGGTTTGCATAACCTCAGAGTGAAGCAGAGGAATGAGCTCCCACTAATGCAAAGGGGTGAAAATGGAAGAAAGAGAAAAGGAAGAATGCACAAACATTGCTTCTTATCCATCAGGGAGTGGACTGAGAAGTGTTCCAAAATATTAATGTCATGTGTTCAGCAAAGGAAGAATGGGAAATGTTGGAGAAAAGCTATCATGTAATCTCCAAAGTCAATATTGTTAAATTTCAAAATAGTAGGAGAGATTTTGAATGTATTCAAATGAAGGAGACATAGGACATCAATTATTTCAATAATTGGTTCATGTCTATCGTAAATAAATTAAAAATGGATGGCAATGAAATAAAATATTGAACATCGATTGAGAATGTCCTTAGATGTTTGTCTACCAACTTTGATGTTGTGGTAGTAGCCATCGAAGAAGCGAAGGATTTGACAACACTGGCAGTTAATGAGCTTATGGGATCACTTCTATCGCATGAGACAAGGATAGACATAAATAAGGATTCCACTTTAGAAACTTCTTTCAAAAGTCAAATTTTTATTTCAAGAGGTGGAGGCAGAGGTAGATTGAGAGGCTCATGATGAGGTGAAATATATGGTGGTTAGAGAGATGGTCGAGAAGAGAATGAACATAAAAGTGGAAGTAACATCAATAGGAGCTTCATCAATAATCCAATGTTTGAAAACTCAAAGTTGAGATGTTATTATTGCAATAAATTTTTTCATTATGCCCGTGATTGCAAGAAGAGGATAGTTGATAAGAAAACCAAAGAGCTAATTTTAGTATAGAGAATACTAGCTCCATGTTACTCTATTTCCATAACATGCATGAATCGTCTGATAATGTGTGGCTATTAGATAATGGTTGTAGTAACCATATGACATGCAACAAGAGTTTGGCTGCAAATTTGGATCAATATATGAAGATAGCCGTAAAATTGGGGACTGACAAGACTATGGATTTAGATGGAAAATGAGTCGACAACATTCTAATCAAGTAGGGGGAGCCAAAGACAATATCAGAGGTATATTTTGTTCCTGGTATCAAACATAATTTGATAATTGTTTTTCAATTGACGCAGAAAGGATACAAATTTATCTTTAAGAGGAAAAATTTTGTTTTTTATGACAAAACCCCAAGAAAGAATCTGATAGAAAAGGTGCATATGATGAGGAAATGACTCTTTCCTCTAATCATGAAATGTACTGATCAGGTCAGTACTTTTACAGTTGAATGTTTTAATGATTATTGGTTATGGCGCTTTCAGTTCAGACACTTGAACTTTTCTGGTTTAGAATGGCTACAACATAAATATATGTTCAAATGATTACCTCCCATCAAAGAACCTGCTAGTACTTGTGAGTGTTTCATATTGGTAAAGAAACACTATGAAATTTTTTTGAAGGTACTTTCATACACAGAAAACAAACATCTTAATTTGGTGCATTTATAACTGTGTGGACCTATCAGGAAATATTCGATTGGTAGAAGTTATTACTCATCACTTTTATTGATGATTACAACAGAAATACTTGGGTTTACTTTTTAAAGTAGAGGTCTTAATTTTTTTCAAAGTTCAAAGAATTGAAAGCCTTAGCAGAGAACCAAAGTAATCGATAAGTCAAGGTATTGAGGCCACGTCGTGGTCGAGAATATGATTCAAAGGAATTCATGATTACTGCAAACAACATGGATTCAAAAGACAATTTATATCCAAATACACATCACAGCACAATGGTGTAGCAAAGAGAAAGAATAGAATAATTATGAACATGACAAGGAGCATGTTGAAAGCAAGAAACTTGTCTAAGGAGTATTGGGAAGAAGTAGTTGTAGTTGCATATGTTGTTTATGCGATAAACATATCTCCTACAGATAGTGTGATGAACAGAGCTCCAGAAGAAGGATGGTCAGATATCTCATGTAACATATCTCGTTTCATAGTTTTTTGATGTGTAGCCTATGCACATGTGCCTAAGCAAATAAGAGGAAAATTGCATGATCAAAGTGAAAAATGCATATTTATTGGTTATAATGAGTATTCAAAAGCTTAAAAATTTTATAACCATGTCACCAAGAAGACCATAATCAACAAAATTTTTTTGTTCAAATAAAAAGAGTCATGGAATGTGACTGTAGACAAATCAGTTCATGCACAAGCACCATTAATTGAAGAGGATGATGTGGCATAAAAGGAGTAAGAATAAATTGAGAAGATACTAAACAAAGTCGCATCATCAAGGAATCCAATATTTTCATAGAAAAATGGATCTTCAAGTAGATCAAAAAACCATAATTCTCCAAGAAGCCAATCAAGTGATAAATCAAGCAATGATAAGAGAAACATGAGAAGATTGAAAGATATTTATGATGATTTGGATATTAGTTCAATTTTTTCATTGTTTTCATTCCAACCTTCTTCATTTGAAGAAGCAATCAGAGATGAAAATTGGGTGCAAGCCATGGATGAAGAATTTTAATCTATTGAAAATAATGATACGTGGGATTTGGTTAATTTGCCAAAGGATAAAATTCTCTTTGCTGTGAAGTGGGTGTACAAGACTAAGTTGAATGAGAAAGGTGAAGTTGATAGATTTAAATCAAGAACTATAAAAAAAGGATTCTCACAAAAATCGAGAATAGACATTGCAGAAAATTTTTCTATAGTAGACAGATTGGATAATGTAAGAGTATTTCTAGCGAGAGTAGATCAGAACAAATGCAAAGTATATCAAATGGATCTGAAATGACCCTTCTTGAATGGCATTATAGAAGAATAAATTTATGTACTGCAGCCTCTAGGTTATGAAGTTGACAATAAAAAAGATAAAGTTTACAGGTTTAATAAAGTTCTCTATAGACTTAAGTAGGCACCTAGAGCATGGTATAGCAAAATTAAGAATGGATTTTGAAGAAGCAACATTGAGCTTACCTTGTTCACAAAGGTTAATGAGTATCGAAAAACTTGGATTTTTTGCATAGATGTTGATGACATTATTTTTATAGGCGATATTGAGTTGGATGAATTTAAAGCAACCATGATGAAAGAATTTGACATGACAGATCTTGGTCTCATGAAATTATTTCTTGGCATGGAAGTTAAGGAATCTGAAAAGGGAAATTTTATTTTTCAAAATAAATATGCTAAAGATTTTCTTAAAAAAAATTCAGGACGGAAAATTGCAACCTTGTCCCTACAGTAGTTGCAACAGGTACAAATTTAAGCAAGGATGATGAAGGATCAGATGTTAATCCAACTATATTAGAAATATTGGTTGGCATCCTCTTGTATCTCATAGCTACAAGACCAGATATTATTCAAAGAGTGTGTTTGATTTCCAGATTTATGGAGATTCTAAAAGACAAACATTGGAGTTCTAGAAAAATAATTATGTTATATATAGGAGAAACTAGAGATTGTGGCATAATGTATGCAAGTAGAGAAAAGAAATATTGGATTGGATTTACAGATAGTGATTTTGCAGGAAGTTTGGATGATAGCAAGAGCACTTACAGTTATGTATTTCATCATGGTTTCATCTTGGTTCAGGTATGATAGCATGGGCATCTAAGAAGAATCCTATTGTGACACTATCATCAACATAAGCATAATGTGTAGCAGCAACACCAGCATCATGTCAAGAAATATGGTTAAGAAAAGTATTATATGGACTCAAGAAAAAAAAATAAGGATCAACAACAATATATTGTGACAACATCTGAGCGATTTCACTATCCAGAAATAATGTGTTTCATCAAAAAAGCAAGCATATTGATAGTAGACATCACTTTATTAGAGAACTTGTGAGCAATGAAGAAGTTCTCTTGAAGCCTTGTAAATCTAGTGATCAATTGGATGATATATTTACAAAGTCATTATCAAAATATGTGTTTGAGTTTCACAAACAAAACTTGGGTGTTGTAAGTGTAGATGAGACATAGATCAATAGGAATGTTTAATTTTTCATCAGTAATGTTTTTGTTTAGCGGTCGTAATTAAGGGGGCGTGTTAAAATATCTAATTAACTCTCACATGTTGATTTAACTATATTTAGAGTGTCAGCTAAGTGAGAGTTGAGTCAATTCCAGTTATGTGATAGATGAGTTTGGTAAGTGTGTGCATGTCAAGTTATATTAGGTGATACGTTAGTCGAAAATGTTAAATACCCTTTACCAAGTTCATTGTTATCAATAAAGTTTGTGTGATCAATAGAAGAGACGCAAATCTTTTGTGTTTTGTGTGTGAATTATTTGTGTGGTTTTGTGCCTTTACTATTCTACATTTTGAACAAAAAATGTACATAATATTTTATCTTCTCAAGATCCTTGTTGGTAATCATCCGTCTTTTTTAATTTCTTACTCCTAGGGCTCTTAGGTTGCATTTTTTTTTACCGATATTCTAACCAACACTAATATTTTCCCTTCATGTGTAGGAAGATTATGCTCTTGGACAATAGCTATTTAATCTTGACATTTTATTTCCAACTTTTTTATAGTCGAGGAGGTTCAAGGTGCTAGTTTAAATAACTCTTATTGTGTATTTTTTTCTTCCGGTTTAATGTTAAGTGACCTTTAGCTTCGAAATTCTAGATTCATCTCTCCTTTACTGTATCTATTATCTATTTTATGCATTTCCAAGAAATCGTGTTGTGGGTTACAAGCTTCATATTATGATATTATGGGACCTAACCCCACATCTCAGCCTCACCTGACTAGGAACCACGGGTAGATTTGAGAAATTTGGGGTTAGATCTCGGGCTATTGCCTCTCCCAACGAGGCACCATTTATTGAGTGTAAGTTTATATATTATAAATTTGTGTAAAAACCCTAGAGACAATTATTTGGAGGTTGTAAGCAGTTTATCTATATCTATATATATATATATATATATTATTTTCTTTAATGACTTTTGTACTTTTTTCTGCTTAATATGTGTCAGATTTTATATTTTACTGTGTTGGAAATTTCATTCATTGTTACCTAGAAATCTTTCCCTTCCAAGTATTGTGGTTTTTATTTATACGCATTTTCTTATTTTCCTTGCGAATGTCATCACTATGACAATTTGTTTTGGGTTATAAAAGAAAATACAATGATATGTCTTGTAATTACAAAAAATAGTTGTTTTTACTTATAGTTACAAATTCCATTTTTACCTCTCCCTCTTTATTACTGTACTGTCAATTGTCAATTTTTTTATATTTCTTGTTTTGTTGCTCCAAGTAACAACACTAATGATGGTTTCTTTCACAAATTTCCTCTTATCTAGAGTTTTTTTCCATCCATGCGACCATACCGAACCAGTGGGATTTATATTTCCTAGTTCGGTACTAACCTAACATGGAGGACATTCTACCCAAAATTTCCGTACCGAAACAATGTTTCATTTTCGTACAATGTTTAACAAAATTATAACATTTCTGGTAACGGTAACATTATTTTCAGTATAATTTATAAGTTTATCATAATTTTTTCTAAAAGAAAACAGACACAACTCTTATTGATACAAATATATATTTTTTCTCCTTGTGTTAATGGTAGCAGGTCTCCCTTCTACTTTTTCCTTTCCTGGGGTAATTTTGACCCTCTCCTTTATTTGATAGAGTTAATTTTAACCGTTTCCTTTATTTGACAGAGTACACTCTAGACCTATTATGGAACAAAAGCTTTGTGCCTTGCTTAAACAGTTAAAAATGATACACAACATGAGTATATGCATATTAACTATATTCTTTATAGGTTATCTAAAATTTTAAGACATTATTATTAATCTAATTCTATGATATCATTCTGCATTTGTTGTTCATAGTCACCGTGTTTCTATCTTTCTATTATATATTGTAACAAATGTTATTTTTACTCTTTTCCGCACATTTTTTTGCACTAGTAATAATTTGTATATGTAACATCTCTATTTCCTCAAAAAAAATTGTTTCTCATATTTATAGAATTACTACTATTCACACCTTATGAATTGATTATTGTTCTTCACATTTTGATGTATATACTTCACTAACATTTTACTATGTTGTACTTCAAATCTTCCATTATTTTTGACAAATATTCATTATATTAAAATGCATAGTCTACAATGACTAGGAGACCATCTGTCACATGGAACTATCTTATTTCATTTTTCATGTAATATAATAATTATATTTCCCCTTCAACTATAAATAAAAATTCCTTTCCTCAAGTTAACTAACTATAACTTTCATAAGCATAATGTCTCCCCAACCACATAAACTTTATTTTAACCATTATAACCATCTTCACATTCTCCCACTCAAATAATTCATCAAAATGGGAATTACTTTGGATATGTTTTCTTTATAGAGTTTATTTCTTATCCTATGTTTTGGGAACCTTTATACGAACTCATAAATACAATTTTACATTTTGGTTACATGGTTTCATAATTTCATTTGAGCTTGATTACCTCACCTTTGATCACATTTATATGTATTTCAATGAGGCTCCTATGAACCTTATTCGTATCATCACATGTATTTTAATAAAATTCAACTCAATTCATAAGTTAACCCGTCTTACCACATATGCTAACTCCTTGGTATAGCCTCCATGTCACTCCTAACGTAACTTTCCAGTCCTATTGCATTGAATGCAGAGAGTTATGTTTTAATTTTATGTATACGACTTGTCCCACTCCTATATGAGATATTCATCGGGATTCTTGGCATTAAATTAAAGGTATATGATCATATGGCTCTGGATTTAACGTGTCAATCCATGGTACTTTTCTCGAACTGTCAGATCGATGACATGTGGACGATTTGGATCTGTTTTTATTTAGGTTTTGAGAGTCCATAAAAGATTTTTTTTTTTGCCTTGGGATTGACTATCACTCGATATAGTGGCAAACTGCTTCCATTATTCCTCAGCTCCGAGGTTAACTCACATTTTGTCAATGTCACCCTTAACTTATAATCCATTTATTTGTGATAGGGGAAAGTTTCTCTAGTCAGTTTGAAGCTACGCTTCCTATTTATACGCAGAGTTTTCACCCATAGTTCACTTCAGGTATGTCATGTCATTTTATATTTGAATTTATTCATAATGGGTTATGGTTAGGTTCTTAATTTCATATTTACAGTTATTAAGTTTTTCCCTTTTTCTTAACATGCTCTCTACCCTCTTAATAGGAACACGACGTGATTTCTTCTCTCCACCACAACCAGGATTTCCGTTAGGCATGGTTTGCCAAAATCCTTTTGTTCTAGGTATTTGTTTGGACCATTCCACAGCCTACACCATCTCTACTTTACAAATTGGCCCTATAATATCATACTATGCTTCAATGGAGAACTATCGGTATAGTACTCCTTTATAACTTTTGGTAGATGAATATTTCTTTACCAATTTAAGTTTTTGGTTATGTTTTTATTAGAGATTATTTCATAGAAGTGTTAGCATGTAGAAGTTCATATTAGAATTCCACTGGCAACACATATTCAAATATGCCCTTCTATCTCTGAGCTTATGGTTCTCTTTCCGGTTACATCAAGTGTTGTTTTAAATATGTTTTTAGCTTTAGTGTAAATTTGTATTAGTGGTAAACATTTGTCACTATGATTTTGGTTCACGCAGGTAGCCAAACAGAGGACCTCCTCTTTTTCCATAGTTTCCACTTCATATGCATTATCAAAACCTACAAGTGGTCTCAAACCACTAAAGCCTCCTTTTATGGTTCATGTTTATTGTGAATATTTTTTTTTAAAAGGATTACCATCTGTCTGAAATTCTTCAATCCATTTTACTGAAACCTCCATCGACTTGCTAATTCCTTAAGTGTCATTTTTAACTCACTGGAGTAGCATTTTAGAATTAATAGAAAATGCATGTTCATAAAATTTAACTATCCATTTGGGTTTTCATACTCATAGATTATTATTATCCATTTGGGGTTTTCATACTATAAGGATCCTCAATTCCTTAAGACATAATTTCTTGTATTGCGTGTATAATTTCAATTTCGTATAGTCTTAGAAGTGAAATGAACTTCTATCTAGATAGTTCCAGTTTAAATCCTTTCAGCCGATAGGTTTTGTAATTCATAGATTTCTCAGATGAGTTCAGGATCATCATTTCATCATTTCGTACTTACTTGTAGGTCAAATCGATTCGAGTTTCAACTCCAGTCAGACTAATCATAGATTTTAAATTTTAATTTTCAACCTGATGCTAGAATAGTGCTATTCTCCTTAATTAGAATATATATTAGTAGTACTCGGAAAATTTTCTATAAAAAATTTAATTTAACTGTATTGGTTTTGGAATGTACATTAGTACTTCTCAGAAATGAATATTTCCCTTCTTTTCATTGCAGGTTGAAAATATTATATTCATCCCTAAGGTAATCATTTAACTCTCTTTGATTTTTAAATCTATTATTACTTACTGTTGTTTTCGTAATCCTAAACCAGAACTAATTTATGGTTATGTCTTTCGCAGGTACAAATCACATATTGCCGTATTTGTATACATCTGTTAATATTTTCTATTCGATCATAAATTATGGACTTTTTCTATCCAGGTTTGTCCAGTTACGCACTTGGGCTTCCCCACATGCAAGCTCACTTAAGGCAGACTATGTTCCACCCAACCTTTGAGCTCTTTCTCCACAGCTCCCCCTGAGAAAATATCAAATTTCAAGCAATATACAACCTCTTGTCTCTCTTGAATCTTCTTATTTAAGCCTTTTTTCCCCTCATCTTGTTTCCTTAACTATGTCTAGTTAAGTCAGGATGTTGTTTTCCTTTTTGCCTAGGCTTTCCTTTTGTTTCTTCCACAAGAGTACTTTAAAACTAGATTTTCCTCTTTCTACCTTTATTCCACCTCTTCCCAGTAACTTCCTCTTTACTGGGGTGGCTTTTTAGATTTTTATCTCCAATCTAATTTTTAATTTATTTCCTCAAAGTACTTTTGGAGAACTATGAAAGCCTTATCAACCTTATCCATCCTCATGGATTTGGTTTCCAAATCTCTAATCATAATCCAGTCTTTGCATAATTAATTTCCATTTTATTTTATTAAATTAAAATAATAAAATAAATCCACACAATTATTTTCCTTTGGGGCCCACTTTAACCTTTAGGACTTGTTCTAATGTCTAATAAAAGCATACAAACTAGGGACATTACAGTATAATTCTTTTTACTCTTTTCCACACATGTTATCTGACTGGTAATACTTTCTAAAATTCTTCCAACCAGTTTCATGAAAAATATACTTATCTAAACAATTTATAGAAAATATGTTAAATTTTATTCAACCTCTCATCCATATGCTAAATTTTCCTCTTAGCTTCTCCCAAGCTACTATCCCGTGGTCCATTTAAACAACAATCGCTATCTTTTTTCTTGCAGGGGATATGCTTCCATGAAAACTATTCTATCGACAAGTCTCACTAGTATGTATCTCCAACTGGTGTAGGATGGTTAATTCCTTTCTCTCTTGCAATCAAACCCTTTAGAATTCTAGAAAAATAAAATTTCTCTCCCCAGGTTCCTTTCACTAGTTCCCCTTTTATCTTTTCCTCAGTGGCATATTTATCAAAGATACCTCTTTTTTTCCAAAAAAAGTTCTCCCCCTGAGGAGGCCCCAACTTTGTCATTTCCCTTTTTGGAATATAACTATTTAACTGTTTTGTTTGGAGCAAGGGGTTTTTTACTCTTTAAATCACTTTCTAACGTATTTTCCCTTTTTCCGACTATTACCATTATTTATTAAATTGTTTTATTACTGCCTAGAGAAACCTATAATGTATAATTAACATCACATATTAATAATAAATATTAATGCCAAAAATTGTAATTAAATAGACAATACAAGATTCATAAATTTAAGATTGTACAAAACTTAACATCCAACACAACTTGATAAAAGAGTTTTCAAGTCACAGTATCAGAGGTATTATATTCCTCTCCCCCTAGGAGGAACACTATCCTGGGTGTATGCCAGTTCATTTCTTCATTGGAATAGTAATGGAAAAGCATCCTCCATCCTTTCCTCTAACTCCCGGGTATCTTCCTCTAGCTCATAATGTTTTCATCGTACCTTTATTTGAGGAATAGTCCTCTTTTCAGAACCACTTCCCTTTTGACCAAAATTCGTACAGGTTCAAGCATAAATTCTCTTTTTGGTTTGACCTATATCATATTCCAATTCATCACATAGTTAGGATCAAGTACATATCTTTTTAACAATGATACATGAAACACATTAGGTGCCTTAATGTGAGTAGGCAATGCTAGTTGATATGGTAGTGTGTCAAATTTGGAAAATATTTCAAATGTCCCAAAACATCTTGGACCTACTTTTCCACAACTCTCCAATTTTAGGGAAATTCTCTTTGGTCGCACCTTTATATATGCCTGCTCCCCTGCCTAGATTCCCTGGGGATTATTTTTTATCAACATAGATATTTTAATGATCATGATCATGTTTCAGATTTTATCTGATTTGCTTTAGTGTATGACGCATTTTATGATTTACATAAGGCCCAAACACTAGCCTACCCTTGATTTTTTCCCAAATCAAAGGTACTGGACACTTTCTTCCATATAATGTCTCGAAACTGCTCATTTTAATTGATGATTGGTTGTGTTATTTTGCATGATTTCCACTGAGCAGATGTAAACGTCCAACTTCATGGGTTATTTCACAAAGTGCATGTGTAACATATCTTATAAATATTTATTCACTCTTTCAGTTTATCTACCAGTTTGAGAGTGATAGGCGGTGTTGAAGTTTTATTAAATGCCTAATCCAGTGAAAAATTATCTCCGAAAGTTAGAGGTATACTTTGTATCGTTTTCTTACATAACCACCTTAGGTACTCCTTGTAGCTTAAAAATCCCCCTCATAAATACATATGCTAAATTTACATCTTTAAATATTGATTGTATTGGTGTGTTAATTTCATCAACTTGTCCACTACTACAATGATGGCATAATGTTTTTTCAGGTTTGTGGAAACCTGATAGTAAAATCCAAATTTACTACTTCCAACTTCAATTCAGTTATGGGAAATGGATTCAGAAACCCAACAGGTGTCAGTGTTCAACATTAACTAGTGTGAACTCTTGACACTTAGTTAAATATTCTAGCACCTTCTATTTCATTCATGGAAAATTTGATTCCATTCTTAAGGAGGTGATCATATTTTGGTATCTAGGGTGGCCTACATATGATTTCTGATGGTATTCATCAGTTACAAATAATTTAACTTCCTCCTGATTGGGTATGTATAGTTTCCCTTTATAACACAACAATCCTTTGTCATTAATAGTATATTTTGGCTAGATTTTTTTATTTGTTCCTATTTTTAGTGTTTCATATATGAATTTATATTTCATATCTGTATATTTTTTTTTTTTAATTAGGATCCACGTATCCATTTCACTTCAACTTACAACAATTTCATTTACAAGCTTAAAAATTCAGCTTAGACACCACTACTTTGTTTTATTTACCTTTAATATCTTTAATCTCTAAATCGTACCTCTTCGAAAAGCCATCCACGTAGATTTTTTTCATTTAAATATGGCCAGGTAAAGAAATACTTGAGGCTTGCATGGTATGTAACCGAGTTAAACTTCCTTCCAATTATATAATGCCTCCACATCCTAAGAGAATGAATCACTGCTTCCATCTCAAAGTCCTAATCTAAATAATTATTTTCACATTCTTTTTGTTTTCATGATTCATATGCTACAACATGGCCTTCCTATATTAACCCACCCCCCCCGCCCCCCCCCCCCCACAAAAAAAAACCTTCTAGATAGACATATGTACATACCTCAAAATATTTCTGTAATTTTTTTGTTTTCAATATTGGTGCCATACTAAGCAAATGTTTGAGTCTTCAAAAATTTATTGATACTGGGGGGTCCATATAAATTTTACCCCCTTTTTTTTGGAGAGATGTTATAAAATAGGTTAGCTTAGAGAACCCTTTTGCAAACCGGTGGTAGTAGCCAATTAATCCCATAAAATATCTAACATGCACCATGTAATTAGTGACTAGCCACATTATTATGGATTTTATCTTTTCTGGGTCTACGGAGATCCCCTCCTTGGAAATTATATGGCCCAAATATTGTATTTTATTCTCAAAAAATATACATTTTGAAATTTTTTCATACATTTGATTCTCTCGTAAATTTAAGAGTAATATCTCCAAAAGTTGTTTA
This sequence comes from Pinus albicaulis, assembly GCA_034641835.2. Lineage (NCBI taxonomy): Eukaryota > Viridiplantae > Streptophyta > Pinopsida > Pinales > Pinaceae > Pinus > Pinus albicaulis. Next base: position 121,732 of record JAXQQM020063278.1, read on the forward strand.
TGCTCCTCCATTGTCTTGGAATAAATCAATATATCTTCAATGAAATTAATACGAATTTATATAGGAATTTATTAAATATACCATTCATTAGACACATAAATATAACCAGAACATTGGTAAAACCAAAAGGCAATACTCTAAGCTCATAAACACCGTAATGGATTCTAATTTTTTTTTCTAATATATCTTCTTCTCAGATTCTCAATTGGTGGTACCTCAACCTGAGATATATCTTGGATAATACAATTTATCCCTTTACTTGATCCAAAATATCATTGATTCTATGAAACATGTATTTGTTTTTTGTAGTTAACTTATTTAACCATATATAATTGATGCAGTGTTAGATAGTTTTGTTTTCATTTTTAATGAATAAATCTAGTGCCCAACATGGGGACACATTCGGTATAATATACCCTTTAGGAAATAACTCTTGTAAATATATTCTTAATTCAATTAATTTGGGCGCTGTTATTCTATAAGGGGATTTAGAAACAACATCACTAACACCAATTATATAGAGAAATCTATATACCTTCTAGGTGGTAATCCTGAAATTTCTGCCAGAAATAGATGAAAGAAATTATTAACCACTTCTATATTTTCCAGTCCCATTTTTTTATTATTTTTGGTCTCTTCCATTTTAATAGAAAAGAGTGGACAAACCCTCATGGATTTCTTATTTAACTATAAAATTTATATCTGTTGGAAGGAGATAGGTCTAGGGATACCCCGGATAATTTGAATTTCTCCAATATGAGTGGAACAAGTAACAATTTTCTCCAAAAAATTCACAACATCTTTATGTTTCTCCTATCATTCCATGAAAATCAACACATCGTACGATCCCAGAGGTAATACATTTAAACTAACTAATTCTGGCTTCCCATTAAACTCAACAATATATTCCTTAATTCAACCCGTGACTCATCCTTTTGATCTTGTAGCTATTTAAACCAACCATAGTGCTTGAACTTTTTTAAACACTAGCTTATAATTTTATACATTTTTTAGGCTAATATAACTTAAAAAATCACTTGAATAATTAATATTGAAATAGGTTGGTTACAAATTTTACCTTGAACCTCTATCATTGTGGATTGGTTCTCTGATTGGTGCTCTTCAAATCATGCACTAATAAATGGATATTTATGGCTAAATTTTCATAGTAAAGGCTTCATGAATTTCCTAATATTTTTTCACATATCCTGGGTTGTAGGGATAATTTTGTAATAGGTGGGGCTCCCCAATCCCCAACAATTCAATGTTTCCTTATCTTTTCCATTTTCTTCTTTAATGTTCTTTAATTTATTTTATTGTGTTTGTGTCTTGGCTTGAGTTTTTTGTAGTTGTCCATTATTCTTGTGGAAATTTTGGTTAGAGCCTCCTTTACTATTCTGTTTCATGGGGACATACTTTATCCCCTATTGTTCGGCTCACCACAAAATTTATTTCTTCTACTCTAGGGTTTTGAGTTCTCACTACTCCACCTTTCTTATTGGTATCATATTCTTTCTCTACAAATAACTTCATCCATGGTCTTAGGATTATCATATTTTTTTTTGTCTTTGAAGGAGGGTCGAAGGTAGATTATAAATTTTTGGCGATTTTCCTTTTATTCCTTAATATATGGCACATATCACAAAAAATGTGTAAATTTCATGATTACTTTATCCATAGTATTTTTACCCAAATTTAGATAATGAAATTTTGTAGCACTATCATCAAAGTAGTGTTTTGTTAAGTAATTTTCCATAAACAATCGTTGCAAATCCTCCGAATGAACTTCCTTTCCATATAATTTATGTACTATACAAACTTCTTCCCACCATAATGACATATTTCCTTGCAGTTGGTAAGTATCCAATTTAACTTTAATTTTTGGTGTATAATAAAAAACCTAGAAATATCGATTTATATTTAAAAACCAGGACCTTATTACTTCCTTTGACTCCCCATTATACATTGGGGGCCAAATTTTTTTAAATTCACTATGTAGTTCCACCTTTGTTTTATTTTCTAATTGATTCATAGCTTCAGATAAGCTATGCTCTCCATTCTCATCTAATCGTTTTCTTCTCTAGATCTCCTCTTCCGTGTTCATTCTCCCAATAGATTCTTCTTGATTTCCTACATATATTGTTCCTTCTATTGTGTTGGATTGGAGTCTATTTAACATATTTCTTATCACATGTTTTTGATCTAAATTATCCTTCTGTAACCTCTTATGATCAGTCGGAAGGCTAACTACCTGATTATACAGTTCCGTCATCATGTTTATCAGTTCTCTATTTGGAATTTCAGCCTGTTGTACCAAACGTACATATATTTCATCCTCTCCAATGGGATTTCCCTCTAGGGTTTATTCCACGACGAATTCACTTTACCTTTAATAATAATTTCCCTTTCTTCCTCCTTCCCTATGTGTAACAAGGAATAAATAACAATTAGTGATAATGGATCTCATGATTGGCCAAGGTTTCTAGTTTTTTAACTTGCTTCTGATACCATTTGTAATTTTTCCTCCTATACACCCTATATATTTTTTATGTCCATAATTTACATGATTTATAAGAGAATATACTATACTGGTATGCATTGATTACTTTATTTTGAAACTAATGATGAATAAGGAAATAATAACATAAATCTTGAATATCATTTGAGCAATGATTCAATAATAGAGTTGAATTTGCATTCAAATACAAATTTTCTTAAGAAAACAATGATACAAATATTACTCCCTCAAGTGCTAGTACTTAAAGATGTGACTTTTTTTTTATTTTTAAATAAGAGTCAGTCCTATTCCACTTACCTTTCCTGGAATGAAAATTCTAACACAAGGTTTCATGTTAATCTATATTATCGATTACCTCTATATTTTCGAAAGGGAATTAATATCAACAATTTCCATTTGATTCTAATAAGACATGATGTAACATACCATTCATGGGAGCTTGCCATATTTCTAAGTAGTTCCTCTTACAAGAAGATGTATTTTCCTTGTTATATTACATATCATAGCCAAGTTTATGTTTATTAAATATGGTGCTTATAGTTGTCTATGGTAAATCATGCCCTAGGGTTTCTAACCATGGTGCAATGTTTATATATGTAGGAATATTTTTAAAATTATCTGGAATTGGTGATTTCAAGTCCTGAGGGTACAATCTATGATTAGATGGTTTGATTAATCTCAACCCTTCATCTATGACCGACCTCATCCAACATTTTTTTCTCCTTGAGGTTAGGATGTGCTAACTATATGAGGGGAATAGGTTATATTTCAGGTTCATTTTTTCCTCCGCTGTTTGGAGGTTTTCCACTATGTTTCCATTTCGAAACCTTAATCCTCCTAGCATATTTCCACAAAGGGGATCCCTCACTTCTTGGTGAGCCATTTGTTTCCAAGGCTCGACATAACTATTCTTTATTTGTAGGAAAAATATTCTCTCATGCATTGGGTATGAAATATTCCCATTTTATCTCATTTTTGTTTACAATTGAGAAGGTTCCATGTGCTAATTTAAATACCTTTTTTTGTGCATTTATGCTTCATGTTTTCCAGTAACCATTCTCTGGAATGGAAATTGTAATTTTTTTTGTTTTTTTTTATCTATAATATATTGAATGTATTTCCAATAACTCCCAAAACATATTCCAAGCTTCATCATATGATATTATGGGACCAAAACCTAGGTATTTTACTCATTCAACTAAGAACCATTGGTAGATTTGATAAATTTTTGGTCGGACTGCTAGCTAGGTCCTCTTTCAACTATGCACCATTTTTTGAATATAAGGTCTCGTGTTATAATTTTGGGTAAAAACCTTATGGAAAATTATTTGGATGTTGTAAGAAGTGTGTGTGTATATATATATATATATATATAACTTTCTATAACCACGTTTCGACTTCTTTTCCAATTAATATGTATATTAGTTTACTGTTTACTATGTTGGAAATTTTTTTCGTTGTTACTTACAAACGTTTCCCTTCAAAGTTTTGTAGTTATTATTTATACACATTTTATTATATTTCATTATGAATGAAAAAAATTTTATTTATCTATTTTTGGTTATAAAATAAAATATAGTGACTTGTCTTTTAATTACAAAAAATATTTCATTTTTCTTATAGTTGCAGATTCCATTGTCGCATGTCCATGTTTATTAATCTAGTGTCAATTTTCTTGTATTTCTTATCCTACTACTACAAGTAATAGTACCAGTGATGGTTTATTTCACAATTTTTCCCTTATTTACAGCTTTTATCGAACCATGGCACTGTAGCGAACTGTTTAGCTCTATACTCGATAATTCGGTACTAACCCAATATGGAGGAGTTTCTACCCAAAATTTCCCTATCATAACAATATTTCGCTACAATTTGTAACAAAACTATCACCTTTCTGGTAACTGTAACATTATTTTCAGTATAATTTATAATTTAATCATAATTTTTCGAAAGGAAACTAACACATCTCTTCTTGATACAAATACATTTTTTTTATTTTCTTGTTAATGGTAGGAGGTTTCCCTTTTTCCGAGACATTTTGACCATTTCATTTATTTGAAAGAGTACTCTTTGTATTTTTTCAACAAAAAACGTTTTGTGCCGTGCATAAATAGTTTAAAGTAATACATAACACAAGTATATGTACATTAACTATATTCTTTTTTCATTTATTTAAAATTTTAAGAGATTATTATTAACCTAATTGCTTTATACCTTTACATATTCATTTTTCACAATAACTGTGTTTCTATTCTTATACTTGATATTGTAAAAAATATTCCTTTTACTCTTTTCCACACATGATATTTCACTGGTAAGAATTTCTAAAATTCTTCCTCCTACTTTCAAGAAAAAGCTACTTATCTCAAAACGTTTATAGAAAATACGTTAAATTTTATTTGACCTCCCAACTATAAGCTAAATTTTCCTCTTAGCTTCCCCCCAGCTACTATCTCTTAATCCAATTCAACAACAATCCTTCAATATTTTTCTTACAGGAGACAAGCTTCCATGCAAACTAGTCTCTCAGCAAGTCTCACCAATATCTATTTCTAACTAGCGTAGGATGTTCTTTTCATTTCTATTTTGCATTGAACCCCCTGATAATACTAGACAAACAAATTTTCTCTCCCACAATTCTTTTCACTGGTTCCCCTTCTCTTCTTTTTTTCTCACTAACATATTTGTCCATCCAAGAGACCCTATTTTTTCCCAAAAAGAACTTATCCCCCCCATGAGGATATCCCAATGTTATTTCCCTGTTTTAAATATAACTAACTAATTATTTTTTTTGGACAAAGGGATTCATTTCTCTTCAAATAAATTCAAATAAATTTTTAACATATTTTCTATTTTTCCAACTATTACCATTATTCATTAAATATTCACTTACTTCTTAAAGAAACATATAATGTATAATTAAAATCACATATTAATATCAAATATAACTCCAAACATTCTAATTAAATCCACAATACAAAATCATAAAATTAATATTTCCCAAAACTTAACATCCAACACAGCTTTGTCAAAGTGTTTCCAAGACCCAGTATCAGAGGTATTATAAGTAATTTCATCGAAAACGACCCAGACGATGAGGTAGTGCAATAAATTTTAAAGGAAATAAAAATGAAAATGAATCCTCCAGTGGCCAAGAGAGTAAACAAGGAAATGGAACTGGAAGAGGAAAAGGATTTAGAAGAGGACAGTTAAGTACATTAGTATTTAGTATAGGTGTGAAGATGAAGGGAATAAGGCATATAAATTTCCAGAGAAGCGTAATCATTGAACAAGAGGTGAAATTTGATCATACATATCATAAGCATGTGAATAAACCACTACTAATCGTACAAGATTAGGAACAAGATTTGAATTCTATGTTCCAACAGGATTTTATTAACCCAAAAAGGAAGATCGCAAATGAAATTGAACATATAATAATTTTTTTTGAACAAAATATAAGCTTCAAGGAAAGTGTTATAATATATTAATAGAAAAATTGGTATCTGAAGAAGTGATATAGAACTTAAGAAAAAAATGATTATAATCCATGGTATGTTTCATCGCTATATCTAAGACAACGAGTGATGAAAATGAATCAATTCTTGTTTGATTTTCATATTTATATTTTAATTAAACAAGTATTATGCAATGTGGTAGAGATGGATTCATAACATGTAATACTAGGAATACCGTGGTTTCTTGAATGGAAAATTTTCCAGAATGACAATATGGATAGTTATGAATTCATAAAGGTTGGAAAATAATACAATTTGGATCCAATGATTGAAGATGCATTGGCATAAGCAGGAGACTATAGTTCTCAAGATATGGGCTATAGTAGCAACTAAATTCTTTTATGTGCAACTAATAAATTTTTGAAAGAACAGAAAAAGGCCCATTTTAATTTGGTGATAATGTTAAAACATGTCAAGGAAGGTATACCATTGGAAATTAAACATTTTTTAAGGAATTTGAGGAAATTTTGCGAATAATTTTCTAGTACAATTACCACTAATTTGAAGTATATTGCATCGTATTGAATTTAAAGTAGCATCAAGTCCTCCTAATGAGGTTCCTCGAAAAACAACTGAAATACAGAGTGATGAAGCATATATGATGCTATAGGATTTTTTTAATGGATGATTTATTTGATAAATTTTATGTCCCAGTGTTGTATCATTACTGTTAGCACTAAATAAAGGACATGAATGGTGAATGTGTATACACTTTTAGGCTAGTAATAGCAGCACATAAATTATAGGTTTAACGTATCTAGAATGGATTAACTCATGGATTTTTTGAGTCATGCAATTTATTTTTAAATATTTATTTAAAGAATGGGTATCACCAAATTTGGATAAGGGAAGGTCATCAATGTAAGATAACATCCAAGAGAAAGGAAATATTATTGTAGTGGATAGTCATGAAATTCATATTAAATAATTCTCCTACCACATTCATAAGACTTATCAGTGAAATCATGAAACCATTGTTCTCTGATATTTTTTTGATATACTTATATAACATTCTAATATTTTGTAATTTTACTATTTTCCGCTTTTATAAATTGTGAATAAACCTAAAGGTCAGGTGGAGCTATGGATAAATCATGTATGGACATATTATTTTGGAAATTAATAAAGTAACTAGAAATTATATTAGTGTATAAATACAAGAGTAAAATGAGATCATGAATTCTGATCCATGGGGATGGACTAGAATCCTAAGACTTTCCCAAAATTTTCCAAAAATCCTTGGAGAAAAATAAAATAAATATAAAATTATTAGATGGTAGAAAAATATCTAATTAAAGCCTCAGTAAAGTGGAAAGTTACTGAATAGGGGTGAGAATAAAACTAGGCTGAGGAATATCTATTTTTAAAGGACACTCTTGTGGAGGAAAAAAGATAAAAGCCCATGTTAAGGGAAACAACATCATTAAATAGCAAGGCGTTGTTATGGAAACAAGATGAGGGAAATAAATCTTAAATAAGGTATTCCTTGTGTGACAAAGGGGTTGTTGACACTAATGAATAAATTTTCACTGCTTTGAGGAGAGCAGTGGATTAAGCTCGTGGTTGGGGGGGAAATAGTCTTTATACAATGGTATGTACATTCTGTGAAAATTTTCTGTTTAATATAAAATTTATATTTAGCTTACTGTTATGAGTTATAATAAATCTAAATTGAAATCAAAAGATAAATGAAAATTAGAACTTAGAAAATTTAGTTATGTTGTATGTTATTCGAAAGGGATATTATGAAGTAAACCAATTTGAATTATGTATATTGTACAATCTGTTTTCCATATGTATTTGACATAGCCTCAACTATAAATTAATATAGTTAAGTCTCATATTCTATTACACGGGCTTGGTAGAGTCTAGGGGATAAACAAGTAGAATATCTTAAGCCTTTCTTAGGATCTAAATCTATTGTTTAAGTCAAAATCGAAATATGGAATTAAATTGCAAAGTAACATTATATGTTTAATAAATAATGTTCATATTACAGTGAGATAGATATCCGAAATAATTCTATGCTGATATCATATATTAAGATACATATCTAAAATATTTTGTGGTGATATAAACTTCAGATATGAATATAAAATAGAAGTTTTCATATATGTTGTCAACTGGAAAATATAGTAAACTAAGACTAACTGAAATCAAAACCATGCTTGTGCTAACATAATATAGATAAACATAAAAAATTTATTATCTAACGTTCATATACATAAATTTCAATTCAAAATTCTCAAGAGGGATTGAGGATGAAACTATTGAAATATAGTTCTTATTGAATTGTACAGTATGAGGTTGAAACTACATCAGGGTCATAATACTAACAATATATACCAATAATAAAAATAAGATATGAAAAGTAGAAGATATTGTTGATGTGTATCCATTGTTCTGATGACCGACCTAAAATTTTAGAATATTGTCTGTCAGATACTCTGACTACAGATCGAAATGAATATCACAATTGTAGAAGACATCATATCAAACCCAAAAATCCAGTGCAGTTGAAGTTATAATTTTAATTGTGAAATTTGAAATTAAAATTTAAGTGTAGATATTGTGAAAGAGGATACGTGTAAATTACTCTTCAAAAATTTTGAGATTTCCCTCCTTGAACCTACAGTAAAGGGAACTATAAGTAAAGCTGGAGTAATAAACATAATAGATGACATTATTATATAATATAGAATTCAAATGTATAACAAACCTAGAAGAAGGAGAGGTACAGGTTTGTAGAATTGATGAGCCAATTTAGAAACAATACATCCAGCTGAGAAAAGAAAACACAATGTGTTACTTTCAAAAAAGTAACATGAAAATTTTATACCAAACATTGGATAATATATATAAATACTTTCATAAGGAGAAAAGCATAATTGGAAAGAAGAATGGAGAGTATCAAACCTGTGTCTGAAGAAACTCACAAAATTCCTGTACAATCGTACAATATGAACAGTATTCTGAAAATGAAATTTTACAAAAGCTACCACCTAGATGAGTGGTATAAAATAAATATTTCAACAATAAAGAGAAATGTGAATAAAAAAATTACCTATAAAACAAGTGGCGAGTCTAAAACTTATGAAGGTGGTAATTTCAATTAAATTCTTTGCAATAATGATTTGTTAGAGATATAAATTAATTCAAATTCTAGAAAAGGAAAATCCAAAAATATGGGTAGCCATTATTACAAAAATTTAGTAAAGAGTGAGAATTAATTAAAATTATATGAATTGACTTTTAGATAAAGGCAAGACATATAAACTAAATTATAACTTGAAATATAGAATTTCACTATAACTAAATAAACAATTTCACATCACTACCATATTCAAAATTTTGTAGGTACAATACGCCTATATAAGAATACGTTACAATTCCATGCTCCTCATATGCTCAGAGGTAGCGTATTTTTTAAATATTAATAAAACACTAGAAAATAAATTAAACGTAACATGTCAAGAGAAATGAAGTAACTAAAAGAAATTTTGTAAACTCGACATGAGAGTGAAATGTTCTCAAGTAGAGAAAAACATAATTTATAATTGACTAACAAATACTCATATCAGAATGTTGGTGTTGAAGGAATTGCCCATTTCTGAGATATAAGGGTACAACTATTTTTATGTGTAAAAGAAGTAAAATTCAAAACATTGTAAACTATCCAACATAGTAATATATCAATTCTCTGTATATGAGAAGTGGATAAGAGAGCATACCAATATGTAAAATTATATTATTTTCATACAATAATATAACCACGATGTTACAGAATTGAACTAATTCATTAAAAATATGTATAATAGACAAAAAACTCAAAACGAAGTGTTTTATACTATATGTAGGGTTTGGAAATTTCATATTCATAATGGTAATATGTATGGAGCTCAACCTAAGATATGTTCTGTGTTAAAACATCATTTAGAAATAATCAATTGTGAACAGAAATAACATAGGTTGTTCGACACAAAACTCAAGAAGAATTACCAAAAATTAAAATGAAAAACAACTTAAATTAAATGAAAAATAGGGGTTCCAAAATTTATTGATGCGGGGCTCTAACAAATTGGAGAATCGATTTAAGAGAAATCTCAACTATGGGAATTGTAGAAATGAAATCAAAAGAGTACCTAAAACCCATAAATTATTCCAAGATAATAATAAAAACAAATCAAAGCGTTCGCAGAAGAAATTGAAACCATTTGAGTTAAGAAATTACTGGGTAAACCGAAGAGGAGAAAATGCATGAAACTGTGAGTTAGTGTAAATACTTGCCTCATTACCAATAAATGTTGGAGTTCTGTGCATTGACGAACGATGAACTGGTGTAAGTTTTCAAGGTCAAATAGGGTCCTATAAATAAAGTAAAATACCCTAAGGTAGACTAAAATAAGGTAGAAATTTGAATTACAATGGAAGAACATTGACAAAACCCTGATAAAATTTTAAAAAACAAGTAATGAAAAAAATTATAGGGTAGTGCATACCTGAAATATTCTAAGAAACCTATGTTCCATAATTCCAATCACAGAAGAATCTAATTTGAGAAATGACTGTAAATTTCACTTCAAGTTAAGAAAATATAAGGAAGATAGTATTTATGGAGGAAAAATGTGAGAACTTCCTCTGGGTTCAAAAAGACTCCTCACGAGAATGTAAGAAAATACCAGAACTCTATACACTAGCTGCCATGAGAGAAAATTTAGCCACATGTCCAAAAAAAATGAAATGCCAAATAAGTAACGTAGGGAGTAGTCGAAAAGACTTAGGGTTTTGGGATGGAATTCTCCACTGTTAGTTGGCATTCGATATCAGGCGTACAAGTGTCCAAGAGACGAAATTGAGATCCCATGAAGCCATGTGATGGATATTACTAATACTTTAATTTTATGACAGAGGATAAGGTAAGGAATAGTTAAATAGTTAATGTCTTATTTGTACTTATCCTATGGCTGGAATACCATAGGGAATTAAACAAACTATCCACCGCTAAATTAAATTATATAAATGTAAACCTTAATTAACAACGAATTGTGGAATTGTACGAGACTATGGTGACAAGATCAAGCCATACATTTATTATTGTGAACAGTCAAGTAGTATGATGACTAAGGGTCTCCATGGTGAATTATAAGTTTTCATATTATTAAGTTCATAGATTTTTAATAGTGGTAATCTATAACTTAATATTTAGTATAAATAATTTCATGTTGAGGGATATGTAGTAATACCCCAAGTGAAATAAAGGGTATATGAATTGAAATAGTAAATAAAATTTAGTATTAAAGTTAAATTTTGAAAGCATAAAATGCATGTTGGGGAAATGTAGAATTAATAAAATGACATAAGGGATATAGGATATTTAATGGAAATATAAATATAATTCTTAAGGTTTAGGAATAGAAATAAGTCATATATAATAGAACAAATTAACTAGTTCTTAAGGTATGAAAAAAATAAATAAATACATACATTATAACAACTGTCACTACGAAGGTAGTAAATGAATAGCTATGTCGAAATTTTACAAACATAATGACCAGAATGGTATAATGAACCAGAAATAGTATCAACAGAAGAAAAAAAATTTAGTGGGAGTTATTACAAGTGGTATCGGACCCGATCTTAAAAAATCTCGACTTATGGGTCTCAACAAAGGGAAAACTTTTCTATTGTCAAAGTTGTTTTTTATTGTTATTTATGAATTATAATTGAGTTGTATGTATCAAATTGAAGTTCAGAAAAGTTATAGATGTTGTCATGAATGACGTAGAAGAGTTATACATGGAATTGGGGGTTTGAGGGCCCTACCGAATCCAAATGCTCAAATTCTGGAAATTTTAAAGAATCTGCAGCAATAAATGGTTCAGCTAAGGACTAGTAATGAATGATTAATGCAGTTTAGTATGGAGAAAGAGGTGTTGATAATGGAATTAACCTCTAGGTCTTACCATCATAATTAAGACCATGAAATAAAGAGTAAAGAAACAAAACTCAACTCAGAGAGTTCTGAGAGTGGGGAATAATCTAGTTCAAATTCAAAAAAGAAAAAGGCGTTGGGAGGAGAATTCTGCAAAATGAAGCCTCTAACCTTTGATGGGGAGAAGGAAGCGGATGCATAATTTTGGCTCCTAAACATGGTAAAATAACTCCAGGTATATGAATATGGAAGTAATAAGAAAGAAATATGGGAAATTAATCAGCTGGAAGGTAAAGCCACACTTTGGTGGGAAGAGACGAAAATCATACACTTGCTTGATGAAAAAATTGTTTCATGGGAAAAAATTCAGGGGGAATTCAAATCTACGTACCTTAGTGAGAGGTATTATGATGATAGAGCAAAGGAATTTCATGATATAATTCTTGGAAAGATAAATATTGACAAATTTGTGGCTAAATTAACAAATTTACCTCCTTATGTGCCATACACAAGGGAAGAAAAAAAAAAGTACATCAATTTCTGAACTGTATACCCACCATCCATAAAGAAATAATTGAATTTGATAATCATAAAATGATGGACAAGGCTATTTGGAAAGCACGATTGTGCTACCAACAATTTAAAGGTAGGAATGATCAGCTGAAAAGATGGAAGAATAAAGAGAAAGGGAAGGTACAAGAAGGCACAAAAATATCAAAAACATCCTATCTGAAGAATTTTGGTAAAAACCACCAGTGGAAAAAAGTTTAATAAGGGTGGAGAATCAAACAACACATTCCCACACTGGTTCCAAGCCAATGGAAGCGAACATCAAAAGATAAGGGGTAGTAAAGCAAAAAAAACCATTGAAATGTTGGGGGTGCAGAGATCCTCATATGTTGCGGGACTTCCCACATAACACTCGTACAATCCAGAATATTCAAGAAGTACGAGAAGTGACTATAGTGAATGATATTGCTCCAAATATTCCCTTGATTAGTGCAACATTAGAGGAAAAATAGTCTAAACATCAATCAACCATGATTTAAATTGAAGGTATCATCTCTGAACAACTTGTATATATTTTAATTGATCTAGGAGAAAATTTATGTTATATTAACCCAAAGATAGTGGAAAAATGTAATTTAAAAACAGAAAAATTTCAGCATTCTTGGTTGGTGGAGATGGCTGCAGGAAGAAAGAGGAAAGTCACTCATAAACTAATCGAAACTTATGTAAATTTAAATGGATATAATACAAGTCTCCAATTAAACATCCTTCCTTTAGGATCTTATGATATACTAGTTGGAATGGATTGGCTAGAACAACAGAAAGAAATAGTGAATTTCTTAGAAAAATAGTGACTTTCACTGATATTGTAGGAAAATATGTAATAGTTAAAGGAAAACCAAAATCAGTGTTCGTTAGGCAAATTTATACATTACAATTAAAATAGACAACAAGAAAATATTGAAAAGTATATGCTGTCGAGATTGAGGATTTGGGAAAACCAACAGAAAATGATTCTGTTGAAGACTTAGCTGTAATAAAAAATTCAGGGATGTATTCCTAGAAGAAATCCCTCATCTTCCCCCTTGAAGACACATTGAATTTTCTTATTGAGATAATACCAAGAGCTACACTAGTTTCCGGGTAACCATATAGAATGAATACCCTTGAACTACTATAGCGGAAACTTTAATTACAATAATTATTAGAAAAAGGTTATAATAGACCAAGTGTGTCTTTGTGGGGAGAAACAGTGGTGTTTGTCAAAAATAAAGATGGCATCTTCCATATGTGCATAAATTAGAGATAGTTAAACATGTTAACCATTAAGAACCAGTATCCTCTTCCTAGAATAGATGATTTTTTTATCAAGGAAGAGGAGAAAATATATTCTCAAAAATTGACTTCAGAACTAGCTATCATCAACTTGGGATTAAATATGAAGACATTCATAAGACACTCTTCTAGAATAGATATGGACATTATGAGTTCGTAGTTTTACCTGTTGGACTCACAAACAACCCTGCTACATTCATGTGCTTGATGAACAGTGTTCTACATAAACATATGGACACATTAGTATTAGTATTCCAAGATGATATTTTAGTATACTGAAAAAATGAAGAAGAACAACAATAACATCTTAGAATAGTGTTTCAAACACTTAGAGAACATCAACTATATGTAAAAATTAGCAAATGTGATTTTTACAAACCCAAGATTCAGTATCTGGGACGTGTCATTTCTAAGTATGGATTGGCGATATATCTGGAAAAGGTACAAGTAATATTGAATTGGGATGTACCCATCGATGTAATAGCAATTCGATCATTCATGGGTATTTCTAGATATTACTCCAGATTTGTTGAAGTAATTTTAGCATTAGCTCACCCCATAATATCATTGTAGATAAAAAAGAGTGAAATTTGAGTGGACAACTAAGTGTCAAGATAGTTTTGAACAACTGAAATATAAATTAACAATTGCACCTACAATGAAAATTGTTGATCCAACTAAGGTATTTTTTCTGTGTACTGATGATTGTATAGAACGAATGGGAGGATTATCACTGCAAGAGAATGTAGTAATAGCTTATGAGTCTCGAAAATTAAAGAAACATGAACAGAATTATGCAATATATGACTTAGAATTAGTTGTGGTTATACATGCACTAAAAATGTGGAGACATTATCAGTTGGGACAGAAATTTATACTAATGAAAAATCACATAAGTTTAAATTATTTCTTTACCCAAATAGATTTAAATGAAAGGCAAGCAAGAGGGTTATCTTTCCTTAGTGAGTTTTATATGGAAATAAAACACATAAAAGGAAAAGAAAGCCAAATTTTTGATGCTTTAAGTTTACATTCTCATCCAGTTTCGACATATACAGGTAGTAGTGTAACATTTGATGTGGAAGAACAAATTTAGGGAGTATTTTTGCAAGACCCTCAATATGTAAAATTGCAGAAAAAATTACAACAAGGTCAAATTGTGGGATATACTATAAATCATGAAAGACTCATCAATTATAAGAAAATATTGTATAATCCTAATGTATTGACTTTGAAACAGAAAATCTTAGATGATCGTCGCTTCTTTGAAAACATCAACGTTCACCATAATATTTAGTATCTGTTGTTCATCATTAAAAAAATGTAATTAGTAATATTATCAAGGATGTTGTTGAGCATTGGAAAAGGTATGAATTTTCCATGTATTTCTTTACCTTTTTCCTTTAATCATAACTCCTTTATATTCTAGAATGGTAATATATTGAAGAATCATAATAGAATTAAGGAGATTAGTGATTGTTTAAAATTGATTAAAGATTGTCTTTTCTTATATGCAGAAAATAGATGAAGTGGGAAGCCACCATTCGGGAGAAAAATACAAAGCATAGATAACTGTTGTCCCTTCAAAAAAAGACCATATCCAGACAAAATGGTCGAAATCAGAGCGCATTGTCAAGATAAAGAAAGGAACAACGCGACAGCGACGCAAGAAGACAAAATGATAACTGAATATGGAAGATATAGCGAATCCCTCGTGATCTCTCGATCCTTAGGGATCGCTGCTCAAAGCTTATGTATATTTCTTGTTTCATCCGCTGGCTGTTATAAAAGGACAACGCTTGTAGAAATCAAAGAGGTGTAATGTATGATGTATTATTATTATTCAGTCTTCCTGTTGTATTTTCAGGATTTCTCATCGACTCTCATTGGTTAAAATAGAGTGCGATTACTTGTAAACGTTGTTACATATGATTAATATATAATTTGGTTGCCATTCCATTATTTGATACTAGATTAGTTCAGCGGTGCTTCACTAGCGGCTAAAGGCCCGGCCCTGGTGGATCCACCTACTATCTGTACCATTACTTTCCAATTCTAGTCGTGTCATGGTTTGCTTTAATTCTCATTTCTTTTATTCGCATTGCTTCACAGTTTCCATGTTTTATAGCTTACTGTTCAATGTTTTCTGAAATCAGTTTGTTGCATCAGTTTTGAATGAATTGTGTTGCTATTCCTTTCCATATAACAATATTATTTATTCCTCTATAATTTTTATTGTTATGCTTCTCAGATACAATGTTTTGTTGTTCAGAATTTGTTGTTCATTTCCATTAAATAGCTTTGATGTTCATTTCTGATAACTAGCTTTACTGTTTATTCCTTTCCTATAAGTATTTGGTTTGCTTTAGAATTTTATTATAGAGAGCATGTTTATTCTATTTCCATTAGCAGCACTATTGATTTAAATCATTTACCATTTCTAATTAGTTGCTTTATTGAGGAGTGTAAGATCATCAACTGTAAAGGACAGTGGCTATTACTATTTAAGCTTTGAGATTGAGCATCTTGTTTTTCTTGATTTCATTTACATCAGTTGACAAAGGAAATATTTATTACTATTGCATCCTTGACTGATGATTGTAGAGTGAGTGATTGGATTTTAGAGCTTTAAGTTTCATGTCATTGCAATTATATTTCATTTTTAAGCATTTGTTTACTCTTGTATTTGAAACACTGTACTGCAAATTGGAGAGCATTACTCTTAGATTAAATTACCGCCTCAGACGAAGTACACTCTTGAGATACAAATTCGTACCGGCATTGATAATTAATGTAGGATAAAAACGACTTTAAAATACACCTTTTATACCTCAACATTTTGGCGTTGTTGTCGAGGAGAGTGTAGCTATTTAGAAAGAGTGGTGTATATTTGATTTTTTCTGCTAAGGAAGAACTAGGTATTAAAAATGGAAGGTAAGAACCTGCGTAATCAACGAGGAACATGCTCGTTCATTTGCTCGCTTCGTAGCAAAACTACATATAAGTTTAAGGTAGGAATGAATGCTTTTGTTTTTTGAATGACTAGAAAATTTAAACAAAACGAAATTCCTCCCAGACCTGAAAAACCTAAGGGACCAATGACCCTTGGGCAGACAACCTTTATCGACAATATCATTAAGAAATCTAAATCTCAGCCATCAATAGGCCCTAGAGAAATTTCTTCTAGAAAACCTACTAGCTCCCTTTGGTCCATAGAATCACCATCTATAGCTTTTGTTGAGATGCATAGCCAAACAAAAGAGACTGAGCAAGATTCTCAAGAAATTGAGAATTCTCAGCCAATTTATTTACAAGAAGGGAACTCTAGTAATCTCCACACAGGGGGAGGAGAAATAGGGGAAATAGAAGAACCTAGATCCCCTTTTGAAATACTGCAAACATTAAGTAGCCCAGATAAGGGAAGTACAGTCAAAATCATCCAAAACAAAGCTGAAGAACCTGAAGAACCAAAATCTCCTCGGATAATAGTTCAGCAAGGAACACTCATTATCCTAGAGCAAGGAATTGCTGCTAAGGTCATCCCTACTCCTTCTAGTCAGCGTATGAATAATTCCCTCGAAATCCCAGAAGGATATTGGCACATATTTGATCAAATGGCCCACAGCTAGCAACTACCCCAAACTTCCACACCGCAATATCCCATTGTGGACACTACAGTTAATGCACCTATGAAGGCCATTCCTCTCCAGCATATTCCTACATTACATGGCTTAACATCGGAAGATTCAGATGCATTTCTGTTTGAATTCGATAATTATGCAGGGGGTATGACTATACCATCGATCACCAAAAGATAAAATTATTCCCCTCCACATTAAAAGGAGCAGCTCTGCGATGGTTTATGGGGTTAGGTGGAGGTGTCATAAATGACTAGGATAAGATGAAAGATTCTTTTCTAAAGAAATATCAGGATTACGCTAGGTCTAAGCAATTAAAGGATGAAATATTTTAGATGACAGAAAAACCTAATGAAACATTGGAGGAATATGTAGAACGCTTTCAATACAACCTCCAGAGATCACCTTATGCATCTTTACCCTTACCTAATAATGTGTTAAAAACTACATTAATTAAACGGAGGAAGGAACAATGGGTTGAAACATTAAACATCATGGGAAAAGGTGACATATATCAAGAAAATGTTGCTGACATTATTGATTTATGTATCAAGAGTTCGAGAGGTAGCACAAGACTAAAACCAACAGAACATGACATGATCACAAGGGATAGCAAGACCTATGGTGGAGGTATAACTCGCATAGAAATTGGAAATCTACTAGAAGATTTGAAAACTGATATTCTAGGGACTCTGACAACGCAACTTGATATCATGCAAGCCAAACAAAAGTAAGTAGAAGCAGAAAAAAATTTGGCAATATTCTTCCCTACATGAAGAAAGAAACATAGCCATAAAGAGTGCTCGTTGGATACAGTCCAAGTATGTGCCATCTACACGAAATATCACTCCACAGAAAGTTTCCCCTCACTCCCGAGATTGAAAGAACTCTACAAAGAAGAAGAAGAAGAAACAGAAACATTATACCTACTCAATCAATACCGTCAATGGCAGCCACGACAAACAGGTATGCCCATTGATCCATCCTCTTCTTTTTCAGTCTCCTCAATATAATGCTCAGCAATATAATGGAATGTGGCAAAATTAGCCACCCTTCCCCAATTGGTCACAGCAGCCATTTCGTACATCGCCATGGCCAAATAAAACAAATCAAAACAATTGGCCAAAATTTCCTTACTGTCCACCATTTTGGAAAAATAATACATGTCCAACACAATGGTCCCCCTCCACCTTGCAGAGTGAGACCTGGTAGTCAAATTGGAAAAAATATACGAATCAACCAGCTGGAACGATTCCTCTCCCTCCACCTACACTACCAGCACCATATACATTGCAACAAAATCCCTAGACCAACTTAAGACCGCAACTCCCAGCCCAACCCAACCCAAACCGTAATAATAGGGCGGTTCAATCTGTTCAAATAATCGAAGCACCAAAACTAGAAACCAAGTTAAGGGAGTGCAACGACCTTCAACTAAGGTATGGGCGCATAATAGAATCAGAGGGAGACAAAAATTTTCAAGCAAAAAATCCATTACCTTCAGAACAAACATTGCAAAAGCAGAACGAGGTTAGACAAAAAAATCATGAGCAAGCAACCACCTCTTCTCCACCATTCCTAGAACGACTAATCATACCTCATCCAATAGAACATCCCGATTTTGATCTTTTGGGAGAACTGAAAAAATTGTGTATAAAAATCCCACTCCTCCAAGCTATCCAAGATATTCCCATTTATGAAAAGACCATCAAAGAACTATGTATAAGAAAGCCAAAGAGGATAACAACAACTAACCCAACTGTCCAAGTAGTTGGCACTCTATCTAACTTACTATCAAGAAGAGAAGTACCTGTAAAGTATGAGGACCCAGGAAATCCTATAGTTACGGTGAAAATTAATGGACAATAATTTCTAAATGCCTTAGTTGACTTGGGACCTGCAATCAATACCCTAACAACCACCACTTGTCAAAAGCTTAGCATTACATCATTAGATCCAATAAAAACCTTATTGGAATTGGCTGACCAATCAGTAGTTAAGCCAGAAGGCACACTACATGATGTAATGGTATCTGTAGACTCCTGGGAATACCCTGCCAAATTCCTTATTATTAACACCAAAAACTGGCTAGATGGACACCCTTTAATCTTAGGTAGACTTTGGCTAGCAACTGTTGATGCTTACATTGGCTGCCGACAAGGCAACATGACTATAACTAGAGGGAGTTATGTCAAGAATTTAGCCTTATACCCTCCAGCCCAGCGAAGCCTAACGATAATAAAAACAAAGAAACAACCTATATCGTACCTCATAAAAAACATTAGATCACCATTAACCATAGAAGATGCCCTCGACTTTAAAGACCAAACAGAGGATGACATCATTAACAGCTTCATTAACCAACCAAAAACCAGATCCCATTTGTAATGTCACATGATCAAGGCAGCATTTGATAATGAAGAAGAAGAAGATCCCCTGAAAGACATTCAAGTTCAATCAATAACTACCACATCTGTTTAAAATAGCAAAAATATAGAAATCGAGCCAAGAAAAACTCTGAACATTAACAAAAATCTGACTGCTGAACAAGAAGAGAAGATGGTCCAACTACTGAAAAAATATAAGGGATATTTTGCATGGGATTACCCAGACATAAAAGGAATTGATCCCCAGTTATGTACACACCATATTTATACAAAAAAATATTCTAGATCCATTTAGCAACCCCAACGAATATTAAAACCTCATCTTAAGGATATTGTGAAGGTTGAATTACAAAAAAATTTGGATGTAAACTTTATTTATCCAATATCTGATAGCAATTGGGTCTCTCCACTAGTCGTGGTGTTAAAGAAGAATGGAAAGTGGAGGATATGTGTAGACTACAAAGAACTAAACAAATAAACCCAGAAAGACCACTTTCCCCTTCCTTTCATTGATGAGGTATTAGACACATTAGCAGGAAAGAAATTCTTTTCTTTCTTAGATGGCTTCAGTGGATACAATCAGATTCAGATTGCTCCTGAAGACCAAGATAAGACTACTTGTACCTATCCTTGGGGAGAATTTGCTTACATATTTTTACCCTTTGCTCTATGCAATGCCCCTGCCACATTTCAGAGGGCCATTCTCAGCATTTTTTCAGATTTAATAAATAAAGGGCTCGAAGTATATATGGAT
This sequence comes from Pinus albicaulis, assembly GCA_034641835.2. Classification (NCBI taxonomy): domain Eukaryota; kingdom Viridiplantae; phylum Streptophyta; class Pinopsida; order Pinales; family Pinaceae; genus Pinus; species Pinus albicaulis. Next base: position 142,324 of record JAXQQM020063278.1, read on the forward strand.
GATTTTACACCTTATGGAGATGATTTCGAGCCAACATTAGAAACATTGGAAAAGGTGTTGCAAAGGTGTATTAACACCGGACTCTACTTAAGCCATGAGAAGTGTCACATGATGATGACCGAGGGACTCATCTTAGGTCATTATATCTCAGCAGCTAGAATACAGGTAGATCTAGCTAAAATTCAGATAATTTTGTTAATACCTACTCCTACCACACAAACATAGGTACATAGCTTTCTAGGATTTTCTGGTTATTATAGAAGATTCATAGAGCATTATTCTCAAATAGTTGCACCTCTATACACACTAACAAGGAATTTTGATTTTAATTGGATAGATAAATGGGACCATGCATTTGAGGATCTGAAAAAGCTTCTATTAAAAAACCACAGCTATTGGAACAGTCCTTGGGGAGGAAGAAGATAAAAAACCATATGCAATTTATTAAATTAGCAAGAATCTATCCCCTGCTGAATCAAACTATATTGTGACTGAGAAAGAATTTTTAGCTATAATACATGCTGTGAATAAATTTAGACATTATATAACTGGGTATCCTATAATTTTATACAGAGATCACTTTGCCATAAAATTTTTAGCAAATAAACCTGTAACAAATGGTAGAGTAACAATATGGTTGATTCTATTACAAGAATTTGACATCACAATAAAGGACTGACCTAGAAAGGAGAATCCTGTAGCTAATTTTCTCTCATGAATGCCAAAACCAATGGACGTAGCAACAGTCGAAGATCAGTTTCCAGATGAATTTTTTTTTTTTGTTATTTCCAGAACCCCATGGTATGCTGATGTTGCAAATTATTTAGCAGTAGGTAAATTACCTAAGCATCTAATGCCCAATGAACGAAAAAAAATAGTACAATGCAGTATCTGATTCTCTTGGATTGGGGGCTACCTATTTCATACACGAGCAGATATGCACATCAGAAGATGCGTCCAAGAAGATGAAATATTTGACATCCTGAAGGTATTCCACGATGGGCCATGTGGCGAATATTTCACAGATCGCAGGACTGGTCACAAGGTTTTACAAACAAGCTATTACTGACATAGAATTTTTAAATATGCTAAAAAGTTTGTACAAGCCTGTGATAGTTTCCTAAGGGCGGGATGCCCTGGACATTCCAATGAAATTCCTTTGAATCAACAGTTAGTAATCGAGCCATTTGAGCGTTGGGAACTCAATTTTTTTGGTCCAATTAACCCACCAACAAATCAGAAAACATACATACTAGTTGCAACAGAGTATGTTACTAAATGGGTTGAGGTAGAGGCACTTCCAAGAGCTACAAAGGACTCTATCATACAGTTCCTTTTCCAAATATTTTTGCGATATGGCCTCCCAAGGGACATAATTATAGATGGATGAACGCAATTTGTAGGTAATAAAATCACTGCAACATTAAAAAATTACCACATTCAGCACAAAACTACAACCCCATACCACCCATAGGCAAATGGCCAAGTAGAGAGCACGAATAAGATGATAGAAGCAATATTTACAAAAATAGTTGCATCACGTAGGCATGATTGGGCTTTAAGATTTCCAGAAGCCTTGTAGGCATACCAAACAACATGGAGAAATACCACTAGGTATTCACCATATCAATTATTATTTGGAAAAGAACACATCTTTCCAATATAATTTGAAATTAAAACATTAAGGATAGCCCAGGAGGTGGGTTTAAATTTAAATCAGGCCCAGGTCGGCAAATTACATCAAATCAACCAGTTAGATGAAATTAGGCTCTCCTCCCTCCATCACACTATCTTAATTCAAAAACAGAGAGAAATATGGCACGATGCCCTCATTAAAAAAAATATCTTCCAAGAAGGAGATTGGGCACTCCTATATGACTCCAAGTTTCAGGATTTACTCAGAAAACTCTAGACATGATGGCTTGGACCTTATGAGGTACAGAAAGTGCATGACAATGGCACCATTACGTTAACTACCATTGATGGATCTGGACATTCTTTCAAAGCAAACGGTCATCGAGTATGACTTTACCACAAAGAGCTTAATCAAGAATCCTTTTACCAACAATTACGAGGAGATTCTACTATGCAGATTCTTGCTGAGGAAGATAACTCTTCCTCAACATTCATTCACTGAAAAATTCCTTTATTTTTGAAATTTGTACATAATCTTTTCTTTTAGTTTTGGTTGTGTGAAATATTTTTTTGTACAGATTTTATTTTTCGTGTTGTTCTTCTTAAGGAACAGTTGTTGTTCCTCTTAAGGAACAACATCCATTCCTCTTAACGAATAACATCAATCTTGTGTGCCTTTATTTTTTGTGTTGTTCCTCTTAAGGAACATCAGCCGTTTCTCTTAAGGAACAACAGTCGTTCCTCTTAAGGAATAGCACGTCTGCGTGTTCATCATTTTGTTGTTCCTTTTAAAAGGAACAAAATTTCCGCTGATTGTTTTTGTTGTTCCTTTTAAAAGGAACAACACTTCTGATAATTTTTTTACTATTCCTTTTAAAAGGAACAACACTTCCACTCATTTTTTTTGCTGTTCCTTTTAAAAAGAACAACACTTCAGCTGATTTTTTTTGTTGTTCCTTTTAAAAGGAACAACCTTTCCGCTAATTGTTTTTGTCGTTCCTTTTAAAAGGAACAACATTTCCACCGATTGTCTTTGTTGTTCCCTTTAAAATGAACAACCCCTTCGCCATTATTTTTCATTTTCTGTTGTTCCTTCTAAGGAACAACAGTTTCGATTTTGAGTGTTTTTTTATGGTGTTCCGCCAAAGGATCAACATTTTTTTTTTTTTTTATCTATTGTTCCACTTAATGAACAACTCCTATTCCTCTTAAAGGAACAATATCTTGTGTGCTTTTATCTTTCTGTTATTCCTCTTAAAGGAACCAGAGTTTTTCATGCAGATGTTCTTTTTGTTGTTCCTCTTAAGGAACCGCAGCTGTTTTGTCTAAGGAACAACACTTTTTTTGAGTGCATTTTTATTTTTTTTAGAGCAACATTTTGAGAATTTTTGTGAATTATTTTAAATAAAATATACAAATTTATGCAAGGACACAAAAATTAGAGGTTACTGGAATCACCATATCAAGGAGAAATTGTAATATTTAATGAAATTGTTGTGTATTGATAAGGAAAAAAGGAAAGGACACAACTATCTATATCAATTTACTGTCTTTATTTTCACGAAAACTAATTTGATTGATTATTTTTATCATGTTGGTTCTTCCCTAATCCTCATAATTCTCTTTGAATTTTATTATTGAATAAGAATAAGGGAATATTTTCCTCTATTGAGATGTTCAAACTTCTTCCACCATTCCTACTCTTAAGGAGTGTTGAGCCATATTTTATACATAAATAGGCAAGTGCTATATAAAATAAAAGGAAAATAAAAAAACATATCTATATGATTACTACCAATTCTATGATACGTCAGATGGAGGATAGGGGGTCTCATCAAGAGCCAACCTACCATGATCATAAGGAAGCAGTGAAGTGGCATTCCCATTATGGCCACCACACTAGGGATATGATCCAATGGGCAACTCAGAAAAATAAAAAGTCCTTGGAACAGGAGGTCTCATCACGAGCCGACCTGCCCACCTTTCACTCCTTCCTGGTGAATGGCATTGTGATTCATCTAGTTCCCAAGCCAGCACAATGGCCTCCATCATGACATCAAAAATTACTTTCCTAGGCATATATAAAGGATTATGGTTCCAAGGGTGAAAAAACAAATTTTCAAGCTTATAGACACCTGTGGGCAACAGAGCTCTGCTGATGGTATTGGAGTCATATTTTTCACAAAAAATATCAATTATAAACCCTTTTCTTATATATTTATCTTAATTTCAAATGCAATATTGCTCCTAAATCCCTTCATTGAACCTCTTATACATGAAATATTGTTTATAAATCAGTCATAATGGTTTAAGTAGATAATGACCACATAAGAACTTTTATTTATGCCAGCTGTCCTTTTCCCTATGTTTAAATCGTTACATAGCATTTCCATATCTATTCACGATTTCATAATATGCCTCGATTTCAGTAATTCGATAATTTTTTGATCATGTCATGAATATGTATGATTGTTGTCGAGTATGCTGCTCCTCCAATTGCCGGTCAAGGGCAACCTATCATATTTCAGGGGGGCACAAGTGACTTCCAAATATGTCTGCATACGGGTTAATTCCCTATTTTCATCAGATCCCGAAAATAGCAATTTTAATGGTATTTTCCAATATGCACGAGGCATTTTTCCATTTCCATTTATGTGTATTATTGTGAAACATTAATAGAGTGTAGGGCTTAGACAAAATCGGAGGGCGAGCAATACATAGTGAACCTCTAGAACTAACAGTTTCCAACGTTGCACGAGAAATTTTGGAGAGAGCAGGGTGGATTACCTACCTTACATGACTGCACCAGCCCCATGAAACTGTGGCCATTGAATTTTTGTAGAACTTGCAGGAGGACCACTCCATAGTAAGAGGAAGGAAAATAACAATGACATATGCAGTAATTTCTAAGGTGTCCGTTCTACCAGCAGTTGGACTAGTATGGACCCATAAAAAATTGAGACTTCAAGAGGCCATGAACATATTTCAGGATGAAGGACAAACCATGATCGTCAAAGGAAAAGGGGTTCAGCCAGCAACTCTGGGGAACCATGGGTATAAATGGCTAGATTAGTGCAAAGCTACATTACATGTGAGGGAAGAAAGGATGTGGTAAGACCACTCCACCTCAAATTGTTAGCAGTACTAAAATAGAAATGTGCTGTGAATTTGCCTGCATATTCAAATTTTTTACCGCATGACGCTTCTTTGAGCATAAATAAATCTCGTCATACAAGGATGGTAGTAAGCCACCATTTTTTAATTCGATTAATAGTTAGTTATAGTCCTTCTGAGCAACAGACTAGCTATGAAGAGTTGTTATTTACGATAGACGGAGGAACAACCTTACCTGCCCCTAAACGAAAAAGAATCACCAGCACAACAAATGGACCTCTAAAACACAGATAGTCCTCCAGATTAAGAAGAAGCAGGGGAATGTTGGGAAACCTCCAGAGTAGCAGCAACCAGCCCTTAGAATTACCTAGTTCTCGAGAAGAGCAACCCACACAACTGGAAGGAGGAGAAAATCAGGAAGAGGAAGAAACTAAATGAACTAGTGAATAAGAAAGAGACAAAGAATAACCTCTTGTAACCTCTAGCGCAAGTCCACCACAGAGTCCATTGCAGGAGAACGAATTGGCCCAAATTTTGGCCAATATGTGTGAGTATATGCAACCCTGGAGTCTGCTAAACCTCAATATTGAGGCAGAGAAATCATAGGAACATTATGTCCATAGCAAGGAGACATCCAAGGTAATGCATGACGAAGAGGAGGCAGAAGCAGAATCCCCTCAGGAAATAGAATATCAAACTAGGGTTTCCTCCCCTGAGGAACCTAGTCCGGGTACCATGAACACTAAAGAAGTGTTCCAGACAGAGAATGTGGAAACAAGCCGAGACAAGGGCACAGTCCCTGAAGAACAAAGCCCAGCTGAGCAGCCAAGTCCAACAAAAGAAATAGCTTTTCCTCCTAAGGAAAAGAAGAATAAAACAAATGAAATTAAGCAGATGCGGAAGGAACATTAAAATTTGCTAAAAATACTAAAACAACTCAGATATAAGATAAGGGGTCTAAAAAAGGGGAAAATCTATAAAAGAACCCCCAAAATGAGGGATGCAGCCATCCAATTGGAGCCCCATATTACGAGGGCCATGGAGACTCAAACCGAGCCCATATTCATTCAATATAGCAAGGAAAAATAGGCATTTGTTACAGACGCAGTTGCCCAAACCGAAAATGTACTAGTCTATAATAAATATGTTCAGACCGAGGCACTGTCCTCTAGCAGTACGTCCAACCAGAAATTTTACAGTAGAGAGACACAGAATGTAGGAACTCAATATTTTAATAAGAAAACCAAGGTAGATCTTCAAACCAAAAATTTTTTGATAAACAAAAACCCTGGGATAGCAAAACTCCGAGAGGATTTGGCATAGGCTCAGCGGGCTAGAGAAAAGCTCGAAGAAGAGACTGTTCCTAGGGAAAAATATGAAGAGTTACAATAGAAATTAAAGGACATCAACACATCAGACGCAGAAGCCTTTGATAAATGTCGGAAGGCAAAAGAAAAATTTGAAGAGGTAAGGAATAGACTACAAACAGTCAGGAATCAAATGGATACTCTCTGTTCTCTATATACAAATGTTCTAGCATGTATGTCTCCTGCCAAAATTATCCTTTGTTTTTGTTAGAAAGATATTTGTAGTTAAAAATTAAAGTTGTTAAGGCAGGAAAACCTATACAATTAAAAACTGTAGATGATTTTATAAATTGTTGTAAACTCTATGGAGTAAAATTTCAGCAACTACTCTGTGAATTTTATTTGCACAATTTTATATTGGCAGAGGAAATGGAGATAAATCCCAGTCCTTTTGTGGGTGATGTCCAATATCAAGCATTCATTTGATTTTTTGTTAACCAGTTAAAATGGCTCAAGGCCTATAACACTTTTCAATGCCAAGAAAATAGGTTAGACCTTTGGGTTAGGGGTGAATCGAGACAGCCATTATAATTATGGGCTAGGCCGAAAAGCTTAATGACAAAAGAGGGTGTGATCCAGACATTGGCACCCATCCACAAAGAAATCATCCTAGATGGGATAGAATATTTTCTGTCCATCAGAGACCAGGTCGTAGTAGCAGCTAAACTCCGATGGAGGATTTCCAATCAAAATGTTCAAGACAGAGAGCCATTCAATTATAAAAAATTTGAGTTAGCTTCCAACCGCTTGGTTATCTATAATAACCTCATTTTGAGGGAAGGCTCCTATTGGTTAGGTTGTATATTTCGAAGCCCTATTATTTGGTATCCTGCAGCAAACTATAAGGCCAAATATGAATTACCTGAAGGGAATATAGGGCATATTTTTGAAGTTTTAGCTGCAAATCATGGTTTTAGACCACTTAATGAAAAACCCTTTCCAGCCTATTCTCTAACTGCCTTACATGTAAACTATGGTTTTCATGAGGACATGAAAAAGGGTAAGCAGGGGGGTGTGTCGAGCATTGGAAAAGGTATGAATTTTCCATGTATTTCTTTATTTTTTCCTTTAATCATAACTCCTTTATATTATGGAATGGTAATATATTGAAGAATCATAGTATAATTAAGGATATTAGTGATTGTTACAAATTGATTAAAGATTGTCTTTTCTTATATGCAGAAAATAAATGAAGTGGGAAGCCGCCATTCGGGAGAAAAAGACAAAGTAGAGATAAATGATGTCCCTTCAACAAAAGACCACATCAAGACAAAAAGGTCGAAATCAGAGCGCACAGACAAGAGAAAGAAAGGAACAACGCAACATCAGCGCAAGAAGACAAAACGATAAATGAAGATGGAAGATAGAGCGAATCCCTCAGGATCTCTCGATCCTGAGGTATCGATGCTCAAAGCTTATCTGTATTTCTTGTTTCGTATATTGGCTGTTATAAAAGGATAGTGCTTGTAGAAATCAAAGAGGTGTAATGTATGATGTATTATGATTATTCATATTTCCTGTTGTATTTTAAGAATTTCTCATCGACTCTCATTGGTTAAAACAGAGTGTGATTTCTTGTAAATGTTGTTACATATGATTAATATATAATTTGGTTACCGTTCCATTATTTGATATTGGAGTAGTTCGGCGGTGCTTCACTAGTGGCTAAGGGCCTGACCCTAGTGGATCCACCTGCTATCTGTACTATTACTTTCCCATTCCAGTCGTGTGATGGTTTTCTTTAATTCTCATTTCCTTTAGTCGCATTGATTCACAGTTTCCATGTTTTATAGCTTACTGTTCAATGTTTTATGAAATTGGTTTGTTACATTAGTTGTGAATGAATTTTGTTGCTATTCCTTTCCATATAACAAGATTATTTATTCCTCTGTAATTTGTATTGTTATGCTTCTCAAATACAAAGGTCCGTTGTTTAGAATTTGCTGTTCATTTCCATTAAATAGCTTCGATGTTAATTTTTGATAACTAAATTTACTATTTATTCCTTTCCTCTAAGTATTTGGTTTGCTTTAGAATGTTATTGCAGAGAGCGTGTTTATTCTATTTCCATTAGCATCATTATTGATTTTACTCAGTTACCATTTCTAATTAGTTTCTTTATCGAGGAGTGTAAGATCATAAACTGTAAAGGACATTGGCTATTACTGTCTAAGTTCTTAGATTGAGGATCTTGTTTATGCTTGATTTCATTTACATCAGTTGACCGAGGAAAGAGGTATTACTACTGCATCCTTGGCTGATGATTGTTAAGTGAGTGATTAGATTTTAGATCTTTAAGTTTCATGTCATTGCAATTAGATTTAATTTTCAAGCATTTGTTTACTCTTGTAATTGAAACACTGTACTGCAAATTGGAAAGCATTACTCTTAGATTAAATTGCCACCTCAGACTGAGTACACTCTTGAGACAAAAATTCGTACCTAGATTGATAATTAATGTAGGATAAACAGGAGTTAAAAAGACACCTTTTATACCTCAACAGACGTATGGCTTATAAATAATTTCTACATAAAAATCATCCCTTAACGGTTACAACCTAGAAACAACATTTTCCATTGCATTCGCAATTGTGTTACAAATTCTAGGAAAAAATATAATATCAAAACCTTGGAGATGTGAAATTAAATGACATACCTCTTGTTGACAGCTTTCAAAATGAGGTGACACAGAGTGTATGGTATTGCATACCTATCACACAATAATTTCTGAGTCACCTACTATTTTTAGATCACAACATTGAGGTCAATGTGTTTTTGCATGCCCATGATGAGTTCCTCAAATTCTGCATTGTTATTCGTGCACTTGAATTCCAAGAGACTATAGATCAAATGTTTTCTTTCTCACTAGTCTATTAAAAAATAGCTAGCTCCAGAGCCCTCCTATGTTTTGGAACCATCAAATTAAAATTTCCACATGTCATATGTACAAGGAATATGCACTACACTAGTACTATTATTATTACTACTACGATCAATTATACAAAGGTGATTTTCAGTTGTTGGACAAGGAAGGAGCTTTAACTGTATTTTTTGTGGGACAACGGATCATTGTGCAAGTTAACTCCTTAGTTTAGTTTTGAGGAATAAATTTACCAAAATAAGTTATTTGAAAGCCCTTCGTTCATTTTGTCCATTCATGGGAGTGATAGTATGTTTCATGTATCTCTCTGATTTCACTCAGATATGATTATTTTTTCCCTTATACAGAAGCCATAAGTGTCATAAATCCATAGGAAAGTACCCTTCCAGCTTACTGGACTGGTTCCTTCTTAAAAATACTCTATGTGCTTTTGGTATGTCCACAATTATTATGTTTATATATTGGTGAACTTGATCGTTGGATGATAAAATGGACAATCACGCCTCTCATTTCACCAACTTCTTTGACAAGTTTCCAAACCAACTAAATAATATATGCATCTATTTTTTCCCATTCTTCATTGATTTTATTTGCAGCAGATAGTGACATTATGCTTACTAATGCACTAGAATCAACTAAGAAATTGTGTATATTGAAATTGAAATTTCTGAACATTAATATAAATGAAGGGAAAAGTATATTTTCCTCCATTGTTAAAGCACTAATGAATAATTCAAGGGAACTGGAGGATGTACCTAATTCCTTTTCTGAATAGGAATCATTACTTGTAGTGCACTCCCCAAGTGAACATAGTAGGATGTCTTGTTGGCTCGTGATATTTGTTATCTTGAAAATTGAAATATTCACACGAACCGTGTTCATGTCCTACACTATGTTGTAATCTACATTGGGAAGGATTTCCAAAGTGTCTATGGGTGTGAATTGGTTTGTGACTTCTAGAGAGATGGTATTATTATTATTATTTGGGAAGTACCTTTTGTTGAGACGAATTTCCTAGACTAACTCTGAGTGTTTTGTGTTGAATTAATGGGTGGACAAATTTTTCTTAAAGCTTTTTTTTTTAGTTTTTTCTTCATCAATTCTTCTTTAGTGGGTAGCCATTGGGTTCACAAATTGTACCAGTTGTTCTTCCTCTAGGCTGGAGGATCACTGGAAGGGTGTTTCTCATTTGTGATCTTTTGGGTTGTGAGTATGCAATTAAACATGTTTACTGCATGCCCCACACGTAGAGTCTCTTCGATTGCAACAATTTCTTCCTTTTCTTCTTTAGACTTTGTTTTCTCATCAACAAATACTGCATCGAAAATATGCATAACAAGAATGTTTATTGTGTGATTCCATTCAGGGCATTTTTTCTCGGATTGATATGGTAGATGATATGTACAGTGTTTATCCATGCCCATACTTTGTATATTCAATATGATGTTGGATCTTTGGGTAGAATTTATAGGTTGGTTACTCCTGCTACCAAAATTTATAGTCCTTCTGAACAGGGTTAATTTAGGAGGCTTTTCACTCATCGTGGTCTTGCTCAACCTTTTCTTCAATTCTGGCATCTCATTTGACAATGTCTAGATGAGACGAGTCAATCTTTCAAGATCACAAGTTTCTCTCTCTTCGGCCTTGCCTACGGAGGCTATATACCTTTTACTTGTGTCTTTTGAGTCATCATCGATGAGGACCACAATCACGTGTAGTTCTATTTCAACTACAATCACCTCTTCATAATTTTCCATAAGTGTTTCTTTCACAGTGCACTTCACAAACTATGAAATTCTTGATGACAAGGCATAAATGTAGTAATATATGGTGATGGAGGCACGTGGTTTACTGTTTGCTGGTCAGTTATTCAAGATTCAGTTAAAGCTCTAATTGAAATCTTCCAATTTCTCCTTTTGGTCCATCTTAATATTACCCAATTATTTTAATACCATAGTGGGGGTCTGGTCATCCAAAAAAATTTCAAGGAATATTTTCTTAAACCCACTCCAATTTTTGATGCAGTTCATAGGAAGAGTGTGATACCATACAACTTCTCAGACATCTTAGGTACATGGAAAGAGTCTACCTGCAACATTAACATAACATACCTAAATCGTTTGGATATATAGGGAAAAATTTTCCAAATGGTCGTCCACCTTTATTGTCTTGTCACGATCATACTTCATTAAGTGATTTTCTGGATGTTTTGGATTTTTGTGCAAAACAACTGGAAGTGTCAGTGGACCTTTAGTCATCCAATCTAGATCTTGGTCTGCCATGTCTTTGTCACTGTCCTCTTCATCTCTCTCAGAATGTAATAGATACTCTTCCTCCTCTTCACTACTTAATCCATAGAAACTATCATTTGAGAGAACCACGTTATCATGGTCACTAGCATTGAAAGTTGGATGTTATTCCAGATTTCATTCATCATCCTCAGAGTCTGGTAACTCTTCAAGGGTGGTGAAAACCGAATATTCAATTATTCAAACTACTACCTTTCTAGGAGTATTAGAGTTCTTCCTAAAAAAATGTGGGATTGTGTGTACTCTCTGTAGAAATCCCATATATTTTGCAAACATGAGAGTGATTGTGTAGAGTACCCATATCTGTTTGTATGTGACTTCATAAGAATGTGCAATCCCAACTAAGAGGGACCACTATTTTCAGGAGTGTGTGGAGGGGATGTGCTGGGAATATTACAACCTTGACCAGACAAGGTATAATTTAGGTCAGGGAGGTTATCATCCATAAAAATCTGGCTTCCTTCCTTCTAGTGCCATAAATGTTGACAGTGCTCAACCTGCGAAGATTCAAGGGATTTCCCTAATATGAGGTTTGAATTATACCTTGCACTGTTTGGTTTAGGAGTCCCATCTAGTATAAAGGATAGGTTTCCAAGTTCTTCAATATTTTTCTTGGATCTAATTGTCAGGAAGAGAGAGGGTTGCAATGGTTCCTTCGAAAGGAAAAAATCTATGCCTGGTGATTTCCCGATTGTAAATGTGTTAAATTTATTCTACTATGGAGAGGGGGCAAAAGTGAGCCTCTAAAATAGAGGTAATATTACCACCAAAGAAGAGACACACATGAACCAAAAATATTCATCTAACATCTGGTGAAATAGTACACAAGGGATGCGATGGTCATTAGAACCAACAAATGAGAAATATTTGTCTAATATCTTGCAAAATATTCCACAAGGATCGGACAAAAATAGTAACCATTACAACACATTCTCAATAAGATAAGTACTAAAATAACCAAACTAGTTCAACAATATTAGCACATGTGAAATAAAACATGAAGTACAAACATCCAAAGAATAGTATTACAACCATTCATAATCCATGGTTGATGAGCATGTTGGCCTTACAGGATCATGTGATTAAGTAAAAATTTAGGATACACGTATAAAATGAACCTCACTAGCTCCAATAGTGGAGTGCTGGAGCCACTCCTTGCTCCACCAAAGCACTAAGTTATATCTTTAACGCTTTGTGGGAGGAGCCAAGGTGAAAATTCCTTTTCTCTTACAATGAAGTCATATTTCTAATAATGAGGAGATTATGCTTCATATTCCTTATGACTCTTCATATACCCTCATGATTTTTTGACTTTATATGACTTTTCAATGTTACAGGACTCTTCATATTCGTCACATGTCCTTTGGAATCTCACTTTACAATAAATTTCTAAAAAATGTTGCATCATTAGCCATAATGGTTTTGCATGTGACCAATCATGAGATCACTTGACACTAGTGACATGTATTTCATAATGATTTTGCAATTTAAGGCCACTTTTGTTGGAGAGTGTTGAATTTATTCTTAATAATACTCTTCTTTTCACCTCCACATGGCTTCCTAATAAGGAATCTAGAATGATCTCAAGTCTTGAAAATTGGTTCCAAACCAGTTTCCCTTCACTTTTCTTCATTGATTGACGTCTAAATTCAATTAAAAAATTTCCTTTGAGAATTCTTCCCTCCTTCTCCTTCTTCATCTTCTTGACATGACATGATTAGGTACATGTTCCTGCAATTCAATCATGACGAGATGACATCAATACGAAAAATCCCTAGTACAATTTGGTGGATTTTGATCAATAGATTGAGCCCAAAACTAGTGACAGGCTGGGAAAAATGGCTTAGTGACTGTGCATCCGCGTAGTTGAACATCCAACAGTGAGTATTGAGCCCTGATATTGCACAATGTATAGTCTGGTGTGATATGTTTAGGTAGAGATAAGGTAGGTTGGGATACTGCACAATTCAAGAACATAGGTAATAATCTTGTTATGATTTAAAATTGCATTAAATTAGCTGCGTCGAGACATGATTTAAAATACAATTCTTGAGGTTAAGATTTGGGCTTGGGCACAGAAACTGCACAATGTAATGGTATTTGGAGGTAGGAACTATGCTGTGTGCAGTGACAAGGGGAAAGGTCACAAACATATTCCTAAGACTACAGACGAAAAAGCTCAAGGAGGGTTGGTGAAGCTAGGTTCCTTGGTCGGAAAGTTTTTCTTAAAATGGCTAAGTGTTGGATCGATTAAACTAGCGTGTACAGTGATAAATCTTTGACTATGATCATAGACATAGAATAATTTTATGACTCAATAACATAGATCATCGATGAAATCAAAAAAAAAAAAAATCCTTCTGTGCGACAACTTTACGACTAGTTACAACAAGTGCGGAAAATTTACGACTAGTTACAACAAGTGCGACAATAAAGATACACTTTCTGACGAACGTGATGACACTTGTGTGATAGCGCTTATAACTTTTTAAATGAATGTGATAAGTACTTACAAGGTTAGACATACTTATTTTTAGAAATATGACCTCTTGGAACCACCAGAACATGCTTATATACATGATGCAGCAACTGATATGCCAAAAGACAACACTTTACCCAACTTGCAAAAGGGAATAAGACACTCTAAGAAAACACATGGAATGAGTTTCAAAGTTTGTGATGATGATGAACAGGATGAAGGAAGGATCTGAAATTGGGTATAGCATAAAATTTTTGAGGGTGTTGTAGCAACTAGAATATGTTTGTATACAACGATTTTGTAAGCTCGAAAAAAAAATAATAGAATGATAAAGTACTTATGAATTTGTCAGAGGAACATCCACAAATTTAAATACAAACCCTCAATCCATCAGTGGGGTGTGTTCACCTTATATTTCCCACCACATGACTCGTACCCAACACATAACCTACAATATACTGAGAAGAAAATAAGTAATACATAAAATATATATAATGGAAAAAGGAGGTAAATAAAAACTATGTGGAGAAGCAATTAAAAATTATACCTAAGAGATCCAGTCTCCCCTATTTATATACAACGATTTATGTAATAGAAAATTAGAAGTGCAAGGAGGGCCAATAGACACTGAAAATAAAAATAGGTGAAGTGTCATGCTAAACCCCATGGCTATGGTCTATTGAATGACAAAATCAAAACAAGGGTTTGAATGACTAGAGGAACAAGGGTATAGTACTAGTTTTTTTCTAGTCGAAACACATCTCTTAGATGAAATCAATTGAATTGCCACCATTGAAAGGAACTAAGTAGTGGAGACATGTGACAATCAAATAGACCACAAATGCATGGAAAATATCAAAACACTAGTTATAATAATATTTCAGTAACAAAGTCCTAGAACCTTCCTTTTAATCCCATATAGGTGCCATTTTATATGAGTCCAAATATTAAAACAATAGGGAGTAAATTAAAAGAGCATGGGTTCAAGTGAAACATGAACGTAGAACCAAAGGAATTATATAATATTTACTTGAAAAATAAGTAGAGTGTGGTTTAGATGAGCAACCTAAGTTATCGATCCCATAAGGTTAAACTGACTATTATGAAACAAAATTTCCATACACATAAATTTGATACAACAAACATGATATAATATATAAAGTAGCGTTGCAATTGCACTACCATATTTTTTATGGACAAATGGATTGTATAGGTCAATTTTTTTTGTTTCTTATCTATCATATTAAGGCCAGATTCATGTTGCAGATGAAACAATACCCCATGAAGAATAATACCTGAAACTAAATATAGTAGAAAAAAATGATGTGGAAGTTGGGTATGTGACACCATTAATATTCAATGAACATAGCCCTCAAAAATTCCCTTGGTATCACAGGCCATTCTCCACTAACAGTGAGATTCCATAGACACAAAATAAATTCTTATGTGTCCCACATGGTCTAAGATATATTTCCTAGGCAATAAACCTTTAATTTCATTCTGATAGAGAACTAGATCAAGGATCATAGTATCCCTTTAGAGGAATGTAAGATGATACCTATTATCTAAGAACTATTTTAGAAATGTTTGAATTGACAATAAGTATATTCATTGTATGTATAACCATACGAGTTACATGAAGTTCTAAGTAAAACACAAATTAACAATATGTGCATGAATGAAGATTGGATATAACTATAATGAAACCTAGAACTAAATATCAATATTCCATTTTCCTTTCCAAACTTTGTTCAAGCACCACTCCACCACTAAGTTAATAACTTATATATACAACTTGTGAGATTGATTAAAGATATATTTCTGAACATCCCACATGGGGTGGATAGGCAGATTTAAATGGGAGGTTGGATAGTTCCCTAGTTGTCACCTCATGTAGTTGATGAGGTTTATATTTGTATATTTCTTACCAACTATGTTTATGGACCCTAAAGAAATAATAAATCTTATAAAGAATAATCAATTTGAAGAAGAAAATTGAAAAGGAAAGTCCTTTAAGACACACTAAGTAAGTGAAATCAACTATCATATAATCAAAATCTAAGGTAAAAGTAAAATATGAACATTTTAAATGAAAGAAGAAAAATATTTAAAGTTTCAAATGAGAAAATTGAAACAAACTGAGCAAAAGTCTAAGAGATAAATTTCACAAACCAACTAATTTTCCATATCTTTTCCAGAAATAAAAAATGTTTTCCAATTTACATTTTCTAAAAATGATTCATGCAAATTTTATAGAATAGAATTATTTTACTTCAAACATTTCCAAAATTTTATAGATTTTATATAAAATCAATCTAAATATGAATAGTTTACAAAATATCAACAAACATTTTACTTTTTACAAATTAGGGACAAGAAATATTCATCGACACTTTGATAATTTAAAATAAATTTCTATCCTTAAAATTTTCCTTGATACAAACAACAAATAAATCTAATTATGCTAAGAGAAACCTAACTAAGAGAGACAATATTATTCTAAGAGAAACCTAACTAAACTATATTTTTAAAATTTGAAAATTGATACGAATGAGGATTGTTATTACTAATAGTATTTGTATTTTATAGATGCATAGGATAATATTTTCAATAATTTAATAACATTAATCCTTAGTTATTGAAATTTAGTATGGTTTCCATTTTCTTCATGTGAATTGTATCATTTTAATATGAAAGCTCCTATTTAGAAGCTTTTATTCACTACTCATTTCATATCAACCCATTTCCTAAATATTTTCTAATATATATCTAATTTATTTTTTTCTTTCTCTATTTCCTCTTCTAGTATAAGTAGGATATCAAGCCTCCTCTCCGTGAATATATAGTTCTACGAGAATAGAAGATATGACAAAAATATGTTAAAGTGGAAAATATCTTATGTTCCCTACATTGGGAAGTAAGGATAAGTAGATAGAAAGTATTTGAAAGTCACTCAATCATCCCATATAGCACGTGGTGTAACATCTGTCCCTTAAAAAAAAATAGAAATAAATTATCATAGTAAAATTTATAAATAATTACAGTAATATTTTTTTGAACATCATATTTAAGACTCTCTTATCATATACTGGTACGATTGCTTTTAATATTTCTCTCTTTGTATCACTGGAGTTTCTATCCTCTTGCAGGGCAAGACTTCTCCTTACAAAATGACCTGTAGAAATTACCAATGTCCCCACAATCCTCTAAACTATATACAAAACTTCTCATGGTTATTATTTTTCCTTATATAAGAACAAGAATTTTCTAGAAATATATCCTAGTAACCATGACCCCTGATAAGGATTTATCATTTTACTTAGATAATTTTGTTATATTAATTTTATTTATGTCATGTCTACTTATAAAAGGTTTTCCATACACCAAATTCTTGTTCGAACTTACGTCAAGCATATTGATAAAGTTATTATATATGGTGGGGCTAGGCCTTATGGTCTTGGCATCCCTTGGAACACTTACATATAAAATTTCTTAGCTGTATTGATTATCATTATTAGTCCATGCGTAACTGGGACTATAGCGATCGATGATCATTTAGTCAACATTAAATTTTTGTAACTAACCATCGCATTCATAGTTTAAACAATTTTTTAGAAGAAATATATCATCAAACAAATTTTTATGCTAAGTTTTAATTCCTAGCTCTTATAGCAGGGAAAACAATATAATTTTAATAAAATTTAGGTTAATTATTTCATATCAATTTCACTTCAATTCTAATTTAATTCTAGGTTGTAGTTAGTAATATTCAGAAAAAATTTAATGTTTTGGTAATATTGAATGCCACCACTATGATGTTCTCCACCATTCCAACCATCGTCATACATATGAAATTCATTGAAGAGATTCATGGAAAGATGCATGTCATCACCTCACTGATGCTGGGTCATGGTATAGAATTCATTGTGAAAATAAAGTGATCAGTATGAGGTAAAGAAAAGTTCCGTGGATGGTCGGGATCTATCCCAACATTCTTCTTATGAAATTCTTGGTGCCGAAATGAATTTTGGTGCTAGAGAAAGCACAAAAAACTATTCCAGGATTCAGGGAACTACTCCTTCTGTTTTGAAATGGGGTTCCAATTCCATCCTTTCTCTCGACTATCTAAAGCCGCAAGCTAGTACTTGTGTGCTTCTTTTAAGCCCATTCGAGGATCCCATTTGTAGAGACAGTACTAAGCCAGGTTCATATAGATATTATTTGGTTAGTAGAAGCATTTATGAAACATATCATGGGGCAAGCACAACCCTACAATCAAGGTTGTCATGGAAGTCTATGCATACAAAATATAGTATATTGATGAGGGTGAAAGGAGGCTTCTTGTACCTGTTTATGAATCGGGGAGGTAATTCTCTATCCCTCTTGAAAAATACATTACCTTTCTTAGATGGTCACCTAAAAGACTTAGGTATTTCTAAAATTCCCTCTTAATAGCTCTGATTCTCTCGTCCAAAGAGTTTAGAAAGGTGAAACTATTTGATTAGCAGGAGGACTAGCCATGATTCTCGCCAATGCACGCAAAGGAAACAAAGACGTTTATGCAGAGCTTCATTTCCTTCTTGCTGCAAATTTGAATGCAACTGATGGAGTGACATTTTTCAATACATCAAATTGATAGTGTAGGATTTAAATAAAACTTGTTAACTTACATTAAAACCTAGTTATTGCATGAAAAACCTTAATTCCCAATTAACTTATGCTCATCCAGGTTCCCTGTCACTTCCATTTATTTAATAACTCAATTATATGTAAACCCAACTCCAATTATGGTAGCATTTTCCTCTTACGGTCCAATTTCTCTTACTCCATACATATTAAAGGTTATAATTCAAACCCCACAACCCCAATATTATGATATCTCCATTGCCAAATACAATGATTTCTTCGAAAGTATGTGCTTAATTGTTACTCAAATGCAACCTCATATCATAGCTCTAAGGGTGAACATCCTTGTAGGATTTTCAGAAGCAACACCAATAACTGATCTTACCTATGATAATAGACATTTGCTTTTCTATATATTTTCTGGCACACCTATTTCCACCCCACGTATTTTTGGTGTCATATGGATTATTTTGTGTATAATATAGGGACCATTGTTTACATATAGAGTATCCCTTACCAATTTTTTTTGTTTGTACTATGCCAGTTAAGTAGGTGTACTTCATTTTAGCATAAAACAATTTAACCATATAAGACCTTTGTAACACCCCTAGTTTTATGTTTCTTTCAAAGTTAGACATTTGAACTTTAATACAAAGGGGAGTGGACCCCAATGGATAAGTATTTTGTGGATTTAATTAAATATTTAATTATGGAAAAATAAACAAAATAATTCTGTGCAGATTGACCAAAAGAGAATTATGAGATCACTTGCTAAATCCATGAGGATGGAAGAGGCAAATACTTTCCCCAAAAATCTTTCAAAAATCCTTCAAAGAATTTATTTCCAAATTAGATTTTGAGGAAAATATAGTTTCCCCAATGATGTGGAGAGTAGTTGGAAAGAGGTAAAAAGCTAGGAAAAGAAGAAAGAAACTTTCAAAATCCCTAAATAAGGGAAGCCTAGGCAAACAGGAAGAAAAGCATCCTGATATTCTGGACGCAGAATTAGAAATAGGCTTTGGGGAGCAAAGGATTAAATAAGCTATTCCTGAACATATTAGAGGTTGGTCTGTTCTAGGAGATGATCTCAGCTTGGGGGTGAGTTCTGTGGATAGAAGAACTCTAATGTTGGGAGGACTGGTCAATAGCAGAAGTGGTATGTTTTAATATGCTTGTGGATGGTTGAAATTGGTTGTTGTTGTATAGTGTGATTAGAGGCATTAGATGTTATGTTATAAAATGTTGAAATTGGTAGCCATACATTTACAGAATTGGATATATGAAATTAATCCTCTCCATTCTGTGTAGTTGTATGGACAGGAGTTAAAGGGAAAAATAAACCAGAAGTTCTAAACCTGCTAAAGGTTTAAATCTGGAGATTTATTTTACTCCCTTAACTTTATTATTGTATATCTGTACTAACATTCTGTAAAACAAGAAGTCAAACTCTGCATTGAAGTAAGAAATCTGAGACTGAAAAACTCGGTATTAATATAAAAGAGACATAAATCAATTTTAATTATTGCACTAGGAAAGGAATAATTTCTGGTTGCATGTGTACAAAGATGATATAGAATTGCACAGCAGTGAAGAAAGAAGAAAGCAAAAATGATAGGTTAAGTTAGTTTCAAGCCTGATATGAAAAGTAAAAATTATTAATTCTAGATTGGTTTAATACATGTTCATATCATGCAACTATCTAGGAGATATATATGTATATCCATATAGAACTAACTTATGGTGTTATAAAGGAAAGTTTTACCACAGAAAGATAGATGTCATTGATATGTCCTCAATAAGAAAGTTCCATTATATTCCACTTATGTGACAGGAAAGGTAAAACAAACCATGAACCCTGAAATATTGTCATCTGAAAATTATGTAATAGAGTTCAGTTAAATAAATTTCATTTTGTTACAGGAAATACAAATCAGGTATTCAGATAAGGTAATCAATTAAGAGTTTTACTGATCTATTTCCACTATGCTAATAGTATTCATAATGGTAACAAAAACGAAGGACAGTAAACCATTGAATTCCAGGAGTAAAGCGAATAAGCACTCAGATAGATATAATTATCTCTTCTAATGGTATACAAAAGGGAACACTGTACTGAATAGAAGGTGATCTCTAACCAGAACCTAATTAGGGAGAATTTTAAGGAAGGAAATTTTTTTTGAAGTTTAAAAAAATGGCGAATCTCACTAGTCCCTAATATGCAAACTATAAAACGTTTGTTGATATATTTGTAAAATTATTCAAGTTTATAATGGTTTTATATATAGCCTCTATATACTGTTGGCGATTTTTAAGGTAAAATAATTTTATATTGTAAAATTTGGGCGAATCATTTTTATTAAAAATGGAAATTGGCGAATCTTTTTTTTGGAAAAATCATGGAAAATTAGCCCACCTATGAATATTAGCCCCTAAAATTTTCCATGCACCTAATATACTGATAAAAAATATACAATGGTATAGATATTACACAACAAAAAATTATGAGTCGTAAGGGAACATATAGAGACCATGGCCGAAAACAAAAAAATGAGCAGATAGAGGACTCAAACCCTCTGCTTACGTATAATCATGAAACCATAGTAGAAATACCATTTTTCAATCTGTGCATAGCTATTAAATGAAAACGCAGAGTCAATATGAAAATTCATAACCAGTAAGTGGTGACCATGGTGAACATGAGAAAACCCTACCTAATAATACACAATAAATATGATTGAGCTCGATAGGTCTAGCCGAGCGAGGAAAATCCATGTGTGTTAGCTCTAAAAGGAAAAGAATACGATACAATGAGACTATGGCATAGAATGTCCATAGAATAAAAAAATTTAGACAGTCCCAATTACAACTATATGTGCGATGAGGGTTATCAATTTCGCGCCATAATTACACATCTCGAAGAAGATAGAAAAAAAAAACTGGAGCAAAAAGACGACCCATGCATATGGGAGGAGAGTATCGGAGAAACTGAAATTCTCGACGATGAGAAGAAGAACCAACCTGAATACACACACAAACACAAACACCTTAGATGTAACATCTCTTCCTTCTACCCATAATTTTTTTTTTCCTATTTATCATTTAATTCAAGGCTTCTATTGGCCACAACTATTCAACTCTACTTTCGAATTTCGTCACATATGATCTGGTATGGAGTAGAGCTATTGTTCCTCCTCTTACTCTTGGGAGTATATTTTACTGCTTATTTCCACTAATGGTTGTGACTAATGGTATATACCCTTACTCTTCACCATCTTTATTAATTTTACCTATATATTTTACCACCTCTATTGTATGGTTTCCTTTACTCCCATGTTTGTCTATCTAGGCATATTGTAATTTATACCTATGCTCTACCACATTTATATGGTCCTTACACATGAAAATTTACTCATAAATCTTTTGCACACCATTGTAGACTTATTAACTCTACGTTTCTATTCAAATAGCATTCTCTTATGTATTACTATGATATTCGATGGGTTTTTCGTCTTGATGTAATCCCATTTCTTGTCACCTCACGATGGAATTGTGAATCCTTCATGGTCTAATCATATGGACCCTCCTATCAAGGATAAGAATTTATTGTGAGTATGAATATCTCATCGTTTATACTTTATGTATATAATTCTAAAGCTAAGTAATATGGAAGTAAGCATACGAAATTTTCCATTTCATTCAATGTGTCTCGTTGACATGGTTACTAAGTGTGTGGCCACGTTAACTATGCAATTCTCCCCGTCGCGCTATTCATGACACCTTGTTGAACTTTCAGTTCATTAGTTCCGCATACGTCCATGCTGGAGGTTATATGTGTTTATATATTCTTTGTGATATGCCATGCCTGCATACGTTCTTAATACGTCGGGCATATAATAAACTCGATGGTACTATGGTGTGGATCTCATAGATCGACATTTAGGTTTGGATTTACTGTGCATTAAATGCCAATTCCCAACTCGATCCGTGGCTACACCGTGGATACAATGCCATGTGGATGGTCAAGATCCATCGTGATCGTTAGGGTTTCATTGATTCTTGGATTGGGACATTTGTATAAATTCTCTGTGTTATTTGTTGAGTCGGTTCTTTTTCCTTTCATTCACTCGAATTGCCTCCCGGTGGTGAAACTCTGCACCTTGGAGAGTTGAGCGTAGCTACGCCCAGACTTCAATGTATCGATGCATTCTTCTTATGATAGCTCAGGTACGACATTCCAGAACAACTATATTTTTAATTGTGAAACTCATGCTCTATTTTTACAATTTGATATGGATTTTTCTTTCCTTAGAAATACACTCGGTGACTGGAGCGAGAGCTGAGGTTTTAATTAAAATAATTTCTTTCCCATCATCTTGGTTTCAGTTGAGTTTCATATTTGACAGTTGGGCTAACCTCTGGTAGAGATTTGTTTCTCTATTCGAGTATGTCGATTTATGTTAGTTCCACGTTTCTTATGCTCCCTCATATGTCTTCTTATGAACGAAGCTGGGAACTAATACTCTATTGTTTTGGATAGAATTTTATCCCCTCCTCTACGTCCTTCGAGGGTTTCTCTGAGGTCACTCGTGTGGCAATAGACAGATTTTACTCTTCTTGAGCATTCTTCTTCGAACCTTTTCCTGGCCTAGGTAAGTATCCAATTCAATTGTTCGTTCACAGAAGCTGTGGCTTCTTTATTCCGAGTTAAGATGCCTACCCTTCAAATTTTGGTTTTATTTATGTCATGCCTCTATTTCTATGGTAGGTCGTTGAAAGAATGAGGTTCTCCCTCGCCAGGTAACTATTTATTTCTTAGTTATCATTTCATTCCTAATAGAATTCTTCTTCGAAATTTCTCGAATCGTATTCTTATTGTTGGTTGTTTCTCTTACAGGTATTTCCGAACGCTGTCTTCCTTTCTCGTGAACTATGAAAGGCGTGGTTTCATTTGGCACTAATTTTAACGCTCTTGGCTTTTCAGGTCGGTACTCACTGAATGCTAGTCGGAAGGAATACAGTTCTCATCACGTTGTTCTACAAAATTCGTTCAGACAATTTAACATTTTTATTGAAAAAAAATTGTATAACTATGACTATTAGTAATTTTTTGTCCAGATGATGAACTTTCCTGTATATCAATTTCTAGAACATTATGATTGCATTGTAACGTCCTATTTCCGCAATTGGCTGCAACGTTTGAAACATATTTATATATATCTGTACAGGATATGTCTATTCCTCGTCTCTATTAATATGGACAACTCAGTAATATGTATATCATCTTAACTTACTTTCTGTTCCTTGTTCACATGATAGCAAATTTGACTATAAGACTTATTAGGAAAACATTTATCAAGTTGAAGTCTATCAGTAGAGGAGAATTTCCCATTGAAAGTACAAGTGGGTTCTATGACTCCAACAGTGAACTCGCTTTATTCTTCTTAGATTGGATTCCATTGTCATAGTTACTTAGGGCATTTTCTGCAATTATATATTTTCAAATTTTTATTTATTTAGCATAAAAATTTTAGGCTTTGTGTTGTTTAGACTATACTTCTAAACATAATAACATTCTGATGAAGAATTTAACCGTTATCTTTCACAGCTTTTACAGTTGCATGCATTATGTAGAAACTCACATCTTATTCTAGAATAATTATTCTACTTGGGAAATTCCTGTACAAGGAATGTTAGTCACACATTAGATATGTATATGTTTCTCATAGTACAATTGTTTGCAGATTGGATAATCATAGTTAGATAGATCTCTTCATTTTCTGAAATTGTATAAAGCATTAAAATCTATGCTCTTTCAAATCTGTCCTTACTGTAGCATGCAAATTATAGCTAGCCATGTATTGCTATTTTGGAAGTCTACAGTTCTATACTTTACTTAGTAAATTTAATAATTTTCTTACTACTCACACAATTCAATTATCCCTAGTGTCAATTTTTTTTTATTCCTATGGTTAACAGAAACAGGTTAAAGTTACAAAATCCTGAATTATGAGGTACTATAAATCTCCAGATTTAAACCAAAGGCTGGTTTAGAGCTTCTGGATGATTTTCCTCATTTTTCTAGTTCCTACAACCATGCAGAACTGAGAGGGTTTAATCCCTTCTTAACTCTGTAAATGTATGGAACACTGTTATAAACCAGAAAACAAAATATACATAGGTAACTACAGTCTGTCACATCAAAATTAAATTTCAACTATACATAATTACCGTGAGCATACCACTTGGGTAATTGACCAGTCCTCCCAACTGTAGAGTCCCTCTATCTCTAGAACTCACCCCCGAGCTGAGATCACCTCCTAGAACAGACCAACCTCTGATCTTTTCAGGAATAGCTTATTTAAGCTTTTTCTCCCCAAAGCCGATTTATAATTCTGCGTCCAAAATATCAGGATGCTTTTATTCCTATTTTTTTAGGCTTCCCTAATTAGTGACTTTTAAAGCTGCTTTCTACTTTTCCCAGCTTTTCCAGCTTTTTACCTCTTCCCAACTACTTTCATCATCATTGGGGAATTTAGATTTTTCCTCAAAATCTAAATTAGAAATAATTTCTTTCAAGGATTTTTGAAAGATTGTGGGGAAAGTATTTGCCTTTATCCATCCTCATGGATTTAGCAAGTGATCTCATAATTCTCATTTTGGTGAATCTGGACAGAATTATTTTATTCATTTTCTCAAATTAAATATTTAATTACATCCACAAAATACTTTCCTTTGGGGTCCACTCCCCTTAGGATTAAAGTTCAAATGTCTAGTTTTTGAAATTCAAACACATAAACTAGGGGTGTTACATATTCCCCCACTGAAAGAAAACACCATCCTCGGTGTAGGTATTTAACTACTAGAGTTCATTTTTCAAACAAAAATGGAATCTTTCCATCATTTTAGCTTCTCTTTCCCAGGTAGCTTCTTCAGCAGTAAAGTGCTTCCACTGCACCTTCACTCTTGCTACCGTCCGATTCCTCAATTCAATTTCTTCCCGCTCCAATATTTGAAGAAGTTATGGAAGGAACTCCCCTTCTAGTTCCACCTGTACCACATTCCAATCAACTATGTGAGAAGAATCATGAACATATATTTTTAATAATGAAACATGAAACACATCATGAACTCTAACATGGGGTGGTAAGGCCAGCTTGTAAGCCACTGGTCCCACCCTTTCTAATACTTCAAAAGGACCACAGTATCTAGGAGCCAGTTTTGCACAACTTCCAGCATAAAGTGTGCTCTTTTTGGGTTTAATACACAAATACACATGTTCTTCCACTTTAAATTCACGATGTACCCTCTTCTTATCAGCATAGTTTTTCTGGCGATCTCGTGCAGTCCTGATGTTTATTTGTATTTGTTTAACAATCCTTTCCATCTCTTGTAAGGCATCTGGTCCCAACATTAGCTTATCCTTTGGCTAGCTCTAGCTCAAAGGAGTATGGAAATTCCTTCCATAGAGTGCCTCAAACAGAATCATTTTGATGGAGGATTGATAGCTGTTATTATAGGAAAATTCAGCTAAATGCAAGTAATCTTCCCACTTTGATGGCCTATCCATCACATACATTCTCAACATATCCTCCAAAATCTGATTAGTTCTCTCTGTCTGGCCGTCGGTCTGAGGGTGATAGGAAGTACTAAAATTCAACTTAGTGCCCATACCTCCAAATAGACATTTCCAAAAGGCTGCTATGAACTTAACATCTCTGTCTGAAACAATTAACTTTGCAACCCCATGGAGCCTTACTATCTCTTTTAGAAACACATCTGCTATTTGGGCTATCCTAAAAGTAGAATTTACAGGTATAAAGTGTGCATCTTTTGTTAAAGTGTCTACTACTACCATCACTGAATCATGTTGGTATTTAGTTTTGGGTAGCCCTGTTATAAAATCTATAGAAATTGTGTCCCATTTCCAATCTGCAATCGGTAAAGGATTTAGAAGAGAAGTAGGATGTCGATGTTCAACTTTAACTAATTGACACTCCATGCATCTAGCTAAATATTCTGCTACATCTCTTTTCATTCCTGGCCAGAACAACTTCTTTTTCAAAGCTGTTAACATTTTCTGATATCTAGGATTCCCTGCATACGGTTGTTTGTGATATTCATCTAGAATCTCTCTTTTCAAGGACTCCACATTGGGGATATATAATCTGTTTTTGTAGCAGATCAGTCCTTTTTGGTTTTGTGTGTAATTAGTCATCTCCTTCTTTAGTAGTTTCACCTGTAGTGTTTCATAATTTGGATCCTGGTCTGCTGCCTTTTTCACTAAATCTTCTAAATCAAATTGGGCACTACTTCCAATGCTGTTTATATTTTGACAAGCATTTCTGCTCAAGGCATCAACAATTTTATTTTCTTTTCCTCTAATATTTTTTATGTCCATATCAATTTCACTCAGAAAAGACAGCCATCTGGCTTGTCTAGCATTCAAATCAGTTTGGGAAAAGAAATATTTGACACTAATATGATCAGTCATCAATGTAAATTTTTTTCCAAGGAGATAGTGTCGCCACATTTTCAAGGCATGAATAATAGTAGTTAACTCCAAATCATAGGCACTATAGTTCTATTCATGTGTCTTCATTTTCCTAGATTCATACGCAATAACTGAATTTTCCTGCAAAAGGACTCCTCCCAACCCCTCTCTACAGGCATCTGTACATACAACAAATTCTTTATCAGGATCTGCAATTTTCAATATAGGGGCTGTGGTGAGTTTTAATTTCAATTGTTCAAAATCGTTTTGGCATTTTTCAGCCCTCTCAAATCTGACACCCTTCCTTTGTAGTGAGGTTATGGGGTATGCTATGGCAGAAAATCTCTCCACAAATCTATGATAATAACCTACAATTCCCATGAATGATCTCACTGCTACAGGCCATTCTTTAATAGCCTTTACCTTTTTAGGATCAACAACCAGCCCTTGTTCAGAAATAATATGACCCAAGTATTGGATCTTATCCTTATAGAATTAAAATTTACTGAATTTGGCATATAGCTAGTTTTCTTTCAAAGTTTGCAATACTATCTTCAAATTTTGTTTGTGTTCTTCCTCACTTTTTGAGTAAACTAAAATATCATCTATGAACACAAGTACGAATTTGTCCAAGTAATTATTTAACACACTGTTCATTAAGCACATAAAGGTGGCAGGGGCATTTGTCAACCCAAAAGGTAGGACTACAAATTCGTAGTGACCATACCTGGTTCGAAAGGTTGTTTTTCTGATGTCTTCTTCTTTAATTCTGAGTTGGTGATAACCAGTCCTTAAGTCAATCTTCGAAAAGACTGAAGCCCCTCTCACTTGGTCAAAAATATCATCAATTCTGGGCAAGGTGTATCTGTTTTTAATGGTCAGCTTATTCAGTTGATGATAATCAATGCACATCCTAAAGGTTCCATCCTTCTTTTTCAAAAACAGAACTGGTGCTCCCTAAGGAGACACACTCGGTCGAATATAGCCCTTATCCAGCAATTCCTGTAATTCCATTTTTAGTTCCATGAGTTCGGGGGGACTCATTCGATAAGGGGCTCGGGAGACAAGTGTTGCTCCCGACACCAAATCGATTGAAAATTCAATCTCTCTTTTGTGAGGAAGATGAGGAATCTCATCTGGAAAAATTTCCTTAAACTCTCTTACTACTGGCAAAGTATCCAGCAAATTTTCTTCAGTTTTCTGCTCTGTCTCTTCTACATGTACTGCATAGACTTGGTATCCTTTCCTAGTTGTTCGTTTTAATTGCAGTTCTGATATTTGTCTTACAGAGATAGGTTTTGGTTTTCCCTTGAGAATAAAAGGTTTCCCTTCTTCATCTACACAATGCAGGGTCTTATCCCAATAGTTCATCATGGCCTTCTTCCTTTCCAGCCAGTCCATTCCTATCAGCAAGTCATATGAACCTAATGGAAAAATGTTTAAATTTACCTCTGTTTGAAAATCATTTAATTTGATTATTGTTTGAGGTAACTTATGAGTTACTTTCCTCTTGGTTCCAATGGCTAACTAGACCAGCTAAGATTGTTGAAATTTTTCAGTTTTGAGTTTGCATTTTTCTACAATTTTTGGACTAATGTAACTCAAAGAAGCACCTGGATCAATCAAAACGGTAACATATTGGTCAGAAATCTTACCCTCCATTTCAACCATGGTAGATTGATGTTCTGCTTGTTGATTCTCCAAGGTTGCACTGATAATGGGTATATTTCTTGCTATGTCATTTACTGTAGTAGCTTCTCGATCTCTCATAATCATCTGAATGTTTCAGTGGGGACAATCCCTCAAAATATGGGGTTCTCCACATCCCTAGAATTTCAAAGGTTCCCTCATTTTGACTGTACCTTCCTTTTTATTTCCTTCATCTAGTTGTTTGGAACTAATTTGAGACTGAGTTGTTTGGCTTTCTTCTGGTTTACTAAACTTTTTCCTCTGATGGTCCCTACCAAAATTCCTTAAGCTGGTTTCTGTTTTTGTCCTTTAATTTCACCTTTGTTTAGCCAGCTTTTTCCATGCTCATCCTTTCCCTTAAACTGCTGATAGCATAATCTAGCCTTCCTCACTGCCTCGTCCATAGTTTTTGGGTTATCAAACTCGATCTTCTCTTTGTATACAGCAGGAAAACAGTTCAGAAACCTTTGTACCTTTTCCTTCTCTTCCCTAATGTAAGGGACATATCTCAACAGACTTGTAACCTTAGTGACAAACTCATCAATAGTAAGTTGTCGCAGTCTAAGCTCATGAAATTCCTTTACTTTATCATGATAGTAACGTTCATTTAGGTAGCGGTTTTTGAAATTTACCTAGAAGTATTCCCAGGTAACTGTCTTTTCATCAATGACATGAACCATTTTCATCTCCTCCCACCACAAGGTAGCCTTACCTTGTAGTTCGTAAAAAGATAATATGGCCTTCAGATTGCTTTCATATTCATAGACCTGGAAATACTTAATCATGTTCAGCAACCAGGCTTCAGCATCTTCCTCCTTCTCCCCATCATAGGAGGGAGGTTTGATCTTTCAGAATTCCCCCTGTAATTCCTTTTTCTATTTATACTAATGCCTAATAGCATCATCATCCTTAGACTCATTAGTCTTCCTCTTTCCGGAACCCTCACGTTCTCGGCTATTCCACGAAGTTAGTTCTCTGATGAGCTTTTCCTGCTCCTCACTGGCTAATGACAATATGTCATTCTGGCTTCTTAGTTCTGCCATTTATCGTTGCAAACTGAGCAACATAGCCATTACCGGAGCATTGGGATCTGGTGTCTTATCTTCATCATGCAGATCGACATAAATTTCCTCACCTTCTGCTATTCTAGCACCACTGTACACTACACAACACAGATCAGTAAATTTTTTTTATTTTTATTTTTTCACAGTAAATAATTTATATACTGAACACACAGCAACAGTGAGCACAATGAAAATAGGCCAGTTTTATATAACTTGGGCTCTGATACCATTTGTAACGTCTCTTCCTTCTAACCATAATTTTTTTTTTTCTATTTATCATTTAATTCAGGGCTTCTATTGGCCACATCTATTCAACTCTACTTTCGAATTTCGTCACATATGATCTGATATGGAGTAGAGCTACTATTCCTCCTATTACTCTTGGGAGTATAGTTTACTGCTTATTTCCACTAATGGTTGTGACTGATGGTATATACCCTTACTTTTCACCATCTCTATTAATTTTACCTATATATTTTACCACCTCTATCGTATGGTTGCCTTTACTCCCATGTTTGTCTATCTAGGCATATTGTAATTTATACCTATGCTCTACCACATTTATATGGTCCTTACACATGAAAATTTACTCATAAATCTTTTGCACACCATTGTAGACTTATTAACTCTACGCTTCTATTAAAATAGCATTCTCTTATGTATTACTATGATATTCGATGGGTTTTTCGTCTTGATGTAATCCCATTTCTTGTCAACTCATGATGGAATTGCGAATCCTTCATGGTCTAATCATATGGACCCTCCTATCAAGGATAAGAATTTATTGTGAGTATGAATATCTCATCGTTTATGCTTTACATATATAATTCTAAAGCTAAGTAATATGGAGGTAAGCGTACGAAATTTTCCATTTCATTCAATGTGTCTCATTGACATGGTTACTAAGTGTGTGGCCACGTTAACTATGCAATTCTCCCCATCGCGCTATTCGTGACACCTTGTTGAACTTTCAGTTCATTAGTTCCGCATACGTCCATGTTGGAGGTTAAATGTGCTTATATATTCTTTGTGATATGCCACGCCTGCATACGTTCTTAATAAATCGGACATATAATAAAATCGATGGTACTGTGGCGTGGATCTCATAGATCGACATTTACGTTTGGATTTACTATGCATTACATGCCAATTGCCAACTAATCCGTGGCTACACCGTGGATACAACGCCATGTGGATGGTGAAGATCCATCCTGATCGTTAGGGTTTCGTTGATTCTTGGATTGGGACATTTGTATAAATTCTCTGTGTTATTTGTTGAGTCGGTTATTTCTCCTTTCATTCGCTCGACTTGCGTCCCGGTGGCGA
This sequence comes from Pinus albicaulis, assembly GCA_034641835.2. Taxonomy (NCBI): domain Eukaryota; kingdom Viridiplantae; phylum Streptophyta; class Pinopsida; order Pinales; family Pinaceae; genus Pinus; species Pinus albicaulis. Next base: position 173,305 of record JAXQQM020063278.1, read on the forward strand.
AACTCTGCACCTTGGAGAGCTGAGCGTAGCTTTGCCCAGACTTCAACGTATCCATGCATTCTTCGTATGATAGCTCAGGTATGACATTCCGGCACGACTCTATTTTTAATTGTGAAAATCATGCTCTGTGTTTACAGTTTGATATGGATTTTTATTTCCTTAGAAATACGCTCGGTGACTCGAGCAAGAGCTGAGGTTTTGATTAAAATAATTTCTTTCCCATCGTCTTGGTTTCAGTTGAGTTTCATATTTGACAGTTGGGCTAACCTCTGGCAGAGATTTCTTTCTCTATTCGAGTATGTCGATTTATGTTAGTTCCACATTCATTATGCTCCCTCGTATGTCTTATTATGAACGAAGCTGGGAACTAATACTCTATTTTTTTGGATAGAAGTTTACCCCCTCCTCTACGTCCTTCCAGGGTTTCTCTGAGGTCATTCGTGTGGCGATAGACAGATTTTACTCTTCTTGAGCATTCTTCTTCGAACCTTTTCCTAGTCTAGGTAAGTATCCAATTCAATTGTTCATTCACAAAAGTCGTGGCTTCTTTATTCCTAGTTAAGACGCCTACCCTTCAAATTTTTGTTTTATTTATGTCATGCCTCTATTTCTATGGAAGGTCATTGAAGGAACAACATTCTCCCTCGCCAGGTAACTATTTGTTTCTTAGTTATCATTTCATTCCTAATAGAATTATTCTTTGAAATTTCTTGAATCGTATTCTTATTGTTGGTTGTTTCTCTTATAGGTATTTCCGAACGTCGTCTTCCTTTCTCGTGAACTATGAAAGGCGTGGTTTCATTCGGCACTAATTTTAACTCTCTTGGTGTTTTTAGGTCGGTACTCACCGAATGCTGGTCGGAAGGAAGCCATTTCTCATCATGTTGTTCTACAAAATTTGTTCAAACAATTTAACATTTTTATTGAAAAAAAATTGTATAACTGTGACTATTAATAATTTTTCTTCCAGACGATGAACTTTCCTGTATATCAATTTCTGGAACATTATGATAGTACTGTAACGTCCTATTTCCACAATTGGCTGCAACGTTTGAAACATATTTATATATATCTGTACAGTATATGTCTATTCCTCGTCTGTATTAATATGAACAACTCTGTAATATGTATATCATCTTAACTTACTTTCTGTTCCTTGTTCACATGATAGAAAATTTGACTATAAGTCTTATTAGGACAACATTTATCAAGTTGAAATCTCTCAGTAGAGGAGAATTTCCCATTGAAAGTACAAGTGGGTTCTATGACTCCAACAGTGAACTCGCTTTATTCTTATTAGCTTGGATTCCATTGTAATAGTTACTTAGGGCATTTTCTGCAATTATATATTTTCAAATTTTTATTTATATAGCATAACACTTTCAGGCTATGTGTTGTTTAGACTATACTTCTAAACATAATAACATTCTGATGAAGAATTTAACCGTTATCTTTCATAGCTTTTACAGTTGCATGCATTATGTAGAAATTCACATCTTATTCTAGAATAATTATTCTACATGGGCCATTCCTGTACAAGGAATGTTAGTCACACATTAGATATGTATATGTTTCTCATACTACAATTGTTTGCAGATTGGATAATCATATTTAGCTAGATCTCTTCATTTTTTGAAATTGTATAAAGCATTAAAATCTATGCTCTTTCAAATCTGTCCTTACTGTAGCATGCAGCTTATAGATAGCCATGTATTGCTATTTTGGAAGTCTACAGTTTTATACTTTACTCAGTAAATTTAATAATTTCCTTACTACTCACACAATTCAATTATCTCTAGTGTCCACTTGTTTTTATTCCTATGGTTAACAGAAACAGGTTAAAGTTACAAAATCCTAAATTATGAGGTACTATAAATCTTCAGATTTAAACCAAAGGCTGGTTTAGAGCTTCTGGATGATTTTTCCTCATTTTTCTACTTTGTACAACCATGCAGAATTGAGAGGGTTTAATCCCTTCTTAACTCTGTAAATGTATGGAACACTGTTATAAACCAGAAAACAAAATATACATAGGTAACTACAGTCTGTCACATCAAAATTAAATTTCAACTATACATAATTACTGTGAGCATGCCACTTGGGTAATTGACCAGTCCTCCCAACCGTAGAGTCCCTCTATCTCCAGAACTCACCCCCGAGTTGAGATCACCTCCTAGAACAGACCAACCTCTGATCTTTTTAGGAATAGCTTATTTAAGCTTTTGCTCCCCAAAGCCTGTTTCTAATTCCGCGTCTAGAATATCAGGATTTTTTTCTTCCTGTTTGCCTAGGCTTCCCTATTTAGGGACTTTTAAAGCTGTTTTCTGCTTTTCCCAACTTTTCCAGCTTTTTACCTCTTCCCAACTACTTTCCTCATCATTGGGGAATTTAGATTTTTCCTCAAAATCTAAATTAGAAATAATTTCTTTCAAGGATTTTTGCAAGATTGTGGGGAAAGTATTTGCCTTTATCCATCCTCGTGGATTTAGCAAGTGATATCATAATTCTCATTTTGGTCAATCTGCACAGAATTATTTTATTCATTTTCTCAAATTAAATATTTAATTACATCCACAAAATACTTGTCCTTTGGGGTCCACTCCCCTTAGGATTAAAGTTCAAATGTCTAGTTTTTGAAATTCAAACACATAAAACTAGAGGTGTTTACAATATACAAAGAGGTGGCAAACCTCCCGTCCAAGCACGGACAAATTCCTATTTTAAAATAGTAGAGATAAGCACAAAGTTAATTAAAATATATATACAAAAACAAGAACATATGAATTCATGGTGGAATTATGCATATACATATGCCTGCACAAACGAAACAATTGTTTTTACAAAATAAATACTTGAACAAGAACGCTATCAACCACATATGCATAAATTAACATTATGTGAATATAAAGAAAAGAGAAATCAATTAAATATGTACAAAATTGTAAATTCATTGTATCAAGGCATTTAACCTAATTAAACAACATTTATGTTGGATGACTATTAATAAAGAGACATAGTTTATTTGAAATTACAAATTTTATACATATAGTGAAAGTGTTATAGAATATATCCGAAAGGAGTAGGGGTAAAAACCTAACAAAAATCCCAAAAAAATGACAGGAATTTACTTCCCATCAAGAATGTGAATGAGGAAACCAGGGTGAAATCAACTTCAGGTATAAAAACATAAAGGGTTGAAGAAAAAGCTGAGTTTATAAATTATGCTTGAATACTAAATAGAACAACAGACCTAATAGAGATAAGTCTCTAATCTTTGCAACAAGGAATACTCAAGGATAACCCCGAAATAAAATCAATCTCACTGAACAAGAAATTGGGAAAATATAAAAATTAATTTAATTATCAAAAATTTTATAAAATTTACATAGTGGAATATACTCTATAATGAACGAAGCTAAAAATACATTCACAAATTCTGTGGGAAGTAACGTTTCTACCTGCCAGATTTTCCGAAGAAAGTTGAAACTATAGAAGATCAAGACGAAAACCATCTTCCTCAAAGTCAATGAATACAGAAAACATTCACCATGAATAGAATTAGAAATGAGAATACTAGATTGGAGGTTTTGTGTAGTAGAGATACACTGGATAAAGTCACTGACATATGAGAAGCAAAGTATTCAACTAGGGATTGAGTCGGAGTAAACATTCTGAGACCGAGTACACTTTCAAAATACCTTCAGAACTAATTTACAAGATACTATAAAATCAATTCCCGCAAAAGGAAAACCAAATAGAAATAGGTCTACATGAATCCCCAACCAATATCATAGAAAATGTAGAAAATACAACTATCATTATACATTTCACATAAAGTATGTGCTTTCTATTTGGCTTTCATTTCTATAAATAACGAAAATTAAATGCATTGTAAATAACACCACAAAGGAGACTAAATTTATAAAAATAATATGCAAACGCATTCACCACAACGTATAGTGTGACATTTCAATTGTATTTGAGTAGAGAGGTTAAGAAAAATAAAAGCATTCGTATGCTACCATGAGTAAGGCGTTATATTTGAGTAGTAGTTTCCATTGGAGGCCTAGAAAAACACGCCTATCCTTACCGTGAGAACCAGAAAGGTTTAGGAAGAGAAGACCAGGAAATGAAAGAGGTAAAAATTCAACACTTAGAAATTGAATCACATAAACCTAATCAATCCAATCATCCAATCGTCATTAATCATTGTCCTCCCAAAGATCAGATGATAATCCAATGATAGGATACAAGTTTAATAACATTAAAAGTAAAGTAATAATTTAGATAGAAGCATTAAAATGAATCTGTGAACTACATAAAAAGAGGTTATATCAAATCTTTATTATTCCTGAGGACTAATGAGTAGAAGTGTTTTAAATACAAACGTACATTTACAGGGAAGCCGAGGAGGGTAGAATTAATACATGTCAGCTTGACATACCTACCTTGGTCAATCAATAATAAAACCACTTACATTATCACAATGTTAGGTACAATGATATTCATTAATAATAAGTAAAAGGACTTATAATCCAATGAAATCAATGACTTATATTATCACAAATTAAGCATTTTACATGCTACATATGTAATTCGAATACCCTTCCGAGATGTGTAGGTATCATAATAGAAAATATTATAATAAGAATTTAGGATATAATTTAGAAATAGACGAGCAATGGTATATTAAAGCAAAGTTATATTTCATTATGTGATAACTATTAGGAGTAGGTGGAATACGGTAAGAGTGAGGCATCAACCATTATAATGTAAATCAAAGATATAATTAAAATTAAAATCAAAATGCTAAGTAGTAATCGTTAATTACAATTTATATGTTGAGTAAAGGGAGTTCACACAGGGGATTAATGTGAGGTTAAAAGAGAAGCTACTCAAGGTAAAATTAGTATTAAAATGATAAATGAATATTGATATATGGAAAACTAATGTATATATTAAAAGAGGTTATATACATTGGTTAAGAAGAAAATAATTTAAGTAAAGTGAGATTATGTCAAGTGAAAAGAAAATAATACAGCTAGATATTATTAATCTAAGAATGAAGTTAAAAGATCAATTAAATTGAAATACACACATATATATATATATATATATATATATATATATATATATATATATATATATATATATATATATATATATATATATTTTGTACTATTATATTACAATGTAACTTTCTCCCAATGATCTCCAATATTCTCCAGAAAAAATATTTTATTCTAATCTGTCATGATAAGTTTACATTCAAAAGTCTCATTTACCTCTGTCAGGTTGAATTTATAGGCCAAGAGGAGGAGGTTTTGAGTTCTCTTTTAGGATGATATCCATAAGAGCGGATCAGGGTTCCACAAAGAGAGGGAGTTTGATCAAGCAACCAAGGATGAGGCCAAAGTATGTAGGGGATCTGGTGGCCTTTGTAGCTGAAGTACATAACAAAAGGATTCTAGAAATCACTTATTTTTATCCATGTTAAGATATTTGTGTATTTTTCAATGGAAAACGATGTAGAATTGCACAGACAATGACTAAAATTTCACTTGCAATGGAAATGGCTAGGAAGACTACTGCAAGTGCTTATAAATAGGTTTTTCTACATTGTAATCCAATATTCATTTCCTTGAAGATTTTCTTCCACATCGAGGGGAATTCTTGAAAAAAATCCTTTATATAATAGTGAGACATCTGGATTGGAAGTAATTTGAGTTAATAGTGAAAAATGGTTTTAACACCAAGGGACTAATAATATAAACCACTATACAAGATTAAAAACCCAAGGGATTAATGAACCCATCTAATTTTTCAATAGACCAAGGATTAATAAACCACCAACTAATAGCAATGTGAACTCCAATGGATTAATATTATAAACTCATTATTATCATTATAAACCTGGGATTAATATTATAAACCCTGCAATTATAAATTATAAATCTAAGATAAGCATACAACAGTATTTTCTATGTGACTGTTTATTTCAACGGATTTCTAGTCAAAATCTACAAAAAATTATACAAATATTGATTTTAGTTTTTAAATTTCTGTTTTTTACTAAATTTATGGATGTAACACCTCAAAATCAACCGTGGCACTTCAATTATCAAGAGCACACCACAACTTATGGTTTCAACAAATCCGCCGGGACAAACTAATTAGATCATAAAATAACTAAGAAAACTTTCCAAAAAGTCACACTTAAAGAGAAGCTGGGATTAATATTACAAATTATAAAATTGGGGGATTTAATAAATAAAAGGATTACTTTTAAAACCCGGGATTAATATTGAAACTAAATATATTAATTTTTAAACTTGAGAGATAAATAAATCCGAGGAATTTGTATTATAAACCTGTGAGATTTACCAAGCCTATGATTAATATCATAAACCTTATAAATGATACATACCCTATAAATAACTAATATCAAATTAATAAACCAAAGGATTGATATCATAAATGCAAGGAATATTAAACTGAAGGATTATAAACTCATGGGAATAATATTGTAAACATAAGGAATTAATATTATAACCTAAGGGATATAAACCCTAAGGTAAATATTATAAAACCTTAAATAAACATTAAACCCTAAGATTAATATTATAAGCCATAGGATATTAATAAAACCCAAGGTACGTATTAAAAACCCAAGGTATAATAAACCCAAGGAATTTGTAATCTTAACTAATGGATTAAAACCGAAGAGATTTAATTAAATTCTACGATTAATATTATAAATCTTATGAATAATATTATACCGTAGGAATATGAACCCTTATATTAATAAATCAAAAAGGGATTGATATCATAAAGGGTAGGGACTAATAAACCCAAGGGATTGAAAACCGAGAGGAATACTATTAAACACGAGGAATAAACCTAGTTATAAACCATGAGGTAAATATTATAAAGCCTAAAATAAAATTAAAATTACAAACCTTGGGATTAGCATTATAAACCTAAGCAATTAATAAATCCAAGGGATCAATATCAAAACCCTAAGGGAATAAAATTAACCCAGGGATATATATTAAATCCCATTTCAATATAAACGTATGTTTAATAAACCCAAGGGATTATAACCAAAGGGATTACATTATTCAACTTAAGATTAATGAGCAGCAACCACATGCTTAATATTAGGCCCTAGGATCAATATTATAAACTCAAGGGATCAATAAAAGCATTGGATTAATATTAAAAATTGTAGGGATTATAAACCCAAGGAATAAAATTGGACCCTAGAATTAATATTAAACCCTACAAATATAAAACCTAAGATTAACATTATAAAACCTAGATTACTATAAATCAGAGAGATAAATACTATAAACTACCAATTAAAAAACCTAAGGATAAATATTATAAATTCAATGTATTATAAACCAGGGGCTTAATTTTAGACCCAACAGACTAATATTATAAACTCAATGGATTTATAACCAAGGACCATATATTAAAAACCCTAATAATGGATAAACCATGATTATGCTAAACTCAAGATAATATTATAAACCCTAATACTACAAATTATAAACCTGCATTAAACTTTACTATTATAAACTAAATATAAAGTCCATAATATTAAAAACCTTGTATTAATCCTCAAGTTTTGTAATGTAACAATTAGACATTGAATATATTACAATGTAATGTAACATTGTGACAATTAACTATATTAAAATGTTTGACAATGATCGTCATGTTTGAATTGGTTTTTATTATTATGGAGGTTTAAGTTATTTTCTTTTGGTGATATCCTATTTATATAGATAATGGGAGACCAGTCTAAAACTTGGATCGGTCATTTTTCTTTAGTACTTTCATGTTTTATCATTTAAGAAATATTACGAACTCAAAGTCTTTTTAGGTGTTGTCTCTTTGTGATTTGGGTGTGCTTTTTGTAGAGACAAATTTTATAGATTTGTTTCTTTAGCTATTCTCTTTATTCTACAAATTCAATATTCCTTTTCCACTTATTTATATTTCTTTGTTTGCCACATATCTCCTTATCAAAGGCTTATTTTGGTGCTTTTGAGTTCTTGAAGGTTTCAAATTATATTTAATTATATTTTATTGAAAGAACGAGATAGTGATTAGCTTCTTTTAAAGATTTTCACTCTATTGAGTTACCAATGAGAGTGTGAGGCTTTATTGTTATTTGTAAAAGAAAAGATATTTTCATTTCCTTCCTTAAATACAGAGATTAATGGAATTGAGAATAAAGTGCATGTATTGTGAATTTTGTGATTAAGAAAATGTATCTATTCCTTCCCTTAAATAGATTCATGGAATTGAAAAATAAAGTACATGTAGTGTGCATTTTAGGATTAGGTAAAAATATTATAATCACCATAAATGCTACCTTGTTCTTTCTTAGTATTAAAAACCAACTAAAATTTAAATTATAATAAATTTTATTTTTTATATTTTTTTTGTGAAAACAAACTTGCACATAGCTTAAAGCCTTGAAATAAAATTGGAGAGGAGAGTCTACAAGGCCATAATATTGAAATCATAGATCACCAGTCATCGATAAAACCACTCCTATTATATAAATCATTTCAGTAGCTTCTTTAACGTAAGAGTTAGGCATAAGGTCACATTTGGGGCAAGGTGGAAAGATATTCCTTATTCATTTTAGTTTTTGGTGCATATTGGATTATATTTCATCCATGGATCTGTTGAGGACACTTATTCATTATGAAAAAAACCTCAAAAAGGTTTTAGGCTAGTTTACATGTCCTACATTTATGTTTTAAACCATGAATATCCCACTAATTTCTATTATGAACTGTACCCAACCACCATTTTTTAGGGCCCCACATAGGTGATTGTGATGGGAAGTGTCTGGTAGTTTTACAAATGCTACACCACTATATTAGTGCTCTTAGGGGTAAACTAGTTACACTTTGGAGGTCATTTGTCACTTCAAGAATGATATAGGAGGCTAATTTCACTATTTTTGTTAGCTTTGTGAGTTTTAATTTGCCTTAATCATTCTAGTTTTATTTTGGAATGCCCTTATATATTTTTGTTTGTGTGTTGCTATCTCTTATATTTGTATTAGGGATGTGCTAGTTGGTTTGAGTCTATTTGGCCATAGGGGAATTTAATTAATTAAATTAAATTTAATTGATATATTGATCATGGCTAATAAAATTATTGACAAGTGTTAAATACTCCAAAATATTCCTCTCAAAGAGGAATTCCCACCATTATAGAGATACGATAGCTTTGAGAATAGATCCTCGTATTAAACTATGACACAGTAGTCATTTTGGTTTCATAAACCCTGTAAGATAAGTCTATTGTGATGTCCTCTTTATCTCAAATTAGTGTGATACCTCTCTCTAGCCCTCATTTATTCTCCATTCTCTCATTGGGGCATATCACTAGTTTCTTCTACAACCCTAGTTAGTCTCATATTCTTTGATTTTCCCTTCCTACTAATTAATTTGTTCTTGGGATAATGGAAAGTCAAAGATTACAACTTCTAGTTTGCTCATTTACACTTATTTCACACCTATTCCTATGGTTACAATGTTGATCTTAGAGAAACATTGCAAGGACCATTTTAGGAGAGTTTACCATTATTCCTAGTATTTTTGAGTAAAGGATCGTATAACTTTTTTGGGGTGTACATCATTAGTAGATTTTTTTTCCTCGAAGTTTCTAAATATTTTTAGGGCAAGGGCTAATTTTTGGATTAATTTCCTACTATTATCACTTCCCTTCCGAATATTCCTACATATGGGGGAGATTTCACTCCAAGAGGTTATCCTTCTAGAAATAGATATAGTCCCATCAATAGTCATTTTTCTCTAGTTACTTCATCCTCGCACAATCCCCTTGGGGGTAAGAATTTATTCATTTTCTGTATAGTATGTCAAAAGTTTCAAAATAATCGTATCTTTTAGAAACATTTATAAGCATATTAAAACTATGTTATTAAGGAACCACAAGGTCATTCCAAGTTATCATTTCTAACTCCAAACATATTTGATTAAAATCAATTCATTTTTACTTATCTCTATTTTATAGGTTTGGGAAATATTAAAGTGGCACCATTTCGCACTTCCTACAATAGATTCCTATACCCATTAAGCTACTATATGATGTTCCATAATTCATTAGAAATATGGAGAGAACCCAACAATGCACACTGTGACATAATACTTGTCATCTTCATCTACCCTTTAGTTGATGAAGGTATTTAAATTTATATCTATTCCAAGGAACTACATGATCGGTGACACTAAAAAATGGTATATAAAAATTGAATGTGTATCCCATCACAACTGGGTGCCAACTTGCAGAATATTGAAAAGTACTTAGTTACCTTGCAAAATTATATTGGTACTAATATCCCATTTACATTTAGATATGACACTTATACCTACATTTACAATTAAGCATTGATGAGTGGATGAAATGTAAAGCACTTTATTAGGACCAATATTATTTACTACTCAAAGATTGGTTAAAACTCCATCCTTGTTAAGGATGTTACTATGGCTAGAGCTATATTGAGGATAAAACTATCCCATATGAATAAAATCTTTGATTTTATTTATTCTTTTCAAGCACATTTTATGACATCATTTCCAAAGCTTCAAATAGCGTTTGATCCATCTCACTGAAAATAGTGACAAAATTATGATGGTGTGATAGATTTCATATCCATTGATACTCGAGATATATAAATACTCAATTGGGGAAATTTATTGGCACATATCAAGCCCCGCATACTCACCTAGTCTCCTGCAATTAACCCATGTCTCGAGCACACCCTAGATATTCATATTCTCATATAGCTCATGAAACCAAAGAATCCTTAGAAACCTAGAAGTGAAAAAAATAAAAGTAAACAAAAGACTTCCTAATAATGCTCAATAAACAAAATCCAAGCCTACATGTGTGACACAAATGACAAGAAATGAATGGCAAAATTCACTTGCAAAATTCATCAAGGAAACTATCTTACTCATGAGTTCCCATGTATGAATGAGATTCATTAATGTTTTACATAATAACCTGATTGTGAGTAGACCATTTTTTTGACAAATGCATTCCTTCCATAACCAATAACAAATGCTTGAAAATTATCCTCCTCCTCCTAGGGGCATGGGGGGACTATATACTCAGGAGTCCCTTATTTCAATAAAAATGAGGCTGCAAATATTTTCTATGAAAAAATAGAGCCTTTTTCATCATGCTATTAGGATATGTGTTAATCATACTTATACTAATGTTAAATGATTTGATTCAAGTAGTAACACCATCCAATACTCATTTCAAATATTAATTCATCCTTAATAAAAAGATGCATCGCATTGTCAGATCATCTAGTCAGACAAGGACTTTCTAATGTTGTAAAATGATAGGTTATATGAAACCTATGTAGTTAATCATTACACTCTACGATTTCCTGAATGCAACACCTTTTTCCTAAGGAGTTATCCTTGAATTTTCTATCAAGCATAGGGGAAATTTATTTATCATTGATGTATAGGATATCTAATGTCTCACTTGAGTATAATAAACTTCATAGACATGAGCGTGTTTTATATACCTTATTAATATGTTGTGCCATCGCATTTTCCACGTAGTTGTTCATTTTCAACATGAAGGAAATATAGTTCGAAAACTATTTTGGGGAACTACAAGGCCCATTTTTTGATGAATTTCAAGTTATTTGAATTGCAATGTCTCGATTTACAACTATTATTTTTTATAGATAGCACAAGTATTGTGGACCTATGGAACAATTATGTCATGGAGGAATTATAATTTAAATTAATAATTATTGAAGACAAATTGTATCAATTTCCTTTTGTAAAGACGGGGTTCATGTGAGTGAGACTGAAATTCTCGATCCATGAGGATAGGATAAGATTTCTCCTTCATATTTTCCCAAATTTTCAAAAAATTCTTTTGGAGAGAAATAAAATTAAAAAAATTAGGTAGGAATGAAATATCAAAGTAATCCTCGCAAGAATATGAAATTTATTGGGAAGAGGTAAGAAAATAAAAAGATTGAGGAAAAGTTAGTTTTAAAAAAATCATGGGAAAAATAAGTAAAGCCTAGGCTATGGGAAATGTATTCGTAATACCGTAACAACATTATGGAATTTTTTTGGGAAAGTTGGCTTAAATTTCCTTCACTAGTTTGACAAGAGGTTGTCGACACCGGGGAAAAAACAAATACTTCCTGGGAGAGCTCTAAGGGAGGTCATGGTTGGGAGGAAAATTAACTTTACAAGTTGGTATGCAAAGATGTTGAAATATTTATACTCAAATTATTTTGTTATAATAATGATTAAATGCATCAGATTATCAAAGTTCTAATACACAAATTATTTTGGAATAAGTGATTATTGTTGTAACAACAAGTGTGATTGGCATTGAAAATGGTTTGCTATACAACTATGAAAAAACCTCGAACCAAGAAATTAGTTCATTCCAAATTCATGTAGTTGTCACCGTGGTAGTGGTAATACTCTGCTTAAGATAATGTATGAGATGTTGAATGGATAGGTCTATTAGGTCATTTATGCTCCCTTTCAATAATATGTACAAGATATACCCATGTAAATAGATTTATATGTATGTATTTAAGTATAAACACAAGTAATTTTATAAATATTTGTCTCTCACCTAGTATGTACCATATACAAGGTTTTAAAAAATGTAAGTTAAAATAAGATATCTTTTATAAAAGATGCGAGGAATAAAGAATATTAATTATTAAATGTCTCTGATAAAAGGGTTGTGACCATTGCTAATTATTTGAAAAATAATACTGGGCTATACTGCCTTGAGTATAAAAGGTCATTTAGGTCCGATTCATGTTGGTGTTAGAAAACATTGATTCTGATCTATCACGGAAATCAATAGAAAGTTTGAAATTGAGAGACTAAACTAAAAAATATCTAACATTTTAAAAATGATGCTATTTTCATTCTGTCGAAAAGAGTACCAACTTTAACAAAAATTAAAAAGTGAACTACAATTTAATTCTACAAGGTCATTCAGTTAATGAAAATAGAAAGAAGTAATATCATAATACATTGTAGAAAGAATATGCACTTTGCATTTAAAATTAAAATCAACCAAATCGCATGCACTACGCATTTAAGAGTAAACTCATCCAACATATGCACTTCGCATTTATGAGTAAACACAACTAACATACTTATATTATAAACTAAGTAATCATATTTATTCAAATTTACTAAAGACAAAACGAGCATCATAGAGGAGTAAATTGTATAACATCTAGAGGTATCCAAGATAGATAAAAAATGATAATTTATTAATATAGCATGAGGATATGTTGTCCAGACACACAAAAATAACACTTGACTTAATTTTACACACTCATCTATGTATGATTGTGTTATAATTTGGAAAAAAAACATTACAAATTTTGACTGATCAGATCCCATTATGGAATTAACATTAGAAGGTTGAAACTATAGAAGCATGTGCCAGTACAAACCAAAATGTTTCCTAAGAAGAACTACATGTAAATCCAATGTACCGCTAACCCGAGAAAGGACATGCTTAGTATGCAAGGGAAAATGGCTGGAGTAATGAAATTCATATCTAAAACATTAGAGCCATACCTATGAGAATAGAAATGAAAAAATTACAAAGTAGCCAAAGGGAGTTAGAATGCTACTGCACAAAAAAAAAAAAAAAAATGTGTGATGATAGAGAGGTAAGTTACTCGAATATGCGTCACGAAGTGTATTTAATCCACTCCGTGCATAAAAGAAAAAGAATGTTTTTGAGAGAATGAAAACTCCAACACATTTAATATGTGAATGAATTAATTTAAAACCTATAATTTCACAAGGTATCGAAATTACTTGTGGAAGGAGGAACACCAGGATATCTATCATTCCTTTACCTCACTTCCTTGTCCTCGATGAAGGCTCAACTGACTAAAAACCAAAAAATATAACATGATAATATAACCCATAATGTATACTAGGAGGAAATCGTAATCATAACTCCATGTGCAACAATACCAAAACAATAAAAGTAAAAGAGCAAAAAGGGTTGTACAAAACCTTGAATCGTGTACCCAAATTGCTTACACATTATCATGGAACAAGAAACGCAAAAAAACCCTACCTACAAATACATATGAACATAATTAATTCCTAAAGATAAAACCCGTGAATTTAATAGAATAGAGGATTAAAAATACCGTGTTTAACAATCGAATGTACAAGAATAAACCCCGAGTCAATTGGGTAGAACCAATTTACAATGAATTTCATAATAAACATATCAAATGTGTACGTTGACCAAAACTAGAATTACATGGTAGATTTCATATTAGAGCTATGTTGAATATATGGAATGTAAAATATTTAAACCTAATACTTGAATGGGTAGCATAAATTGCACATTAGATCTGTCTAAGAAACCCCTAACACCGTTTCCAAATATATAAGAGAAGAATGAAGAAAATCCTTAGCTAGGTGGCCACATAGTAAAACCATAGTTCTTCCTTTGCAGGAGACAACCACTATGATAAGGGTATTTACAAATTAAATAAAATAATGAAGAGAAATATTGTATACAAGTATTGTAGCATAAATTTTACTAAAGAATTCGAGTGCTAAGGTAGACTCCCGTCATATAGTTTCTACAACATGAAAATGAAATTATTAGAAAATATTGAAGGTATAAGAAAATACCGCAAAATTCATGCTAAATTCAATTAATGAGAAAACCTATTAAATCACCTTACCTATGAGCAAAGTGGTAATAATTCATCGCGTAGCCACATACTCTCCTTTGTGACAACATTCTAATTCACAAGATGAATGTAGAGGTGACATCCTAATTGAATAGAGCTACCATGGCCACCGGAAATGATATGGAAGTTCCAGATAACAAAGGGAACAAAAACCTCGTGCATGGTGTTTAAGACTGTGGGGGAGGAAGATCAGAAATGAGGAAATTAACACTATGTAGTCTTAGAGCTCTTTCATTCCTTAGACCACAATATCTTCCCCTGGTGATCTCGCCCATCCCTCAATATCACCAGAGGAGTACCAGCCACGGAGGAGGCAGGCTAATTACATGGTTCTAAAATGCTATATGCGCTAATACATCATAAAGGGACGTTCCATTGCGTGTGAAAAGAGCCTTAGTATAAAAACATAAGAGGGTTATACAACATGTTAGGAGAAAATTAATACAATTTCCATTCCAAAGGTAAATTAAATATGAATAATGTCACAAGTAAATATTTAAGTGGCTATATAGGTAAGTGTATTAAGATATAGGTACGTGTTTAGAAACCATTTAATAATTATATATGTACTGTTATATTATTGGGTAACCCAAACCTTAGGTGAAAGAAACTAACTAGGTAAATATGATTTCTCCAATATTAATTAAGTATCAAATTTATTTAAGATGTTAGAAGTAGGTTAATCATCTTGGGGATTCAAGAGGTGGACTAGAAATTATTAAACAAAAATATTGATACGAAATTCCCAACACTCAAGATTTTTTTGTCCGGAAATTTCCATCAGACAGTTAAAATTGTTTTACAAAAAAATAGTGTCATATTCGGGTTACTAACATAATGGTTTAATGTAAATTTATATAAAATGTAAACAAAGGTACAACCATTATCATGCCAGATATATAAGATTTGTATGTGGAACCGGGGAGACATATTCCTCCGCATTCAAGAACCCAAATATGAAATTATCAAAACTGGTACAGAAATGGCTCAAATAAGTACTAGAAATTAATGGTTACTCAAGTTGCAATGTACATGAGAGGTTATAAGAGATTTAACCTTCAATCAAGCCTAACAAGAGGGACACAAGAAAAATTGAAAAGAAAATAAACAAACAAACACATGTATGTCTCGCATTTTAAAGAGTCCTGGGAAAGCAAACTCTAAATCCAAAAGGAGGAAGGAGTTGCAAGGAGACTCAAGAAGATAAATCCTCCCATGTTTTACTAGAGAAAAGGAAGAGGATGGTGGAAGCATGGCTCTAAAATATAGTTAAATATTTTTAAGTGTATGAGTATGGAAGAAAATTGAAGGCAACATTGGAAGTTTACCAATTGCAAGGTGAAACCACACTCCGTAGAAGGATACCAAAATTATATACTTACCGGATGAGAAGATAGTCTCATGGGAAAAAGACAGGATGCTTTAAATCTAGATATGTCAATGAAACTAGACATATTTACACCTTGATACCTTGACGAAGTTGCTATAAAATCCCAAATATGATACCAAAATTTTAAGGGCTAGAATGATAAATTGAAAACTCGAAGAATAAGGAAAGGAAGTCTGCAACAAGCCTAAAAGATACAAACTAGCCCATTTGAAAAATGTCAGTAGAAAGAACAAGTGGAAAAAATTTAGCAGAGGTGGGGAAATCGCCCAGCCCATTTTACACAGATCCAAGCCCATGGAAGGGAAAAATAAAATATATGCAATGGTATAACCCAAGGAACCAATAAAATGTTGGGGATGTGGAGAACTTCATAGGTTTCGGGACTTCCCACACAACCCCCATGTTATTTACAAAGCATTCAAGCAGCAGAGGCAACCACAATGAACGATGTCCGTAGAAGAATTCTTTGAATGAACGTTTCCTACAAGACCAAAGCTAAACATCAATCAACCATGATTGAAATTGAAGGTATCATTTCCAACCAACATGTATCTATTTTAATTGATCTTGGAGCTAGTCTATGATATGTTATTTGAGACATAGTGGGAAAATGTAAATTGTATAAGGAAAATTTTTAGCTCCTTTACCGGTGCAAGCTTGGTTACATACCAAATGTATAACCCATAAATTTAACAAGTAATTGTAGTATGAATGGGTATATCATAGATTGGAATCTAAATATCCTTCCCTTAGATCTTATGACTTACTGGTCGATATGGATTGGTTGGAACAAGAGAAAAATAATAGTAAATTGCTTTTAAAAAATAGTAAAATGCACAAATACATTAGTACAATCAATTGGAGTAAGAGGGAAACAAAATGTTGTGTATGTTAGAAAAATTTCAGACATAGCTGAAGCTGACATCGAGGAAGGGTTGTCCAAGCAGTATGTAGTACAAATTGAAGATTTGGGACAATAAAGAGAAAATTATCTTATAGAAAACTTCTATGAGTAATTAGAGATTTCAGATGTATTTCTTTTAAGAAATCCTCAGCTCTTCCCCTTATAGATATAGAATTCTATTCAACTAGTACCGGGAGCCGCCCAATTTACGAGCCCCATATAGAATGACTACACCGAACTACTAGAATTAAAACTTCGGCGACAAGAACTCTTAAAAAATGATATATCATACCAAGTGTGTTTCCATGGGGAGCTCCGTTTTATTTGCCAAGAAAAATATGAAAACTTCTAGATGTGAGACTATATACAATTAAATGTTGACACAAAATCGATACCCCTACCGTGAATAAATGACTTGTTTTATCAAGTAAGTGTATAACCGCATTTTCAAAATTGATTTCTAAACTAGGTATCACCAACTTCACACAAAATATGAATTCATCCACAAGACAACTTTTAGAACATGGTATGGACATCACAAGTTCATATTCCTACATTTTAGACTCACTAATGCACTCGTTTGGCATTCATGTGTCTCATGAAAACCTATTCAAAATATATGGACATTTGTGCTACTTACAGAGCACATTTGGTGTACTCTAAGAACAAAGAGGAATACCTATGAATAGGGCCGTAAACACTAAGAGGAAACCAAGCCAGGCGAAAATTCAACAAAGGTGAGTCTTACAAACCAAATATTTTGTATTTAGGACATGTTATTTCAAAGGAGTGGTTTGAGTTAGACCCGGAAAAGGTAAAAGAAAATTTAAATTGGAATGTACCTACCTGATGTATCAAGCACCGCTCACTCATGGGTATTTCTAGATATTACTTTATCATGGAGGGATTTTATTCATTAGCTTATCCCATTACCTTCTACGTGTGCGCTGGTGCTCTGGAGAAGACATCCAAATTTCATTAAATCTTTGAGAATATTAAACAAAAAACTCACTATCACTGATCTTAAAAATTGTTGATCCAACGGATTTGACTAGAAAATGGACTACTGGAAGGGAATGCAAGTAATAGTCTATGAGTCTAGAAACTCAGGTTATTGAGCATACTGAGGAAATTTATGACATAGAGTTAGTTGTTTTCATAGATGAATTAAAAACATGGCTACATGACCGTTGGGTAAGAGATTTGTGTTAATAATCGACCATATTTTAAATATTTCTTTAGTGAACCATATCTAAATGCAAGATAAGAAATATGGTTACTTAGCGATTTTGATATAGAAATTAAACATATTAAAGGAAAATAAAACCTTCCACTCAGATATCTTAAGTAGACACTCGTGATAAAATTTTGTCTTACACAAGTAGCAACGTAAAAATCAATTTTGAAGAAGAGGTTCAAGAACTTCGGTCACAAGACCCCCAACATTTGGAATTGCAGTAAAAAATACAACAAATAGGAATTCCAACAGATACCATGAATCAAAAATGATTAATCATTTATAAACAAAGGCTATATATTCCTAACATGCCTACTTTTAAGAAGACATAATGATGAATACCATAAGAGACCTGATTAGGCCTATCCATATTACCAAAAGATGCCGACAACATTGCGAAAAACTTTGTGTTTGCCCTTTAATAAAGAAACAAAAGAGCTAATTATCAAGAAATATGTTTAGAGTGCCAACAATTCTAAGGTAGAGGATCAACACCGTAGGGTTAATAAACACCTTCTAATTCCGTAATTGAAGTAGGTGCTAATGTCCATGGATTTCATAATGTGGACTATCTTGACTAAGTAACACCAGCATGACCTATTATGGTAGTAGTGGACACTAAAAAGGTCGTACATTTTATTTCGTGAAACTTACCTTTGGGGAAGCCTAAGTTGCCAATGTGTTTATGAAGGAAATTTTTAAACTTCATGGGATACCAATGATGATTATCTCTTAGGATGAAAAATTTCACATGAGCCTTATGGAAGAATTTTGAGAAATGGGAACAAAAATGAATTTTAGCACAACTTATCATCCCAAGAACAATGAACATCCTAAAAGAACAAATCAAATATGAGAGTGACATGCTTGACATGTATGTAATGGACAAGTCTACTTAGTGGGAAGGTTTTCTCCATTTAGCAGAATTTGATATATTTAATGTACTTACTCAACTCTATAAAGATGAGTTCGCTTTGAGGCCTTATATGGCAGAAAATCTCATACTCTTCTTAGTTGGAGTCAACCAGGGAAACTCGTGCTTGAGCCCGAGGAATTACATGAAATGGAACGTATTAACAGACAACAACAGGAACAAAAAGAAACTCAAGACTCAGCTTTAAAAGCAGTGTATAAAAAATAATACACAAAGAATGTAAGATTGGGCATCATGAGTACTTGAGGATAAAACCTTGCAAGAGCACCCTTCACACACCGAAAACGGTGTTAAGGCACCCCAATATTGTAAAATCTTAAGAGGTTTTGGGAACAAAACAATAGGCATATAAATGGAATTCACCTAGTCATGTTAGACTTATAATTTTTCTTTTCATGTTTCATTATTGAAAAAGTATGTTCACGATCCTTTTCACGTGGCTTCGAATGTAATTTGATACAAGTGGAAAAAGAAGGGAAATTTCTTCCAAAACCACTTCTTATACGGACGGAAGAAACCATGCCTGAATAATACTTTCCGGTGAAAGTGCAATGGAAGCACTTTACACTGAGGGAGGCTACATGGGAGTGAGGAAGAAAGCATGAGAGATGATTTCCGCAACATTATTCATAGAATAAACAATTATTTTCTAACACCGAGGATGATGTTTTTATTTTTTTATGGAGGGACTATAGTGTAATACCCCTAATTTAAAACTATTATGTTCTATGTAGATAGGACAAATACTATGTGGACATATGAAACAATTATACACAAGGTGAATGTCTATAATTTTATTTGTATCAATTTTTCAAATATAGAGCATAGAGAGATTCAAAATTCTTATCCATGAGGATAGGAACGAATTTCATACTTTCTCCTACCCTCCTCCAAAAGCGTCATTTGGAGAAAAAAATAAAATTAAAAAAATCGCAGAGAAGAAAATATCTAAGGAATCCTCGCAAAGAGGAAATTTACTCGAAAGAGGAAAAAAATGCTGAGAAAAAGTGAGTTTTTACCAATTTTTTTGTGGAAAAAACAAAATTAAAAGCCCAGGCTATCTAAACAAGAGCTCCGTAATAAAGGACATCGTTATGGAAACTTTTTTGGGGAAATTTGGCTTAAAAGGCTTCACTAGTTTGACAAGAGGTTGTTAACATTGAAAATATATTCTCGTCGGGGGAGTGATCTAAGAGAAGCTCATGGTTGGGATGAAAATCGTCTTGACAAGTTGGTATGCATAATGTAGAAAGGTTTATATTCAAATTCTTGTGTTATAATAATGATTAGATGCATTAGCTTGTCTAAGTTTTAATAGAAATTTGCTTTGGAATAAGTGATTATTGTTATACAACAAGTGAATGGTATCAAATGGTTTAAGGAATAGTAACTATGGAACCTGAACCAAGAAATTAGCTCATTCCAAAGTCATGAAGTAGTCGCGAAAAGGTAATACTCCTAGAAGATAATCTATGAGATGTTGAATGGATATGTCTATTAGTCTTTATGTCTTCAATACTATGCAGAGTAGATTTATGTATAGTAGATTTATATACTGGTGATATTTATATAAACACAAGTAATATATCCTTTATAATGATGTGAGGGATAAAAGAAATTAATAATTAAATTTTCCACAAAAGAACTATGACCATTGGTCATTATTTTACAATAATAATTACAAACATATTGCTCTTCGTATAAAAGATCGCTAGGTATGACTAAGTCATGTCAGTTAGAAAAACACCGATTCGATCTACCGTTGGAATTAATAGCATAAGTTTGAAATTTAGAGAATAAACTAAAGTTTGAATTACATTTTAAAGGATGTTATTTTGACTTCTAAAGTATAAATCTTAAATTTAGAGTGCTACATCTAAGCTATCAGGTAAATTAAAAAGAACTGATTTAATTCCTGGGCAGTAATTTGTCTAACTACTATAGCAATAGAAAGAAGTAAAGCATAATATTGTGTAGAAAGAAGCCGCACTTTGCATTTAATAGTAAACTCAACCAATAAACATGCACTTTGCATTTAAGAGTAAACTCAACCAATAAATTTACTCGTGATTTAAGAGTAAATGAAACTAACATAATTCTATTATCACCCAATGATTTATTGAATTTTAATAAAGACAACAATTAAGATCATAGAGAAATAAATTGTATAGCATCCGGAGGTATCAAGATGATAAAACCGATAATTTCATTAATATAGCATGAGAAAATGTTGTCCTAAATACAAAAATAACACTTCAATCCTTAATTTTACATAATTATCCTGTGGTGGTATGAATGTGTTTTATAATTAGGGAAATTACATTAGAAATTTTCATGAGACTCAGATCTGCTTATGGCATTAACACTGTACCCTTGAAACTACAAAAAGAGGTATGTACCAAAGTATTAAAACCCAAAACCTTGCCAAAAGAAGAACTATGGGAACCAACATACTACCAAGCTAAGTGAAAGGATGCAATGGGTGCTAAGGGTGAATGGTGTAGGTAACGAAATTCACGCACCCAAAACATCACAACATATACCTACGAGAATAGAAATAATAAAGTTAGAAAGTAAACAAATGAAACTAGAATCTGCTCACATCAGTAAGAATCACGATGATGACACAGAATCCGTTAGTTGAATACACAAACAACAATGTGTATTTAGTCCATCTTCATGCACAAAGAAATGAATACATGGAGGATAAAGAAAACCTAAAATATATTTATTATGTGAATGTTCAATTGCAAACTTAATCTCATATGGTCAAAATTATCATAAAGGAGGAACAAGAGGATATTTGTCACTTTCACCCTCTTCCTCGTCCTAGATGGAAGGTTCAACTGGGGTGGAAAACCCAACAATATAACATGAGAATCTAAACGTAATGTATACAGAGGAGAAAATTTATCCTAACTCCATGTCCTACAATACGAAAACATTAAAAGAAAAATACCCAAGAAGGGTTCACAGAGCATTGAATCGGTACCAGATTGCTTACGTATTATCAGTAACACAAAAAGAAAAACCCCAAATCACAAATACTCTAGAAAAAACTAATTCTCAAATATAAAACCCATAATTTAATAGAACAAAGACGTCAATACCATGTTTAAAAATTGAAGGTAAAAGAACAAAACCCATAATCAACAGGAATCCAGATTTAACAAAGAATTTGTTAACATATCGAATGCACAATGACCAAACCCAAAATTATATGGGTGGATTTCTTATTACAAAAAATTTGTTGAATAAATGGAATGCATTACCATCTAAACCCAAAACTTGAATGGGTATAATTGAATTTATATACCTAGAACTGATGAAGCAAACCCCAACACCATTCTTAAAAATATAGGCTATAAGAATGATGAAAATTTCACTGTGTGCCCATGCAAAAGAACAATGGTTCTTCCCTGGTTAGGACAACCATAACCGTGAGATGGGTATTTACAAATTAAATAAAAACAAAGAAATGTAAATAAATTGTAGTATCAGACAAAGAGAGAATTTTATAATATAATTGGAGTGCCAAGGTGGACCTTGTCATGGGGCTTCTATAAAAAAATTAAAACAGAAAGTATGCTGGGAAAAATTTGATGATATGAAGAAAATACCAAATGCATTTCATGTAAAAGTCAAGCACTTAGAAAACCAAGTAAATCACTTTACTTATGAGCACAATGGTGAAGAAATTCAATGCATAGACACATACTTCCCGAGTTAGGCATTCTAATGCATAGGATGAGCACAGAGGTGACATCATGATCATCAGAGCTACCATTACAACCTAGAAATGATATGGTGTCCGAGCTAACAAATAAACAAAACTCTCATGCATGGCAAACACTCTAAGCTTAAAATGTCAAAATTATGAAAAGTAAGGTAGGTAAACTCCTTTGGGTTTTTCGTGATCCCTTCTTTAGACCATAGATCTTCCTCACTATATCTCATTCATGCTCTCCATAACCTCAAGGATTGTGAGGGCCATGTGAGGAGGGCGTGCTATCACTTGGCATTCAAAAATGACGTAAGTAGAGTGGGACACGCCTTAGGGAAGGGATTTTCCATTAAGTGTGCAAAGAGCCTTAGTATAGAAACATAAGATGGTTATACAAATATGTTAGGAGAGAAATTAATGCAATTGAAATTGCAAAGCTTAAGTCAATATGGATAAAGGTGTAGGAAAATATTTAGTGTGGTTTGGGCGGTATAGGTAAAGTTATTAAAATATAAGTAAGGATTATAAGTTCATTTACTTAGTCTCTTATATATGTAATGGTGATGGAACCATTGTAACCAAAACTTAGGGTGCATGAAATTAACTAGGGGAGATATGAGTTCTCCAATCTTAGTGAAGTATCGCATTTATTTAAGGTGTTAGAAGTAGGTTAATCATCTTAAAGGATGAATAGGTACTTTAGTTTATTAAACGAAAAGAGTGATAATGTAAAAAAAATTGGGGACATGACACAAATGTTAGTGGAGTGTGTATTTTTATGAAATCATAGTTAATGAGAAATTATCCAATGCATCTACCGTATAATTCTATGTTTATTTTCCTTGCACATGATGTTATCCATCATCATGGATCCACTCTCTGGCTAGTTGACCCTTGGGAGGTTCCATCTCTTTCACTAGACTTTTATTGTTAGCATACATTGCTTCTACCAAGATATTTCCTCTTTGGTGTTCCCATCAATACCTCCTAATGTTTTTAGTTCCATCCCAATATGGAATATGATCAAGATGATTTTTTCCACATGGGTCATGAATTCACAGATTTCACATGACTCAATTGATGTGTCAAGTTCCCCTCACTACTAACCATGTTATAGGTCATGAAGGACACCATGATGCCTTTATTCTGATACTACTTAGAAATGGTGGAGCTTGAAAATAAAAGGATGAAATTGAATCAGTAGCATTTCTCGTGTCATCCAATAAAGTGCCAACTTTGGACCAATTCAAGTATTTTATTTTTAGTACCAAAACTATCACCTGACTTTCCAATCCAAACCTCACATTGACAACTCCAGAATAATGCCATTGCTATTTTATAGCCATCAAGAGTGGTAACATTTCATCATACCACTCATTTTGCACATGTCCCCAGTAGTAAAAATAATGACAGACTTAGGATTAATTAAATCATGTTTTAAAGTATGGAAATTCAACTTTGCTGTTGTATGTCATTTGATGGTATCTCCTAATGGCACATGAGTTCTGAGCATCCATAAGAATACTTTCCTGTGTTCAATGTTAGCACTACATCATGTAACTTATTGTAGTGCCATGTCAATTTTGGCACTGCATGATGTAAATCCTATCAAAATATGTTGCACATTATAGATATGTATTTTATTTTTTTCTTGTGTAATTATACAACCTTGTTTTTTTTTTTGTTAATGCAATTATGAAGAGATAAACTATCAGAATATGTTGTACATTAGATATGTATTTTAGCTTTATTTGGTGTGTAATATACACCTGCTATTATAATGCAATTATTAGAAGACACAACTAGAAGATTTGAGTTAAAATAGCAATGGAATAACCTAAAAAATAAAAATATTTAGGGAAACCTACAAATGGACATAAATAATATTTATTTTAAAGTTGGGATTATAATTTTTAAAAATAAAGATACCTAAATAACCAAATGTTTTAAAACAAAATTTAATCATAAACCATTAAATATAAATGTATGTAATAACTTTGAAATTACAAATTTATAGTAGTAATAACATATATGTTGTTTAACTAACCATTAACCATGATATTGTCAACCATCAAATACCTTATGAGAAGTAATATCATCTGCCAAATAGCAAATACCAATCATCTAATCCAACATATGGAATGAATAATTAAAACTTATCAGTTTTATAAAGGCCACTTATCATCTCTACATAAGGATATTAAAATAATGATAAAGTAAAAATTTTAATGTTATTAATTCAATAACTTATCATTATTTTATTAAAACCATTGATTGTATAAACTATTGACATATTCATCAAAATGTAATGTCAAAGCACTTACTTAAAACAATAAGATGAAATTATCCCAAAAAATCATCTTTAGAAAATAAATATCCTTGTTCATAATCTGATGAGATGTCGAGTACCCAATTGTTGGATTGATTGCCTCCAAGATTCCCTAACCCTATCCCAATAGCTTATGGAAACCAACTAATATTATAAATGTAATTCAACTCCACTCGCTAGGAAACTGACATTACAAACTTATAAATGAGCTTCAATTTGATTAATAATTTTTTGAATTTTAGAAATAAATATTAACTCAAAAAATGAGAAAAGAGAAATTGGACTAAAGACATATACTAAAAAAATAAAAGAGAAATTTAATCAATGTACAAATACTGAATAATAATGTACTGGCTAAATATTATGAACTTACATAAATCTTCTAATCATAAGCTACTATGAGGTTACATAAATCTTCAAATCATACATTAATATAATACAGTTCATTAAACTACCTCTATATATTCTTTATTTCATATTTTCAAATCGAATCATAAATTAATACAGTGTTCATTAATGGTAACTCTATACTTTTATTTATATCTTCAACCATAAATTAATATAGGAAAGTTCAATAAATTAGCTATATACACTTTCTTTATTTAATATCTTCAAATCATAAATTATATATGTTCATTAAGTTAACTCTATATACTTTTTTATATACCTTCAGTTATAACACTTTCTTTATTTAAAATCTTCAAATTATAAAATCCAAGAGAAAGTTCATTAAATTAACTCTATACACTTTCTTAATGTGATATCTTCAAATCATAAATTAATAGGAAATCATTAAAACTAACTTTATACACTTTCTTAATTATATAATTAACTAATAAATAAATAAAATAATTAAAATTAAGAATGATCCATACCATGATGAATTAAAAATATTTCATATAAATATAGATAGGGATTACTGTAATGAAGCATCCATAATCAAATTAGACATACAACCAAACTGTTATCTACATTCAAACTTGTACTAGGTGGTGGATTATTCAACTTTCACCTTCTCGAAAGATAATCAATACCATTACACACATTAAAGCGTAAAGCAACCAAGAATTTAAACGAGTCCAAACCTTTCCTATTTATTAAGTACATATTGCTATCTTTCTTTAAAAGATATGCGTAGGTTCATCATTTCACAAAGAAACCTAAGTGGAGTCACTTGGAGAGTATTAACACTTTATTAATATTATTTTTTTAACTATAAATGAGTTGGTATTTTACAAACGCTTAGTTTAAAAAGTAATAGAATGATCGAGAATTTATTAAAGATTTTAAATAACTACAAAGATTTTATCAAAATCTTGTTTATAGTGGTTAAACTGAGTATTCGGTGTTCAAGATTTTTGATAGTGCTAAATTCATTTCCAGCACTTCAAAACAATTCAAACACTAATCCCTAATTTTTTAAAATTTTATTTTTACAAAAATTCCAAAAAAAAATCATAGTATGGACAACTTTCACAACTTTCTTCGAAATTGACAAACTCAGCAGAGTTCGGCAACCATTGAAGATTGTGCGACCAATGGTATCGCCTCTTCACATCATCTGCCCTAATTTTGTGAAACGTTTATCACTTGTCCTATGAAATTCGCCTCCTTAGGTTTAGGGTGCAAATACCAGCGCAGAGGTTCTGGGTATATTTCATCTCGGATACCAGTGGAGGATAGAGCCCAGATAGGGTAAAAAGAAAAGGCTCAGGGCGGAATCCCATACTGTAAAGGAAAGGCTCGCGCCGTTATTTATGACAATGGAGTTTGATGATGATATCAATGTATACGATGATTACAGCGGCGACGAACCAGAAGAAGTAATGTTGCCAAGGATATGGTGAATATAGAAGCTGACGATGCGAATAAGTACACCGTTTTAAGTTTGAAGGACATTTTTTAAGCGTCAACACAACGCCATAGTAACTGCTTGTGTGTGCTTTCGGTCTCCTGGAGTTGAGGCAGGCATTCTTTTGCGTCACTTCTCTTGGGATATTAATACTGTGTATGATCAATGGTTTGCCAATGAGGAGAAAGTGAGAAATACTGTGGGTTATTGTCAAGGCCCAGCGTAAAACAAGAAACCCATGGAGGATTTAATTTAGTGTCCAATATAAGTTTTGATGATTACAAGATGGGAGACATGAGGAAGTCAAGTATTGTGGCCATTGCTTTTGCGAAGAGGTTGAGAGTTTATCCAAATCTCAATAAATAACGATGGTGCAGGATGCCTCAACTTGCGATGTCCAAATATGTAGATCCACAGATGGTCGTGCTGTTGTAAGGGTGCAAATATGGTTTTTTTCTGCTTATTCTTAAGGAAGAGATTAGAAAGTATACAATATATTTTGTGAGGACATATGTTGAACAAAAATCAACAGCAAATGGTGTCCAGCTCCAGTTGCGAATACGCTGTGGAGATTGACGTTGTTGACGCTAATGCAAGTGTCGAGGTTGTGTGCAATTGCTCCTATAAATTTTGCTGGAACTGTTTACAGGAATGTCATCGTCCAATAGACTGTGGATAATGCGAAAAAGTGGAGCTATTATTGATGAAGGAGAAATCACGGAACTTGTTTTGGATAATGGGTAATTCTACTTGTCCCAAGTGTAAACGACCAATCGAGAAAAATGAAGGGTGTATTCTTATGACATGTTTACCACCTTGTGAATATGAATTTGTTGGGTATGCCTTCGTGATTGGAGCGTGCATGGCTATGACAATTCTGTTCGTTGCAACAGAGTTCGTCAAGAGGAAATGGAATTAGGAAGAGAAGGATCGTGAAACGAGATAATTCCCCAATCTCTCTCACAAGATGTGATGAAAATGACAGCTGAAATGTCTTCAGATAGATTTATGTTTTATCTTGAGAGATGAAGGTAAAACATCAGTCTCAAGAAAATGTACTTTCGATCTGCAGCGTGCGAGAGGTGGAGCTTAAAGCATTGGTTAATAGTTGTGTGCTGAGCACGAGTAAATCTGGCATTGCAGGATTCAAATATGTAGTAGATGCATGGAAACAGATAGTCGAATGCAGGCGTAGTGCCGAAATGGAGACATGCGTACGGCCATTATCTTCTTTTCCTCGATAATGATGGTGATCGTGTTAAACAAAAGAAAATTTTCTTCGAATTCCTTCAAGGGAGGCTGAGAATAGTTTAGAACGGCTTCATCAATGTGCTGAACATGAACTCCAACAGCAAACAGAAGGCAAACGTAAAGCTGAAGCTGAAGCTGAGATTGGGATTGAGACCAGCGATATCGATTCCACTTTGAAGGATTTCGATTGCTTCTATCAAAAACTTGAACGGTTAACAAAGGCCACGGCTGCCCATTTTGAAAAGTTCATTCAGGCCTTTGAAACAGGACTATCTAAAGTACACAGTCGCTAGGTATGGTATGGTTTAATACCCATGGGATGTTGGCTTGTGTAATAATTACTTTTAATGCATATAATATTACAGGTGAATGCTTCCAATTCCGACCTGGCTTTAATTAATTTTGATAGCTTTAGCCATAAAAATAAGTCCAATGGACTTAACTTTGATGTTTTTTTACAGTGTGTTTTGGGTTTGATAGCAAATAGTTGAAAAATACTCTTGAAATTGATGATTTGTATATATATATATGGAATGTATTTTTGGATCGAATAGTTTTTCGTAGAAGCAACGTTAATGATGGAAAATACTCTTTGAATTTGCATATATATATAAAAGTCCAATGGATCGTGGATCTTGATGTTTTGATATACATTGGATCTTGATAGTTTTTGGTGATAGCTGGCAAGGTTAGCGACGGAAAATACTCTTGAAATTGGATATTATATATATATGGAATGTGAAATCTTAATGGTTTTTGACAGTGGCTTTGACCAATAGTTGTTGGCGATAACTGTAATGTTACTGATGAAAAATATTCTTTGAAGTTGTATCTTGATATATATGTAAATGTCCCATGGATCGTGAATCTTGATGGTTTTTTACAGTGAATTTTGCATTTTGATAGACGTTCTTGGTGACAGCCAGTAAGGCTAAGAACGGAAAATACTTTGATATTGGACTCTTGAGTCTTCGAAATATGGCAATTATAGTATAAAAGTCCCATGGATATATAAAGTCCCATGGATCGTGAATCTTGATGGTTTTTGGCAGCGGATTTTGCATCTTGATAGACATTTTGGGTGATAGCTGGTAAGGTTTAAGACCGGCAACTATTCTTTGAAATCTACATTTTCGGAAATTTTGGATCATGAATTTTGCATTTTTGTGATCATAAATAATTAATATTTTCGTGAGAGGAACAAAAGCATATCCAGTTATGTTATTGGGTCACCTAAAAAGTAGGGGACGAGTTTTTATTTATTTATATACGAAGGTTTTGTATACGGATCTAGAACTTGTGAAATACTACATCATTGAGGAGATAAGTACATATAAATTTCTCTATGTTTTGTTGTATCTTTGAGGAGACACAATATGGATTTTTCTATGTATCTTTGAGGTATTTTGGAAAGGGAAGGTTTAAATCTTTATTCAAATTAGAGTTTTGGAGATTGATGTTTTATATGAACAAACATGTTAAATTAAAGACGCATGAAAAGATGAATAGTACTTTATAACCATAGTCTAGATTCACAAATAAAATTTTTATCTTCAATTTTGTTAAAAGTAATAACAAAAACTTTAAATATAGGAATCAAAATCAGAATCAAATATTTCTTCAAAATGTACATTCAAAAAGTATTTTGTATCTTGAGATATTTGATCCTTTTAAGTACTTAGAAAATCTACAATAATAGTAATAATAATGTTTAAATATTTTTGTGATGAGAATTCATAATGAGTATTCAAAATATTAACTAAAGAATATTTGGAATACTCATTATCAATATATTATGATGGCTTAAGTATTTTAAATAAAAATAATTAAAGTAACTTTGTACACTTTCAATGATATATAACTAGCTTACTGCACCACATGGGTCAAAGAAAACGTCTTAAAGCATAAATTCAAGAAAAATCTTGACATATAGAAGATCAATAAATATAAAAAATTATTAAACAAAAATGTCATTCAAACTTAGAATATAAGAGAAGTCACTTACATTATGCTTAAATTACAGAGATTATATAACCTTTCCAACATGACATTGTCTCTCACCTTCAAAGATGTTTCTTAAAGTTCCAATAGCAAATATTTGATAAAAAAGATGCCATTTTTTATATTGAATTGTCTCACTTAATCAAACCTTACAAATTTTTTACCACTTGCTCTTAAAGTGATTGGATTTTCCTTTGCTTGTCATCGTTTAACTTCTTTGGGAAAGGTTTATTCAAAGTATTTTTCCAAATGAAAAATTCAAAATTACCATTGGATGAACTAATTTAAAGCATACTACAAATAAATGTATCAATAAAGCTGGTCATCACATAGCAAATTTAGAATACTTTATACGAGAGAAATGGATCTTTTGTCAACGTTACTAAATGTTCTTTTAGTCACATAGCAACTTTAATTCACTATTGAGAGTGTACCATGGTGAACTCTTATGGTAGCAGCCAATGCAGCTTTCCTCTATTCAACATTATATTATTCTGAGACTTGGTTATATATTTGACCATGTTTCCAGTAACAAATGCAAAAGGATTTTTATGCCTCGTAAAAGAAAACCTTTTTCCCCAAAAAAAATGGGAAAAGGTTGTGAAGTGTATATTTGATGCTAAGATTATTTCCTTCCACATAGGTTCGCTGAACATCTATTTTCCTACTCTAGTCATTTATCGTCATTTTTCAATATCGAATTGTTTGAGTGGATCAAAAGTTTCGAGCCTTTTACATTCTACGTGCACATAGTTTAATTAATGTGTTGATTTATGCATTATTGTTTGCCAAGGTCCAATGTGAGGCGAATTTTGTGTCATACATAAATTTCATAATTACCATTAATTTATTCGAACAAAATGTCTCATACATGAAAAAAAAAACAAAATAAAAATAGAACTCTACATGTGAATTTGTGTACATTCTCTTTCAAGCAAACAATTTTAAATTTCAATCCGCATTTTTTAGAAAACTTATGAGCTTCCACCATGCCGATGGGGATCCATCTAAAGAAACACAAGGGTGTCAACCCCACGAAGGAGATTTGGAATTTTATTATAAGTAGGTTATAATGCTTTGGAATTCTACACCAAGGTGGGTTTATCTATGAGGAATAAAAATTTCAAACAAAGAAATATATATTGACTTAGGTAAATCCATATGAAAGTATCTTATGATTTTTAAGGATGAAAACAAAGAGAGATACCAATATGAATAACACAAACTACCTTCAATTGCAATACACTAAAAGCTTAGAAGTTTGATCGAAATATCATCAAAAGCATCCTAATCAATTATAAGAAAATAAAGAGCTAAATCTTGAATATTACTCATGAAATATCAATTAACAATTTTGACTCCACTAATTGTTTGATTGGTTGTTAATAACACAAGACTTATTGTCTTTCGGGAGACAATTTCATTTGTCTCTCAAGAGAAAATAGTTGGGATCAAATACACATTATCTTTATAGAGATAATGAAAATAAAAAATTAGATTTAAAACAATAAAATATCATTGTCTCATTACAAAGTATATAAAACAACGAATCCAAAAAACATACCTCACTATTAAAATAAATCAATGTATAAAATATTTAACTAACAATAAATTGAAATATCATTGATTAACTCATGTTAGGTCATTATGGAATCGAATCAAGACTCCGTTTAATGCAGTAAGACACTAAATATTATGTCATAATTTATGTAATTCCTGAATTTCATATATAAACCATTTTTTTTAAATGTGTCTAAACACACAATCGGGTATTGGATAGGTTTACTGACGTAGGTTCGTTAAGGCACTTTTTGATGTGAAGTCATTGGTTCAATTACCCACCCCATCGAGTGATATATTGGACATGATGAAGATGTGGTCCCACCAACATGATGAAGATGTAGTCCACCAAGCTAACAAAAACAAATTATCAACACATAGTGGAATAATCTTTGAAGGAATTTGTAGTGATGTGACCACTATTTTTTAACTTAATAAAAAA
Organism: Pinus albicaulis; assembly: GCA_034641835.2. Classification (NCBI taxonomy): domain Eukaryota; kingdom Viridiplantae; phylum Streptophyta; class Pinopsida; order Pinales; family Pinaceae; genus Pinus; species Pinus albicaulis. The sequence continues at coordinate 205,729 of JAXQQM020063278.1, forward strand.
TATATATTTATGTTTTAAATAGCTTATCGTATCCACAAACCAACAATGTATCACCATGTTGGAATATTCAGGTCACATCTCATTAGTCACCGTGTCCTATATGCAAAAAAATAGGACAAACTAATGCAATTAAACAACATGCAAACAACGCAGAATTTTGATGGAAAATTTTAAAAGATAGAAGCCTCAGTTAGGACTATGCTAAGAAAGAACAATCTATATAAAACAAAGAATTATTGTTTCTAATTTGAAATATAGTGTGATATGTAGTGAATGGAACTTCCCCACAAAATCCACCCGGAAAACCGGTTGAATCAGCCAGGTAGACCATGTAACCGGTCAGTCAATGCATGACAAGATAGAATGTTAATTGACCTAGAGTGTAAGAAATTAGTATCAACTTGTTGAAGTCACACATTACTATAAAATTTTTGGATTTCTTCCAAACTTTATTAGGTGACTATGAACACATTTAAATGTTTTGTAATTACGATGGTAAATCAAATTTATAATTGCATGGTTGCAAAAAAGAATAGATGGTAAAAGCCACCAGATTAGCCGAAAAAAGACATACATTGTCCAAATGTCTAAGTTTTGTAAGTCCCACCCTCTCAGGAAATAGAACACTCAATATCACATAAGAACTTGATTTTTCTCGTATTATATACAATCTTGTTAGTTCAATAAAAATAATTTTGAAATTTGAAACCATGGTAAATTCAAGCCCCCGAAATATTAGAGGCTGATTCAAACTATTAGTGTGCATCATATATATGTTAACTAATAAATTAAATCCCACTTAGGTCATCATAGTATATTTCTTTTTCTGTATTCTACAATGTAAGAGAGAGCAACAACCTTCACTTCTGGGCTCTAAACGGTTTTTATGAGAAGCTTTAAAATTCTTCCTATTTCAAGTATCCAACGCAAAGGAAAATTTTAGCCTATCTATATAAAAAATGGCTATCACACCACTCTTAATTTTACACAAATCTATGGAAGCAATAAAAATATTTTCATGAATTTATTCTAGACTCATATGAACTTTAAATCATATCGTGTAATATCAACTATAGACAAAATGACTATGACACCAATGTTAATTTGATAGAGAAATATGTGAAATAAATCAAAATATTTTGATGAATTTCTTCTCCTCAGTACCTCATAAAAATTTGGAATAATATTATAATTTAATATCAACTACATAAAAATCTGATAAAATTTCAACAAATACCAAATTTTGGTGACCGATCTCCTATTAAAAAAGACACTCTCAAACATGCATTGAGATTTCTTGAAAGTGATACAGTATAACTTACATAATATGTTGATTGGGATCAGACTATACCATGTTTTATTGAAATAACTAATATCATGCATTTGGCTATAATTTTAAAATATCTTTCCCAATAATGTTAAACATACAAAATACGTTTTTTTCTTTATAGGCCAAGTGATTGAATTTGAACAATGATAATGAGCAATCAAAATGTCTCAAAATGTTATAAAGTAGGATGCAATATAGATAGGTTTAATTTTCTAAGAATTTTATGGGAATTAACTAAAATGAATTTGTTTAAATAATTATGGTATTGTCTCTAATAATCATACTACCAAAACTAAAAATCATATCATAATATCAAGGTTTTTTCAAATGAAAAAAATTAAATAAATAAGGTATACATTTGATAAGTAATACAATCCCTTTGTCCCTATCTCCTCGAGAAGCTTCATTTTCAATGTCATCATCACCTTTATAAGAATTTTATAATGATAAAGTGACAAACGTGAAAAATAATCCGAAAAATATAGTTAGGTGATTTTGGATAAAAAGTGAAGAAATTTTAGTAGAGCAACTAAAAATGGTTAAAGTAATGGGGGATATTTTTGGGTGCTTATGTCTTAATTTAAAAATCTTTTATCATCGTAGTAAAATCTGTTAAATTGTAAAATTCTTATAGATTAAACTTACTAATTGTAATTTTCGTTAAAACAATAGATTTGAATCTACTCTACTAATTAGAAACTAATTTAAATTATCTTGGAAATCACAAAGCATACAAGAGAAAGAATTCAATCAATACATTACACAATGATTTTTTGGGAAATCCACAACTAAAAAACCCTTTATTTTTATATTGCATTAGTCAAATAATGTGATAATATTACAATGCTTTTTTTCATGCCCGAGAAACCTGCATTATCTTTACCGGCCTCACTACTCTATACAGTCAGTCAATACTTAACCATATTTTGTTTTCTGAAGCCCTTACTTCCTCGCAATGTTACTTTGGTTAATTAGCTCCGTATTAATTAGTAAAATCCCCATTCAATATTGCCCAATCCATCATAGGATTTCCTCCGATTGCATGCACCACCTTATACAATTTGGATGAGTATACAACCTATGCGTACACGTCTCTTGAACTCCAATCTCAATCAAGTGTGTCTCTCATATCAGCTACATGCATGAGCTATTTATGTTTTCATTCATCGGGCTATCTAGTTTATTAATGAGCGTGGTTTAATTTCTACTTCCACATTTGACCTTCAACTAGTTCCTCCAAGAGTCGAACTATTTAAACTTAACTTTAACTCAAAATGAATTAATAATTTCATCTCAAAATAAACTCAACTAGGCTTAAAAAGTAGGAACCACTTCCTACATGACTTAAGCTAGACCCTAACTCGAATTAACTAGGTTAAACTAGCTTAGTTAACTTATGCAAGTTATGATGTGACGTGGAATTATAATTTTCCGCTAGTTTAATTCAAGGAAAATTAAATTAGAATCTTTCTTGGTGCCATTTTCAACACTCTCTGTAAAGAAATGGATTATATTACACTGATCTCATTCTATGAAACTCCAATTTTCCTTCTGATTGTGCCGGAAGATGTCTCCGCATCATGTCTTCGCAGGGGAATTTAATTTAACATCATGATTCACTCCTTCAACACAATCTATGAGATGGTGGTAATTTCAGAAGGTCGATAAACTCGAACTTATAAACTATATTCTTTGAGAGTTTCATACAACTCGGTTGCTCAAGCATTAAATTACCATAGGATGACTACGACTAAATAAACTACCAATGATATTCTATCCGGATAGCCTCACAAGTTGCTTTACTAGCAACCATGTACTATGCTTCATCAATTGGGTGCAACTGTCTATGCTCCATGTTGTACTCAAGAAATTGTTGCTGGGCTCAGCATTGAAGATTCATCCTTGATGAGCATTTCTTGTCCGATGGACCCCCATTACTAATGTACATCTATGAAGCCTTGAAGCTCCACTCCTTTGTTTTTGTATCAAAGACCAAACCAGCGTGCCTTTGAGGTATCTCAACACATGTTTGGCTACATTCCAATATGTTTAAGGCTTAACCATTGCTTGACTAAGTTGGTTAACCGCATCACACATGTCCATTTCTGTGTTTACTAAGTACATAAGTCAACCCACAATTTTCTTGTAATGGTAACTTCTACCACTTCACTAAGTAACATATTCCTTCCTCCACCTATTAGAGAAGTCTTCATGGGTTTTCTACATGACTCTATGTGAAAATTATTTACTATATAATTGGTATACTTTCTCAGGAGAGACAAAAAATCCCTCAACTCCATGACAAATTTCCAAACCAAGGAAATAATGCATGAACCCCATGTCCTTCATCTCGAATTTCGATTAAATATTATTTTCAATATTTTATTAGCTTTTTCATCACCTTTTAGAATTAAATCATCAACATATTAATACTATAATCGGTAATTTAACTTCAACCGCAATATGGTAAAGGTTTTCATATAATTTACTTTTGGGGAAGTGCAACCTAGTAAAATAGTTGCCAATCCTGTTGTACCAAGCATGGGTGCTTGTTTCAGTCCATACAATGCTCGCTTGAGTCTCCATACATGTGAATCTCTGTCAAAGGTCTCAAATACTTTTTAATGCTCTATGTACACCTCTCCCTCAATAATTCCATTGAGGAAAGTTGTCTTCACATCCATCTAACTTATCTTACATCCCACCTTGGTTGAAAGTGTCAAAATAGATCTGATTGAAGAACTCCTTGATACTGGAGAAAATTTCTCCTCGTAATCAATTCCCTCTACTTGATAGAACCCCTTGGCCACAAATATGGCCTTTTCTCTCTCGACACTCCCATTTGTTTCTTGCTTCACCTTATAAATACACCTAGATCCTACAACTGACTTTTCCTCTAATTTTGGGACGACTTCCCATGCAATGTTCCTAATAATGGAATCATACTCCTCTACCATGGAATCAACCCATACTATTTTTTGCACTGCTTCCTCGAATGAGGACAACTCGGTCTATACACTCTTGCTCATCAGATCCATGTAGCCAGTATACCGATATGGTGAGATCCTCTGCAATGCGCTATGATGTGGGTCCTCTCACATTCTCTCTAGAATAATTCATCAACCTGTCAGCCTATCTATTGTGCTTCATTCCATATCTAGATGTCTCTTCATGAGTGGGTTCTTGCATTATTTTCTCCTCTACTTGTGGCTACTCCACGACATTTTGAGGTTCTTCCTTTCGAGCTAAAATATCCTCATATGCATGCAACTAAAGCTCCCTCTAAAGGGAAATTGCAACGGTCTTCTCTTCATCTAATTTCACATCTCTACAAACAGTTGTTATCCTCTGAGATGGAAAGTACACCTGATAGTTATGAGGTGTATCAGTGTACCCCATAATTATGCCGAACTCAGTTTTTGGTTCTAGATTTTTCTATGCATCCTTGGAAACATGACAATAAACTAAATAAAAAGATTATGAAGTGTGCCACATCTATTTTCTTACATTAAAAAATTTTATTCTGGTGTACTCATCCTGAGAATCCAATGAGGATTCCTGTTCTGCACATATACCATTGTGTTGCACGCTTCAACCCACAAATGAAATGGTATGCCCTAATCATGCAACATCGCTCGTGTAGCTCCCACAATAATTTTTTTATTTCTTTATACAACCCCATTTTCTTGTGATTTATGGGGTGATATGAACTCATGTTGAACTCCTTCTCCTGAATCTTTCTTAATTCCCTTATTCTCCTTGTTATTGCTCATAGAGCCTTCTTTCCTTCATGTGTCTTTTCTCAACAGAGTTCTTTTTAAATTAAGAAAATTGAGAACTTGGTATTTCAATATAGATAATATATGTACCCCATGAAAATAACCTCCAAATATCACATAATACTTGTGCTTGTCACAATTGAGGCTATCACAGTTTCTACAGCGCACTCTTGAGTATTTCTTGTCCTCCAGTTGCTCTAGTGCACTCTTGTGAATTCTTATAGAAATATGTTGCATGATATTCAAAGATCCATGCTGCAAATGGCCAAGTCACCTATGCCATAACTCATCGATGTCTCAGCTCTGCACCTTCTCTTATTTCGTGCTCAAAGTAGAAGAACTTTCTACATCCAATTTATATAGGTTCTTCACTCGAATCCTGATATTATTCACCTATTCCGTGGCTATGTAACGAAGGAATGCCTTTCCTTTTCTAAAATTCGTATTGTAACTGTAGTCTTCCAACATAGCAATTGAAACTAAATTGTTATTTAGACCTGGAACATACATTACATCTTTCAATGTGAGAGGAGAACCAAAATCCCTCTAAAAGGTAATAGTACCAATGTCATTCGTGCTACACCTTCCATCATCTCCCATCTCGATGTGCATCTGGAGGTCTTTCTCCTCCAATTTGCTGAAGAATTATTTATTGTATATCATATGGAATGAGGCTCCATTATCCAGGTAACACACACTACCAATCACCAATGCCACCATGCATGTGGTGAGGGTGACATTCAACTTGAATTATGAAGAAAGAGCTTTACCTATCTCTCCTCCCAAGGGCTTCTTATCGGCCTTCTTGTGTGGAAACTTCATGGCATAGTCTCCTATCTCATGATAGTGAAAACATTTAATCTTCAACAAATCCTTCTTGTTGCCTGCTCAACTAGAATGTAATTTGGAATGGGATTTCTTCCCTTTCCCTTTCTTTTCCTTTCCATCCAAGGCATAGTTCCGCTCATCGTCATGCTTGTATGAGGATCCATCTCTCGTGTTTCGTAGAATCTCTTATTGCACCAATTCAAACCAAAAACACTCCCACTCTCGTAGATTCTCCCTCCCATTTAACGAATCCTAGTAGTTGTTCCAACTCTTGGGAAGGCATATAAGTTCTAGGCTGACAATATCATCTTTAGAAACTATAACACCAACACTTCCAAGATCATCCTGATACGGGTGAACTTGGTGAAGTACTTTGGTAATGTGTTGCCCTTCTCCATCTTGATTTTCTTGAGCTTGTCCTTCAGTTCCGCTTCATGTGGTCATTGTTGTTTTGAAACAAGTTTTTCAAGGTATTCCCCATTGCATATGGATTTTCCTTTCCATGGAGGTTCAAGGAAATATGATCTCTAACACCTTCTAGAAGAATCCTTCTCTCCTTTTGTACATTCTTCTTCCAGTTCACCAGATTTTGAGAATCAGCTATTGGAGGATTGGGAATATCATTTTCTATGAACTTCTTCAACCCTTTATCTTCCAAAACTGCCTCCATCATGTTCTTCCAAGCTACGTAATTCGAGTTTCCCTCAAGGGAATACTCAAGTCTCAATCCATAGAAAGACATCCCATTGACCCTGAAGAATGATACTACAAATTTGATTCACCTGCACAGAAAAAACTCACATTCTTCTCTTCTATAGTAATTTCAACTCTCATACCATGTCTAAATTCCTTGTACATTCAAACTTCCAATTGTAATTTGTTAAAACAATAGAATTGAATCTACTCTACCAAATGCAGAAACCAATTCAAATGATCGTGAAAACATAAAGAATACAAGAGAAAGAATTAAATCAACACATTACACAATGATTTCTCGAGGATATCTGGATCTAAAAAACCCATTATTTTTATATTTCATTAGTCATAAAATATGATAATATTAAAAAAAAATTCTCATGCTCAAGTAACCTCTGCACTATCTCTATCTGTCTCACTTATTTTTAGACAAGCCCAGGCTAATAATTAAGAAAATTTGGCTTGCTCGGGTCCCTATTTCCTTGCATTGTTTCCTTGGGTAATTAGCCCATATTAATTATGGAAATCCCCATCCATTACCACACAATCCATCATAGGCCTTCCTCTGACTGTATGCACCACGTGTACAATTTGGATGATTATAAAACTGATATTACACTTCCCTTGAATTCCAATCTCAATTGGGTGTCTCTCATATCACACATGCATGAGATATTTATGGCTTATATATTAGTTCTTTGGTTGGTCATTGAGTGTGGTTCAAGTTACACTTCCACACTTTGACCTTCCACTAGTTCTTCCAACAATTGGAGCTAGTTAAACTGACTTTAACTTAGATAAACTGAATTAATTAAATACAACTCAAAATAAAATCAACCAGAGATCATGAAAATTAAGAACCAATCTACATGCCTTGAGTTAGACCCTCGACTAAAATTAACTAAACCAACTAATTCAAACTAACTTAGTTAACTCGTACAAGTTTTCATGTGATGTGGAATTACAATTTCATTCTAATTTAATTCAAGGGTAAATTAAATTAGAATCTTTCTTGGTTCCATTTTCAACATAAATGTCTCCAACTACAAATATACCAAAATTTCTAAAATTTTAATGTCAAAAGGAGTCTTAAGCGGACTATTTTGGAGAGCTACTACAACGTTATTGAAAACCTACAAAATCATGGTATACATCTTCAAACAAAACCATATAATTATTAGTGGGAAACCCACATATTTTTACATGTCAAGATATTTTGCATCTAATGCCAGTCATTTTTGTTAATATCTTCATATTAATGTGACTAGTGCACCTAAAATAGATCCTTATTGTAGATAAAGGAAATCGTTCTCATTTCGCAAGGGTTACGCTTTTTGGTTGATTTGGGCATGTGATTTTTTTTTCTATCAAAAGCTTCATTATATTATCATTTTTAAATATACAGCAAGATACACCAGGTCGTCATTACAACTGAGCATCACTTTCTTCAAAAAATAGCTTTCCAAATTCCTTCAAAACACTAGGCCTTGGAGAGATCTAAGAAAATTGGTGTCTACGGTTATTGCTGGCACAAAAATGGCAAAACATGATGCAGAGAAATACATCATGGAGAGGTATTGGGAGGAAATACTAGAGGTGTAGTGAAGAGGCCTTCACAATTGTGAATATGATATTCAATGTGTTCCACTTGAATTTACAGAGCTTAAAGGTGGTTGTGGAAGCTCCGAAGCTAGTGTCGAAGACTCTCCAAAGCGTCCAAAGTTTCATTCTGCAGATGTTGTATATCATTAATGTAGGCAATAATCTAATTTCTCTCTTCATACCTTTGTTCCCGCATGTTGTCCAAGTTGAGTTGTATGTGATATAACTGAGCTGCAATCATATCCAAGGTGACTAAGGCTTCCACCTGGCCTAGGGAATGGGCTGGAGAGACCATCATCACTGCCACTGAATGCTAAATTTCTGTAGACACCAAGTCAAATATGGGCTCTCCATTAAACCGTTTACCCTCCATACCATGCCATAGACCACCCCTTTACACTCAACCACGTTGGCGTGGCATACAGCCTGCCTTTCCACCCCACTCTGAGCGGATTTTATGAGGCACCTTGAAGACCAAAGAAACCACAGCCTATTTAAAATTGAAGTATGTTTTCCATCACCACTTACCCGACCCCAGACATCGGTCAACTCTCAAAAGTAGGAATATGGCTTGGTCACCAAAGTAGTGCTCACACTGTCAACGTGAATGACGCATTTGGAAGATGTGCACCAAGAATCCAAGACCCCCTAGTTCCACCCAAGCCTGAACCAACAATACTCATCGGCCATGTCCATGAGCTCCAAGAACCGCACCACCACAATAACCCAACTGTTTGCACAAAAACATGCCCAATTGGGTACACTCTCCACCAAAAGGAGTGCAGATACCAAACCAGTCTCGTCTTTGTTCGTAGCAGTGGAACAAGTTCCTAGATCCCATAGTCTAACACAAAAATAGAGTCATTTACATCCCCTCACACCATTACATTCCTCAACCTGTGCAGGTCTCTCAAGCCATAGCTTGAGTTTGGACGCCAAAACATAGGGTTCTCTCACCCTACCTCAATCTCACCATCGCCAAACCACAACAGATAATGCACATACAACCCATAGGCTTGGATAAAAATCGGATGTCAAAAATACAATGCATTTTATAAGGCATCATAACTCCCTAGCATATGAGTAACCGTTAATGCGCATATGTGGCGCGTGGAGGCTTTCCTCACTCCTTCACCCTTAACGCCTCTAATTGTCCACTTGACATGACGCCCCAATCGGGGAGATTTGGGCATGTGATATAACTTATGTTAAGTCTTCATTTACATCATAATACCATATGCATGTAATTTTTGTGGGGCTCAATCAACTATATTGAAATGGTTTCATAATAACAACAATTTATGTTAATGGTCGAATGTTTTTTTTAGAATCTAAGATTTTTTTTCATCCATTCAATAGTACATATGATATTAACCTATTGGTTTGACATAAATGAAAAATGGTCATAAATACGAACTATTTTCCACCATCATTCATTTCCATCCATGATGAAGCTATAATTCCTAGCAACACCAAGTATATTTTCATTTAACACAATCACGTGTTCTCTTTGGTTGGATTCATTTATTAGTCAAATTCACTCACATTATTTTAAGATGGTTTGTAGGATACCCAGTCCATACTCAAAGATTCGCGATAAATATTTCATTGTCTATCTACAAGCTATATATATGCATCATTTGTCATTCTATGTGATTTTTGCATCTAATGTAAGCATACCACTTCAATTCCATGCGTTAGTTAATATGTGATCCATGTTGTAAGGGTTTCATAGAGAGGTGTTTTTGGGTTGTTCATCTTATCTCTTCGATGCTTGTCATACAATTATCTAGTCATTTTGGTACACGATTATTTAAAGACTTTTCACTATTCAATTTTGTGAGATATCTTTTGTCATATGTTCACAACCAATATATATGCTAATTATCATTATATGTTTTTATTTTTCATGCATTGTAAACACACCACCACTCTTTCATTAGTTATTTAATTTTTACTCCATCTCATAAGTGTTTCATAGTGAGGTTCCTTTGGTTTGTTCTTATCACTAATACTTTGCACCCATTGCATCGATCCATCCATTGCTGATTGCTTTCCAAAATTACCATGAATGATAATACTTTTCCATGATCAAGAGAGAAAAAAACATAGCACCCAATATCCTTCTACATAAACCTAATGTTTATCAATTTTTTTTTATTATACTTGTAGTACTACTGAACCGGCACCTAAAATTATTCAAGCAATGAGCCTAGAAGTATAGGAAGGATGAGCCTAGTCATTTTATTAGTCATCGAAACAAATAGAAAAAACAACAAAATGTAAAGGTAGGTGCGATATGATATTTTAGCTTCAATATTAGCTTCCTATTATGAGATCACCACTGATATATTTAGTGTCTCCTAGAATTGGTGATAAAAACTATATTATTAATGGATGTTATAATCAGATAGTAGATTGTGTCAATCTCGATCTCTCGATTTCCTTTATTTTCACATTTCTCCATTTTATTTGCAATTTACTAAGGCCATTATTCATAATTTTTCCATACAACTAATGTGACTTGATGTTCGTAATATTTTCCTTACAACTAACATAATGCAATATTCATAATGTTTTACCATAGCTAATTAACTCCCATAATGTCCATGGATTTCACTACCATGTATTCTATGTGGGTGTTGTATTTTTGAGACTTTGTTTCTTGGGTTTGTGAACAGGCACTAGAAGTGCGAGCTTCCATTGCTTGTTGAACACACCGTATGGGACAATCCAATGTTTCAGCTTGTTATTCCTCTCAATTTTGTTTGTCACAGAACACGCAAAAAACTAGACTCACCTCCATTACATCCACAAGTTAAAAAATGTTTAGTACCATTTTTACCAAAAACTAATTACGCATATTTCTAAAACATATAAAAAAATTACTGAGACACATTAGTATTGCATTTTTTTAATGTAATTTTTACTACTTGGTCAAAACTTCAGAAATGAAAAAGGCTGAACTTAGAACTTTCTTAAAATTTGAAATGCTTATTCAAATCCTCCCTAACTTTACTAAAACAATCTTTTCAAATTAATTATCATTTAATGGTCGTCATCCATTACAAATGTTATCTTATTCTTTTCATTTTTATTTAGCATATGATGTAACTATGATTCCTATATTCCGAGAGGATTCTCTCTTTTTTGTCTTACAATATTTTCCCAACATCGTAATGGATGATTCAATATTAGCATATTATTTTTTTGTATGCATGCTCTCGTTTACGTTATCATACTTCCTGTGAATTTATTAGGTACTGTGCATTGATGATGTATTTTTCCATACTCCCCAGCATCTTAATGTTAATACTTGTGGTCTGTGTTTTTCATACCTTTAGTACCTTCTAACTACATTTCTAATTGTAATGAACCAACCATGTTACTAAAGGCCTATATTTTATTCTAAATCAACATAGATCAATGTTATCTCTAAATCCATTAAGCACTAAGAGAGAGATCGAAAATCTCTAAGTTGCAACTTCTTATACTTAACAAATATGTCAACATGGATCTTGTTTGAGTATGCCAAGATTAATAATACTTCAGTTTTTTCTTTTATAGTAAAGAAGAAAAAATAAGATGTTGCCTATTTTTTATTTTTTTCTTTTTTTCTTTTTATTTTCTATTTTGTAGCGTCAGAGACACAAACATCTCCCAAATAAACCTGGGCCATAGAGCACCTAGCATCTCTCAGTACAATGGAAAATGACAAAAATAGTGATATGTACATACAACATTAATATTTAGTCACAATAATGAAACTAAAATTCTTTAGCCACATTTTCTAAACTTTTGCAAGCTATTTTCTACACAATAGAATTTATTGTCCTTGAATCATAATAGAAAATACACTACCTAGACTCACAAGGATGTCTAGATCTTGAATTTCTTAAAACAATGACTTTTTTGTAGCATCTCCTAAACCAATAACTTATTACATGGTATAGAATCTACACTTTAAAAAAAAATCTATATTTTTTCAAATAAGTAAATGTCTTCTTAAGATAATTTACATATCTATGCTTGTTCTAACTCACCTTAATTAGATTTAGTTATGCATGTTTGTGAAATGTTTATTATTATCATGTCCCTTGGATCAAAAATATAAAACAATCACGTGTCATAATGACTTCCTATAACTATTCATTTATTATTATTATTTTTAACAGTAAAACCATAGTATTAGAAAATTGAAAGCTATAAAATCTAATTTATATTGTATTTTTCCAATATAAATTGTCCAATTAGTTTATAATATTTTTCTATTAATTTCAAAACCATTGAGTGTAGTTCTATGGTATGCATGGAAAAATCATATCCACTATACAAGAGTAAAGTTTCCAATTTTTTTTGTTGGTTTTATTTAGTATTTTTAGGTATTGCCCACAAAAAATTTTAATGTAATTTACCAAAAACACATATTTAATTAAAGTTGGAAGTATTCTATTACAAGGCCTTCAAAAACATTAATTCTTTTGTAAATCACCATATTAACTTAATTTAAGATAAAAATAATTTTAGGAATGTCAAAGAAATTAGAGACCATGAATAGGTCAAACATGGGGTTGTTAGGTAGAATAGTATCAATGCACAATATGAGTGTGAAAGAAAACTCTTAGAAACAATTTATTTAAGGTAAATCATATTAGTATGTACAACATTCAAGAAAGATATTATAATAATGGATAACATACTAGAGTCATCGATGTTTGGATTTTGTGTTAGATGACTCTAACCCCATTTCCCACAACCTGTGAGAGAGTTTTTGATTGAATAATGGTGATGTGAGCATCTTTGTGTAAGTGGAAAGGAGGTGCCTCCCTTGCATTGCTTTGAAAATAATCTACTAGAAACTTGGTAAAATATTTTTGTGCTAAAGTTTCTACCCCTTCATGCCTTTAAGTAACAATAATGAGGAGGTGATAATTCTTCTTTATAACATCCATGCATACACTATTAAAGCTAGGTACTATTGATCTAGGTATTTCAAGAAGGTTTGGGTATCATTGATCTATCTCCACTCAAAGCCAAGTACATCAAATGTGAGTTCTTAAATGGGTATTCAAGTCACTCCATTATGATGGACACTGTCAGAAATTGAAATAAACAATAGTTAGTGTCCACTCAGAACCAATATACATAGACAAGTAAATAGTGGAAGCAAGGCTTTTCAAAAAATTAGTACACTTGATGGCAGTCATGATATTTATCTCTCCTTGTCCACATTGTCAAAAACTAATAACGGTCCTAATGTAATAGTTCCAACCTGCTCTATGAAAAACCATGATTTACCATTACTTTCAATAAGAGGAGAACATGATAAGAATTGTTAATGGGGAATAAATAAATGTAAAACAAAAATTATGGATTTTAGTTGAAACTTTTTATAAGTTCACATGCTCTTTAATTATTACATACTTAATGTAACTACTAATAAATTATCATTAAGATATTAATTTTGAATATTAAATATGCATTAAAAGTCATTTATTTATTACACATGATTTTCCATGTGGTCTAAATAAACCACTTAAAACCCATTATCAATAAATTCTAATTATTTACAAATGAGGACAAGGAGGCAGAAGACAGAGTGATCGAACAGCTAAGTTGATTCATGGCGTGAAACCCTAGGGTTTCCCCTGCGCCCCTGCAATGGGCATTGTCAAGGTTCTTGATCCACCCTGGCCGCCCGAACCACCGTGATCTTCCTGTCTCAACTCTCCATCAGCATGGCAGAAGCTAGGGCAGGGGGAGTTTGTTACCCCCCTATTTCAGGAGGCTCCAGCAACTCTGTTGTCCCAATCAAATCTGACACTTCTGCATCAGCCAAGGTGGCGCAGTCTGAGGCTGCCAAATCTGGGGCAAACCCTACGAATCAGGCCCAAGAGGAAGCTAACGCCAAAGAAACACACATTTTGACTTCCTCCACCTACATACCAATCAAGACTAAGAGGCCCGAGATCCATTTCCGTACTGAACGAATCAACCATAGAATTCAGTACATGCACGATCATGCCCTAATAGGAAATTTCATTGCGTTCTAGCCCATTGAAAAAATCCCTATATGGTTGGATCAATCCCAAATGGAAGCCAAAGGGACAAGTCACTTTTCAGCTCAGTCCTAAGGGCTTCTTCAACATCATCTTTACCTGCCTCAAAGACAAAAATCGAGTCATGGATGGAGGGACTTACTTCTTCAATGCAGTGGGGTTGTTTCTTCGAGATTTGGTAGAGCGCTTCAACCCTGATAAAGAAGACTTTAACTCGACACCTTTGTGGATCCGCCTTTACTCTCTACCACAAGAATATTGGGAATAAATCACGCTCAAGGAAATCGGTAATAGTCTAAGATCCTTCATCAGAATCGTAGAAGAAATGAAACACAACAGATACACTGCCTACGCCCGCAGATGCATCTACATGCATCTCGCAAAAGCTCTCCCAGATTCGGTAAGTCTATCGCATGAATATTTTGAATGGATTCAATCTATTGATTATGAGCACGTTCCCTTCCACTGTCATAAATGTCATATGCATGGCCACTTGTTCAAAGATTGTCCTCAGAACTCTCCGCCTAAGCCCTCCGGCAACTCTGTCTCCCTTGATCCATATGGCTTCACCAAAGTCGCCCCTCGAAAAAGGCATGCAAAGAAGAGTTCCAATACCCCTGGCCCCTCATAGCCCTCCACTAGTAACAGCTCCACCTCCTAGCCAACCTTGATATGGAAAGGAACCAGCCCTCAGATCCCCCAGAATCCTCCCCCAATCCCTCCCCTAATATTGGATCTATTCCTCCTCTTGATATCCCATTACCTAAACTGATGGCATAGAACAAGCCACAGGAAGCCAATCAGAAGAACAAACAACTCGATATCCTAAACACTGTCACTACTTAGTCTCAGGTTGTATCCCTCAAGCCCAGATCTGAAATCGATATCGACCCTTAGGCCACCCCTAGTCAAGACATTACCCTAGAATATGGTACACCTTTGACTCACATCTCCTACATGGACAAGGAACCAGAAACCATCAACTTTGGGATCTGGATCTCACGGGGCTAGAAAAATCTTGTAAATCCAAGGAATATCACACTATGCCTGCAAGACAGATCGACAACTTGTAGGAAGCCCTTCTCAAAGCCTAGATGATAAAAGGAAGCACCCAATTAGGGGTCCAAGGGGAACATATTCCAAGAGAAACTATGAATATAATCAAGGAATCAAGGAAGCAGGGAAGGTAGACGTATCTACGAAGACTGATAATCCTAGGGGATTAGCTAGTTGAATCCGGTAGATACCCAAAGTTGACAAAGTTATTCATAGCTATGAATCAAACTCATACATGATGAAGCTCACATCCTGGAATATCTAAGGGATCAACAGCCCCTCAAAGTTACGTATGATAAAAAATCGTATAAGACATGATAAACCATCCATCTTCTTTATGCAAGAAACCAAATGCACCAGCTCCACTTTCCACTCTATTTTATCCAGGCTCTAGCCTGTCTGTAATACCATATCTATTAACGTGATTGGAGCCTCTGGGGGCTTGCCATTGCCTGGAATCTAGCCCTCATTACCCTCTCCAATCACCTAGCCTCTCGTCACTTCATTTAAGCCACCTTCCATATCATTAGCACCAGTCTGAGGGGCCTCCTCACCAATGTTTACTTTCCCTGAATTTCTGCCCAAAAAATAGGGTTATTAGACAACATGGCTTCCCTCTCTGTTCTGAATCCCCACCCCTTCTGGATCCTTGGGGGAGATTTCAATATGATCACTAGCCTCATGGAAAAGTGAGGGGGACGCTTGCACTTGGAATTTGAGAGTCTTAAGTTAAACGATTTTATACTCCATAATCATTTTATTGATGTCCGCACTGCTAACGGGATCCACACCTAAAATAATCGCAGGAGCGACCCCCAGCACATTTCCTCCAGACTAGATGGCTTCCTTGTTTCAGATATTGTCATCCATGCTAAGGGAGATATCTTCTCCACCATCCTCCCCACTCCTTGATCCGATCATTGGCCCATTCAACTTCAATGGGAGAGACCAGGTAGAGGCCTCTGCAACCCATTCCGATTTTAACAATTCTAGCTACCCCACCCAGGCTTCAGAGAAATGGTAGTCGAATAGTGGCGCAGGATCATCCCAAATGAAGGCTCTCACATGTAAAAATTTTAGCAAAAGCTCAAGATAATCAAGGCCAGATTAAAGCATTGGAACCTACATACCTTTAGACACATTTTTAGGAGCCAACAAGATCTGGAGGAAAGAATGGCTGACCTTCAACAACGACTCATAACAACTGGACGTATAGAGAAGCTAGACAGATAAGAGTAGCAGCTCAAAAACCAAATCGAGGAATGCGAAGTGCAGGAGGAGATTCTTTGGAAACAAAAATCCAGGATCCGATGGCTCAAAGAAGGATAAAAGAATATGAAATTTTTCCATCGATCGACCATTCAGAGAAGAATGGTCAATCAAATCTCCATCTTAAAAAATGATCAAGGCAACAACCTGGAAATGCACGAGGAGATTTAACAAGAACTTCTCAATCACTTCAAGGAGACTCTAACGGAACCCCATTTGGACCACCAGGAAGCCATCAACAACATCATTCAACACATCCCTCCCACGATCACCACAGAACACAACCAAATGCTGCTTAGACTAGCTCAAATGCAAGAAGTGGATCAAGCTATGGATTATATTAAAGCAGGAAAAGCCCCCAGACCAGACGGCTTTACCACTATTTTCTTCCAATTTTTCTGGGAAGATCTCAAGAATGAAATCTGGGAAATGGTTGAAGAGTCCAGATCAATGCACTCGATGCTCCCAGATCTCAATGCCACATTGATCACTCTTATTCCCAAGGAGGAATAGGTGACAGCCACTATCAAATATAGACCAATTTCACTCTACAATGTTCTGTACAAGCTAGACTCCAAGGTGATCGCTAACTGCCTAAAGCCTATGCTGCCCCTTCTCATCTCTAAGGAGAAAATTGGCCATGTTTAAGGAAGACACATTCTCGATGACATCATTCTCACCCATGAGGTCGTGCACTGCTTGAAGACCTACAAAATTCCATGTATGCTCCTTAAGGTCGACCTCTCCAAGGCTTTCGGTAAACTTAGCTGGGATTATATTCAACAAATGATGATAGCCTTCAGATTCCATCAAACTTGGATCCAATGGATAATTAGTCTCATCACTTTCTAGATATATTCCATTCTTCTTAATGGATCCCCCTTTGTGCCCTTCTCTCCCCCCAAAGGTATCCCTCAAGGGGACCCTCTCTCTCCCTTTCTCTTCGTCCTGATGGTGGAAGGACTAAGAAGACGCATCAAAGCCCATGTCAAATTGAGATCCATAAAAGGGCTCTACCTTCACCGTTTCCCCCTATAACCCACCAGTAGTACGTTGATGATAGCATGCTCTTCGGTCACCCCTCTGTGCAGGAAGCCACCTCCTTCAAGGCCATCTTGGACTGTTTCTCCCTGACCGTAGGAACTTCCGTCAGTAAGACTAAATCCCAGATATTCTTCTTAAATACCTCTCTCCTCACTCAGTGCAATATTTCTTGCATTCTAGGATTCTCAATCTCCTCCCTTCCCTCCAAGTATTTGGGTGCTCCCCTCACTGACTCCGTCATTAAGCATGCCTCCTAGAAAGTTTTTCTTGACAGGTTGGAGACCTGCCTCTCCCTTTAGACCCTCCATGCCCTCAACCTTGCAGGTTGTCTCGTCCTTGTCAAATCCATTCTTTAGTCCATGCCTTTCTACCTTTTCTCCATGCTCGTTACTCCTAAATGGGGGCTCAAATCTATCAGGAATCTCCAACACAATTTCCTCTGGGGAGGCAACACGGATAATAGGAAATGGCCTTTAGTCAACTAGAAAGATGTTTGTGCCCCAAAAATATCTGGTGGGCTAGGCCTGAGAGATCCTCAGCATAGTAATGAAGTCATGGGAGCCAAAATTTGGTAGCAGTGGATCTCTAATCTAGATACCCCTTGGTCGTAGCTTTGGATCTTCAAATACGCTGATAGTTTTTCAATTAGAGATCTCATTTGCTTTGATGTTGAGAAGGATGAGTCTCTCATCTAGAAGGCAGCTAAGCAGCAATGGGCCCTATTATGAGATCGTAGCTTCTAGGAAGTGAGGTCAGGAAATCAAGAAAAATTTTGGAATGACTCTTGGAAAAAAATTCCCAAATTGGCCACTCCCTTCCCCAACTTTGATTGGAAGGGCAACATAGGTCACCTTCACCAACCTCGGATCAATCACATTTGGGGACGATAGAGAAACTTGTAGATTCCTACCTAATTCTGTCAGTGGCTTTCAGCAGATCAATTCCAGGAGCATCATGGCCTTCAAATTACAAACGATATCAATCAGGCACTAGATAAACAGAGAATCCAACGAGAAGATGGGGATGACATCATTCGGTGGGGTTATACCCCAATGGGGTCTTTCTCCATCAAAGAAGCATATCGATTGGTCCTCCCCAACCACACTGGTCAACAAGATATCATTTGGGAGAAAATCTGGCATCCCAGAATATGGCCCAAGATCTCTAATTTACATTGGCTTCTTAGTAAAAGGCGCATCCTCACTTGGGATAGTCTCTATAGGAAGGGGTTTTTTGACCCCTCCCGATGCCCCAATTGTGGAAATAAGGAATAATTGAGTGAGCATCTCTTCAACGAGTGCACCCTCACCTCAATCTTTGGGACAAGGCAGTGCTACTAAGCAGGAGGTCAGATATAATTCCAAGAAACATCCTCAATACCATCCGGTGCTGGGCTCCCATTCCTTACCACTGTGACATTCTAAATGCCCTCTGGACTATCCTCCCAGAGCACATCCTTTGGACTATCTAGAAAGAGCATAACCGTAGAATCTTTAGGGATCTGAGCACGCCTCCTAACATCCTTTGGAACTCCATCTTCTACAATCTTCAAGAGACCTTAGCCCTCCATCAATGGCAGGATTCTGACCTCCCCGCCCATTCAGGGAAAAAATTATTTAGGCTAAATGGAATCTAAGGCTTCACATTTCCCCAATCTTTGAGGCCCCTTCAAACCATTCCCCTTTCTCCCCTTATTCTTGATCTCCTCCTCTGCCTGAGCTCTTCAAGCTCAATTTTTATGGGGCTTCCAAAGGGAACCGGGGAGATGTTGGGTTTGGTGGCGTTTTTAGAAATTCTAATGGCAATGTGCTTCTGGACTTCTTTGGCTCTCTAGACTGGGACACCAACAACTCTGTTGAACTTGAGGGCATGTTCCAAGGGCTCCTTCTGGCTCAGGACAAAATTTTTTCCCCCTTGTAAATTGATTTCGACTCCAAAATCATCATTGCAGGGCTACATGCCTTCAAACCGGACCTTCTTCCATGAAATTATCCAAGAGCTGGTGTCTGGCAAGTCAAATCACTCTACTGAAGCAATGGATTCACAACCACTCAGCAATCGACTTCAAGCACATCAGAAGAATGACCAATAAGGTCACTGATCTTCTAGCCAATAAGGGAGTCTCACACAATTCTCCTCATAGTTCTAGCACTCTATCCTCCTTAGATGATGAAGCACTCAAACATGAATGTGCTCAAATAGTGCACAAATATCTGCTCCCCCAGATGCGGGTGCTCGCGAGTGATATAGTGCACCACCGAGCAGCCATGTGGAGAGACACTTGGCTACTCCACGTGACCACTCTTGGGAGGAAGGACCGAGTTAAATTTTGGGGTGAGGGATTCATTAACTCAACCTCTGCCACCCTAATCTCTACATACCATCCTTGCATTGCATTTACGCCGCTTTCCATGGCCATTAAGCCCGTCACCTCGGCCCTCTCATCCTCACTTCGGTTATCCCACCTGCTCTCAGTGCATCTGTCTGTAATTATTCCTCTGCCTCTGGTGCAAGGTCTTCATTCGACTAGGCCCAGCCTTCTTTCTAGAAGTTGTTCTTCTCCGGAGCTTGCTTCAACCCCCACTTGGTCTAGCGACTCGTCTCCTTGGAAAATTATGCCTTGGCACCATAGAATGAGGTGCAGAAGAGCTGGGGGCATGGCCAACCTTCCTGTCCTCCGCTTTCGCACTCCCAAGGCCATGACCTAAACCTTTCCATAGACTAGAATGAGCTTGATAGTACCCCCCTGTCAATTTGAATGCTTAGATCTCTCTGTAGATTTCTACCCCTACTTCTCTTCCCTCCATTTCCCGTAGAAAGAAAAGGCCATGAAAATCCACCATTCCTCCTGAGCCTGATTTCATCCCCTACAAGGTGAAGGCCCTCCTATTGCAAAATCCCTCCAACGGAAGCAAAGATTCCACTGACAACTCCGGTAGTAGCGAAGGTAGCAGCTCGGACCAGGAAGCTGAAGGTGACACGGACCAGTCTAGGCTGCTTGCTACCCCCACCTCTAATCTTGACATCCCAACATCGCCACGTCCTCAACCCTCTTGCCACGCGCTAAGCAAGGAGAGGATGGGGGCTATGTGTGCAGAATTCAGGAGGAAGTACCCACCTCCAGCAACAATAATGCAGGTTCTCCTTAGGTTCAATTTTTTAATTCTCATTAGCATGCTCATGTTTAGGAATTGTCTACTATATGACTCGTGTTCTATGTTGATAACTAAATCTGTTGGTTTCCCTCTTTGGGCAGCAGTTACTCTCTGGTTTTCAAGGATTGGTTTCCTAAACTGAGGCAGTCCAACTTATGGTGGAAAAATCTTGAAACTTCCCTCTAGATTGGGCTCATCAAATCCACAGGAAGAGACCAGTAATTTTCTGTTCTATATGATATAATAGAAGTAGCTTAACTTTAAAAAAAAAAAAAAAATCTAATTATTTTTGTAAAATATGTATCTTTACTTACATTAAGATATTTATTTCAAAAATATATTACATTTATAAACTTGTAACAATACATATGACTAAATGGAATACAATAAATAACTCAAGGCCTTGTTACCGTCTATGAGATTATTTTAATTACAAATAGTTTATTTAATAATTGAATTTTACAAAATGTTGATCTTGATGGGAAAATCATGTCATATGGTGGAAAAATGTTTAAATACATTCATTTATGACACAACTCTTGAATGACCTTGAATAGTCTACTTTATGCTCATTATGAATTAATTGATCTATGTTTTAATATAAGAAAAAAAAAACACATAGATTTTTCTTTTAGAAATAACAATATCACATATATGATGATGATGATGATGGTTAATGGCCACTTAGACCAAACTTTGGTCTATCAGACCTGTTAGGATCCTATAATAATAGGATTCATAATTTTGAATTGACTTTAATTAGTCTTATAATATGTACATACTTTACTTTCTGCAAATTGTTTTCCCATATTAGAAAAGAAAATGTAAAGAGGGTAAAAGTCCTAAAATAAAAATCAAAGGACTTGAAAGAAAAAAGATAAAAAAGAATAGAAAAATGGACCCCAAAAAAAAAGAGATAAAAATAAAAAATGAAAGTGATGCAAATCCAATTGCCACTATTATTTACTTTTAATGCAAAATAAATATTTAGCGCATCTTGTTAAAATGAAAAAATCCATGAAGGTTAAATAGCTTAATCTTAACCTTCCATGCTTTAAATTTCATGTTGTAAGATAAATAATGAAGATCTAGCCAAACAGTTTAATCTTGGCAGATCACTAGTTAGGTAGAGAATAATAAGGAGCTCAAAAGTTTAATCTAAGCCCTTGGAAGAAATAAGGATAGAATTAGTTGGTTTGTTATTTTAAAAAAAACTGAATAAGGGTTTGAAAACTCAAATGCATCTATGTAAATGAAGAAAAAATGTTAGGGTAGTAGATGGGTAGGTAGAAGTAGTTTTCACAAGCATGGATAAACTGAAAATTGGTCATTTCATTTATTAATTTCCTTCCAAAATCATTTCCCTTGTAAAAAATTACCTTCTCCCCCTTCATTGTTCTTTTCTCCTTTTTCCATTATCACTTATTTTTCCTTGCAAATGCCCCTTTTCCTAAGTTAAAACACATTTTTTCTTTTGGAAAAGTAAAAAAATCATTTATTTAACTTCCATTGTCATTTCAAAATACACCAAAATCTCATAAAAACCAAAAAAAAATATAACCCTAAGTCTAAAATTGTTAAATTCTATATATTGGGACTGACAATGAAGAAATCTACCCCCAGTATCAGTTTTAACACTATACTTAGTGTATTCGACATTCCACAATTACATTTCATTTTTAACATCTAACCTAATGTATTAGTTCCCGTTATAAACCTCTTAATCCCATATTAATTAAATCCTCTATATATCATTCTGAACCCATATTTTTATTTAAACCTATGGTTTTATTTCCCATATGTTATTTCTCCAAGTCCCACTATGTATTTTCCTCGTCGGTTATAATATTCCTTTCTCCCTAACCTCATTGTTTATAATATAAAACCCAGACCAATACACACAAACCTATCACATAATTTAAACCCCAGGCCCCACGACATCTAATCCCGTGACTCCATCGCATCATCTCAGCCTTCAAATCTTCACTCACTAGATCCAATGGCTATTAAAACCTATCGCGCATTTCATTGCCCAACTGTTAACACACCCCAAACCTTGCAAAAAGCATGTTTTGTGAGGCTCTCATCCCTACTATGTGTCTAAATATTTTTTTATCACATCGCCACAACCATTACCGCTTACCACCTTTACTCATTGCGAAAACTGCTCAGCGATTTTCTATGGCCAGTTGTGCAAACCACCCTGTAAAATCAAAATTGACCGCCCTTTAATGCAAATATTGTTAATAAAAGTGCATATAAACTGCTCAATTTCTCCTTTTCATCCTTTCTATTACCATTTTCATGTAGACAGTGCTATTTGGACCGAAAATATTGTTGCTGACTACATATTTAAGCCAAATTGATACATAATACAACCATCTGCCATTAAAATCATTGAAAAGTCATCCAAGTTCTATTAAAGACCAATAGATCTTAAGAAAGTTTTTTGCAACCCCAGAAACATTCTGCGCAGAAAAAAATCTTCATTTTCCAATTATTCTTCAAAAGAACATACCTATTCCTTGATCTAAAGAAGTAATACCACTAATTGAATCATTTAGATCCTTTTTCCAAACCTAAAGAAAGCCCTTTTCCTTCCCAAAGGCTCTTTTATGTAAACACTCGACCTACTTCCATAGATTTTGAAGCCTTGGACTATTAAAGATCATATATTGAAGAAAATGAAGAAATTTATGCCTATGTAGACCTGAAAAATCCTCTTGTGCCTTTCAATCCATTTTATATGGACTCTAGGTGTCCTTTTACCAAATTCCAAGGTCTTAACACTACGCTTTGTCACAAAAATTGCACTATATGCCCTATATATCTCTTGCAGAAACTTTAAGGTCTTCATATTGCCTTTTATTATAGATATTACAGTTTATGTTAATTGAGCAAGTTTATACTTTTGCAAACAAAAGATAAGCCCCTGTTCCATCCAAATCCTTCTACAAATTGTTATAACTTTCAAAGGTGCTCCTACAGGCCTAAATCAGTGTTTCTAAAGTCAAAAGAGTAATAAAATTGATAAATCAATCAAAGAAATGGCTTCCAAAACTATTGTACCTATCAATTCTCTACAACCCCCTATTGTAGATATAGAGCACATTCCATTAGCTGATATAGACTTCAAGATTACTGATATAGTCACAGAATTCAACCTTCTTGAGCTCCACTTCTGGAGCCAATAAAAATCCATAGATAAGGCTGATGAAATTTTCATCTGGTAGTCTAATTTACAAAAATATATTGTCCCACAGACCTACCAATGCCTAGAAGTGATTATAATTTGTCAATCTTGCTACTTCCATAAAAAGAGAGCCATAATAACCCTGAAAAATAAATCCTATTTACCATTACTGCTGAGTCAATTAATCAGATGCTACAGATACAACTTAGGCCTAATGAAATCCCTTTATCAATTGAGACCCTCCCTCAACTATACTTGAATCTGGACTTCCCCAAGAGGTTCTAGAGATTCCCAAGATAAATCCTCCATACCCTTCTACAAAATTATTTGAAAAGAAAAGACATATAATCTCCATGTTTTCTTTCATTCTTGGCTATTTTAGAGATGAAGATGTTGATGTTACATTGTTAGGTTTTCCTACTACCATTAATACCTTGTTGACATTATTCATGAACATTTGGTCAAAATGCCTTCTGAATGTGTTTTCAAGTATTCCTCATTCCTATTCCATATTCTTTTATACATTCAAGCTGAGAAATTTAATACACACCTTCAGAAGCTTGACGTGGAAGGAAACCCACAATCAGTCATCTTTTGGACTTCCTTGATAAGGAAAGGCTCCAATGAGTTCACTTATACAGATTTTGTTGATTCTTTCATTCATCCCATAGTCAATTTTCTGAATAGCAGTAGGCAACCCAGAATTAGTGAAGAGATTAAGAAGGTCCTATAGTTTTCTGAGCATAATAGGACAGGTGATTGGTACTTTTCCGAAATCATACTGAGATAAGAGTATATGGATCAAGTATTGTTCCATATAAACTTCCTAAAGACTCATATAATTCAGAAGCAACATAGTATGGAAGTTTCTTCATCTAAAAAACCAGTAGAAAGGGACATGGATATAATCGAAAGATACAAAGAAATCAAATCTAGAAATGAAGAAACTAAAAACTGAAAGATATTCTCAAAATATGAAACAAACACCTGGCATCCAAAATAGGTTGCTTTCAGCCTTTGACTATAAGAATAAAAAATGCAGATGACATTTCTTGAACGTATAGTTAAAACTCCTAAGTTTTCCTTTGACTACAAAAAGACATATTTTGAAGTCTTGGACCAAGATATTCATCCCCTGGACCAAATTGAGTTTCATAAGTAGGAAGGGGAGATGATCTATTCTACAATGACCACCAAGGCCATGAGTGTACAAAAGCTGCAAAACACTCTTGCAAATATCAGAGATCATCTCAAATTGGAAAAATATTCTTCACACGCAAAATACACTAGAATTAAATCTTTGGAAGAACTAGTAATCAAAGTAGGATATGATCCTAAAAATGTAAAAGTTGTAGAGGAATTGATCAAGAAGAAAAATCCAGACATTGCTACATTAAAGAAGAAACTAAAGCTGCCCCATACAAATAATCCTCAAGCCAAGGAATTCTTACAGGATGCAAATCATAAATATGAGATGATGAATCTCATTTTACAGTTGAATGCTCGGATAAAGGAAATGGAGAATGAAATGGAAAAGTTGGTCCAAGAGAAAAAGGATAAAGAAGAATAAATTCCAGTCACAGTGATTCCTGTAGTTACCACTGTTGAACCTTCCGCACTAGCTGAATCATTGGCACGTACAGTCCCCATGGCTACATCATTACCTGTCATTTGATCAACCACTTCAATAACAAATTCTTCAACAACAACAAAATAACATTCAGATGAAGTAAGCAAGATGGTAAAAGTTATGCAGGACATGTCTATTCGGACAAATGAGATAAAAAGACTTAAAGAAGAGCTTAAAATTCTTGAAGATGAAAATAAACTTGCCAAGATAATGCATAATAATGAAGACTAAAGATCAAATAGATTAAATGAGCAGTTGAAGAAGTTAGAAAAAGATCTAACATTAAAAGAACCCATGGCTCAAATCGGACAACAGCTATGGGCCAATATCATTGAAGTAGTCAATGATATTTGGCCATCAATACAGGTTATATATGACCAGAAAGATTTGGTCAAATCAGTAAAAGAAGCTATTCAAAATATCAAAGAAGAGCTTGGTAAGAAACCTGAAGAAGCTCTTGAAATCATCAAGTTTCTAAATTCTAAGAAGAGGCAAGAGCTAGAAGAAATTGGTATTAATGATAGAACAGAGACCATCCTAGACGTTAGGAAGGTAACTTGTAAAAATAATTTGATGATACAGTTAGAGGAGAAATGCCAAAACATGGAGGTTTCCATTACCAGGTTTATGATGAAATTTGATGTCCTAAGGTACAAAGGCCTTCCAAATCCATTAGTTATTCATGATAAACTAATAAAGCAGTGGGTGAAAATGTGAAGTTGGGAAACACTTTTTTCCCTTTTTTGACGTTGAAAATTGTAATTTTATATGTTTTTCAACTTCAACTCCACTAAACTCATATTTTTATTGCAAATTATGCTTTGACATAAAAACAAGAATTGTAGAGAATTGTCTTACCTCCATACCCATTTTTTTTTTTTTTAAATATTGACATATAGAGGGGTAAATTTCTTGTTTACTAACTGCATATACTTGAAATTTTCAGGCAAACATAAATAGTCACTTTATGATCCTTCACTTTTTTTAGGGAAGGTTATTCATTTTTTGGAAAAAAACCATAGCATCATAATCTGCATATATTGCACTAATGTACAGACTATTTTTCGGTAATTTTCGGATTAAAATACTATTTTTTATTATTTTTTGAAATGGACAAAGACAAAAAAACAGTGATGTTTCAGTACATTTTATGATCCTTTGATTTTCTTTTCAATGTGATCGTCAATAAGAAAAATGAGAGTACCCTTTTGAAGTAGACAAGGATAGGAAGTGTAATATGATTTTTTTGAATTTTTTGGTGCCCTCATTTGAAAGTTATTGAATTTTCATTCAGTGCAATTTTTCGAACAATGAAATTCCACAGTGACACAATTTAGTAAAAAAATAATAAAAAATTGAATTTTTTAATGAAACTCCACAAATCTCATATCGTCAAAAACTAGATTCAAAGATGAATCTAATGGTACTTGGTTCGACATATAACATTTTGTTTTTGTAGGTGTTCCGCCCCTCCAAAGTTGTAGGTTCCTGAAAACTGCAGAATTTTCTGGGTTTGTTGTTGACCAGAAACTCTCGGCCGAGATAATGTCTCGGACGAGAAATTTATAAAAATCTTGACCGAGAGTTTAACCCACCTAAAGTTACATTTAACCGCACGGCCAAACTCTCGGCCGAAAGTTTAAAAAACTCTCGGACGAGAGTTTGCACCCGAGAGTTTACTCAATGAAACTCTTGGACGAGAGTTAGAAAACTCTAGGACGAGAGTTTAGAAAACTCTAGGACGAGAGTTTTGAAAACTCTAGGCCGAGAGTTTTGAAAACTTTAGGACGAGAGTTTAGAAAACTCTAGGCCGAGAGTTTAGAAAAATCTCGGCCGAGAGTTTTATTAAATGTTTTAATCAAAAGTTTTAGGGGTTTATATGTTAATGGTTTTATATGTTTAGGGTAATTTCCTCTTCTTTCTTTATCCTTTTTATCTAATTTAAGATATTTATTTCCCTCTTTTTAGATATGAATTTGTAATACTTTTTAGTTAATCTAAATAGTTATTAAAATAATTATAATATTTATAAAAATATTGAAATATTTTAATAATTAAATTGTTTTTAATTAAATATTTTTAATAAGTAATTTAATATTATCTTTAACCTTTTTAATTTTTCTTGAATACTTAAAGAATCCCCTAATAACTAATTAACTAATAATTATTTAATCTCCTTAACAACTAATTTAATAACTAAATCAATAACGACTAGCTTTCTAACGACTATAAAGGAGTTTATATGTTAGGGGTTTATATGTTTAAGGTTTTATATGTTTAGGGTTTAGGGGTTTATATGTTTAGGGTTTAGGGGTTTATATGTTAGGGGTTAACATGTTTAGGGTTTAAGGGGTCAAATGGGTTAGGGGTTTTGGGGTTTAGGGGCTTAAATAGGTTAGGGGTTAACGGGTTAGGGGTAGGGGTTAAGGGTTTAGAGGTTTAGGGTTTAGGGGGTTAAATGGGTTAGGGGTTAGAAATTAGGGTTTAAGGGGTCAAGGGTTAAGGGGTTAGAGGTTTAGGTGTTTAAGGGGTTGAATGGGTTATGAGTTGGGAATTAGGGTTTAAGGGGTTATAGGTTTAGGGTTTAGGGAGTTAAATGAGTTAGGGTTAGGGTTGGTTAAGAGATTTAGGGGGTTAGGAGATTTAGCAGTTAAGGATTTTAGGGGTTAATGGGGTTAAATGGGTTAGGTTTTTAGGGGTTTAGGGTGTTGAATTGGTTAGGGGTTGGGAATTAGGGTTTAAGGGGTTAGGGGTTAAGGGTTTAGAGGTTTAGGTTTTAGGGGGTTAAATGGGTTATAGGTTTAGAGGTTTAGGGGTTAGGGGATTTAGCAGTGAAGGATTTTAGGGGTTAGGGTTTTGGGGGTTAAATGGAATCCACACTTAAATGGGTTAGGATTTTAGGGGTTTAGGGTGTTAAATTGGTTAGGGGTTGGGAATTAGGGTTTAAGGGGTTAGGGGTTAAGGGTTTAGAGGTTTAGGGTTTAGGGGATTAAATGGGTTACAGGTTTAGAGGTTTAGGGGGTTAGGGGATTTAGCAATGAAGGATTTTAGGGGTTAGGGTTTAGGGTTTTGGGGGTTAAATGGAATCCACACTTAAATGGGTTAGGTTTTTAGGGGTTTAGGGTGTTGAATTGGTTAGGGGTTGGGAATTAGGGTTTAAGGGGTTAGGGGTTTAGGGTTTAGGGGATAGGAATTAGGGTTTAAGGGGTCAAGGGTTATGGGTTGGGAATTAGGGTTTAAGGGGTTAGGGGTTTTGGGGTTTAGGGGCTTAAATGAGTTAGGGGTAGGGGTTAAGGGTTTAGAGGTTTAGGGTTTAGGGGTTAAATGGGTTAAGGGTTTAGAGGTTTAGTAGGGGTAAATGGGTTAGCGGTTAAGGGTTTAGAGGTTTAGGGTTTAGGGGGTTAAGGGTTTGGGGATTAGGAATTAGGGTTTAAGGGGTCAAGGGTTATGGGTTGGGAATTATGGTTTAAGGGGTTAGGGGTTAAGGGTTTAGAGGTTTAGGGTTTAGGGAGTTAAATGGGTTATAGGTTTAGAGGTTAAGGGGGTTAAGGGATTTAGCAGCGAAGGATTTTAGGGGTTAGGGGTTAGGGTTTTGGGGGTTAAATGGAATCCACACTTAAATGAGTTAGGTTTTTAGGGGTTTAGGGTGTTGAATTGGTTAGGGGTTTTGGGGTTTAGGGGCTTAAATGGGTTACAGGTTTAGAGGTTTAGGGGGTTAGGGGATTTAGCAGTGAAGGATTTTAGGGGTTAGGGGTTAGGGTTTTGGAGTCTAAATGGAATCCACACTTAAATGGGTTAGGTTTTTAGGGGTTTAGGGTGTTGAATTGGTTAGGGGTTTTGGGTTTTAGGGGCTTAAATGGGTTAGGGGTTAATGGGTTAGGGGTAGGGGTTAAGGGTTTAGAGGTTTAGGGTGTAAGGGTTAAATGGGTTAGGGGTTTATTGGTTTAGTGGGGGTAAATGGGTTAGGGGTTAAGGGTTTAGAGGTTTAGGGTTTAGGGGATTAAGGGTTTAGGGGTTAGGAATTACGGTTTAAGGTGTCAAGGGTTATGGGTTTGGAATTAGGGTTTAAGGGGTTAGGGTTTAAGGGTTTAGAGGTTTAGGGTTTAGGGGGTTATACGGGTTACAGGTTTAGAGGTTTAGGGGGTTAGGGGATTTAGCAGTGAAGGATTTTAGGGGTTGGGGTTTAGGGTTTTGGGGGTTAAGTGGAATCCACACTTAAATGGGTTAGGTTTTTAGGGGTTTAGGGTGTTGAATTGGTTAGGGGTTTTGGGGTTTAGGGGCTTAAATGGGTTAGGGGTTAACGGGTTAGGGGTAGGGGTTAAGGGTTCAGAGGTTTAGGGTTTAGGGGTTAAATGGGTTAGGGGTTTGCAGTTTTAGTGGGGGTAAATGGGTTAGGGGTTAAGGGCTTAGAGGTTTAGGGTTTAGGAGGTTAAATGGGTTAGGGGTTAGGAATTAGGGTTTAAGGGGTCAAGGGTTAAGTGGTTAGAGGTTTAGGTGTTTAAGGGGTTGAATGGGTTATGGGTTGGGAATTAGGGTTTAAGGGGTTATAGGTTTAGGGTTTAGGGGGTTAAATGGGTTAGGGTTGGTTTAGAGGTTTAGGGGGTTAGGGGATTTAGCAGTTAAGGATTTTAGGGGTTAACGGGTTAGGGGTAGGGGTTAAGGGTTTAGAGGTTTAGGGTTTAGGGGGTTAAATGGGTTAGGGGTTAGGAATTAGGGTTTAAGGGGTCAAGGGTAAGGGGTTAGAGGTTTAGGTGTTTAAGGGGTTGAATGGGTTATGGGTTGGGAATTAGGGTTTAAGGGGTTATAGGTTTAGGGGGTGAGGGGGTTAGGGGATTTAGCAGTTAAGGATTTTAGAGGTTAGAAGTTAGGGGTTAATGGAGTTAAATGGGTTAGGTTTTTAGGGGTTTAGGGTGTTGAATTGGTTAGGGGTTCAAAATTAGGGTTTTAGGGGTTAGGGGTTAAGGGTTTAGAGGTTTAGGTTTTAAGGGGTTAAATGGGTTACAGGTTTAGAGGTTTAGGGGTTTAGGGGATTTAGCAGTGAAGGATTTTAGGGGTTAGGGGTTAGGGTTTTGGGGTTTAAATGGAATCCACACTTAAATGGGTTAGATTTTTAAGGGTTTAGGGTGTTGAATTGGTTAGGGGTTTTGGGGTTTAGGGGCTTAAATGGGTTTGGGGTAGGGGTTAAGGGTTTAGATGTTTAGGGTTTAAGGGTTAAATGGGTTAGGGGTTTAGAGGTTTAGTGGGGGTAAATGGGTTAGGGTTTAAGGGTTTATAGGTTTAGGGTTTAGGGGGTTAAGGGTTTAGGGGTTAGGAATTAGGGTTTAAGGGGTCAAGGGTTATGGGTTGGGAATTAGCGTTTAAGGGGTTAGGGGTTAAGGGTTTAAAGGTTTATGGTTTAGGGGGTTATATGGGTTACAGGTTTAGAGGTTTAGGGGGTTAGGGGATTTAGCAGTGAAGGATTTTAGGGGTTGGGAGTTAGGGTTTTGGGGGTTAAATGGAATCCACACTTAAATGGGTTAGGTTTTTAGGGGTTTAGGGTGTTGAATTGGTTAGGGGTTTTGGGGTTTAGGGACTAAATGGGTTAGGGGTAGGGGTTAAGGGTTTAGAGGTTTAGGGTTTCGGGGTTAAATGGGTTAGGGGTTTAGAGGTTTAGTGTGGGTACATGGGTTAGGAGTTTAGGGTTTAGGGGGTTAAATGGGTTAGGAGTTGGGAATTCGGGTTTAAGGGGTCAAGGGTTAAGGGGTTAGAGGTTTAGGCGTTGAAGGGGTTGAATGGGTTATGGGTTGGGAATTAGGGTTTAGGGTTTAGGGGGTTAAATGGGTTAGGGTTGGTTTAGAGATTTAGGGGGTTAGGGGATTTAGCAGTTAGGGATTTTAGGGGTTAGAAGTTAGGGGTTAACGGGTTAGGGGTAGAGGTTAAGGGTTTAGAGGTTTAGGGTTTAGGGGATTAAATGGGTTAGGGGTTAGGAATTAGGGTTTAAGGTGTCAAGGGTTAAGGGGTTAGAGGTTTAGGTGTTTAAGGGGTTGAATGGGTTATGGGTTGGGAATTAGGGTTTAAGGGGTTATAGGTTTGGGTTTTAGGGGGTTTAATGGGTTAGGGTTGGTTTAGAGGTTTAGGGGGTTAGGGGATTTAGCAGTTAATGATTTTAGGGGTTACAAGTTAGGGGTTAATGGGGTTAAATGGGTTAGGTTTTTAGGTGTTTAGGGTGTTGAATTGGTTAGGGGTTCAGAATTAGGGTTTTAGGGGTTAGGGGTTAAGGGTTTAGAGGTTTAGGGTTTAGGGGGTTAAATGGGTTACAGGTTTAGAGGTTTAGGGGGTTAGGGGATTTAGCAGTGAAGGATTTTAGGGGTTAGGGGTTAGGGTTTTAGGGGTTAAATGGAATCCACACTTAAATGGGTTAGGTTCTTAGGGGTTTAGGGTGTTGAAATGGTTTAGGTTTGGAATTAGGGTTTAAGGGGTTAGGGGTTAAGGGTTTAGAGGTTTACAGTTTAGGGGGTTAAATGGGTTACAGGTTTAGAGGTTTAGGGCGTTAGGGGATTTAGCAGTGAAGGATTTTAGGGGTTAGGGGTTAAGGTTTTGGGGGTTAAATGGAATCCACACTTAAATGGGTTAGGTTTTTAGGGGTTTACGGTGTTGAATTGGTTAGGGGTTGGGAATTAGGGTTTAAGGGGTTAGGGGTTAGAAATTAGGGTTTAAGGGGTCAAGGGTTATGGGTTGGGAAGTAGGGTTTAAAGGGTTAGGGGTTTTGGGGCTTAAATGGGTTACGGGTTAACAGGTTAGGGGTAGGGGTTAAGGGTTGAGAGGTTTAGGGTTTAGGGGTTAAATGGGTTAGGGGTTTAGAGTTTTAGTATGGGTAAATGGGTTAGGGATTAAGGGTTTAGAGGTTTAGGGTTTAGGGGGTTAAATGGGTTAGGCATTAGGAATTAGGGTTTAAGGGGTCAAGGGTTAAAGGGTTAGAGGTTTAGGTGTTTAAGGGGTTGAATGGGTTATGGGTTGGGAATTAGTGTTTAAGGGGTTATAGGTTTAAGTTTTAGGGGGTTAAATGGGTTAGGGTTGGTTTAGAGGTTTAGCGGGTTAGGGGATTTAGCAGTTAAGGATTTTAGGGGTTAGAAGTTAGGGGTTAACTAGTTAGGGCTATGGGTTAAGGGTTTAGAGGTTTAGGGGGGTTAAATGGGTTAGGGGTTAAGAATTAGGGTTTAAGGGGTCAAGGGTTAAGGGGTTAGAGGTTTAGGTGTTTAAGGGGTTGAATGGGTTATGTGTTGGGAATTAGGGTTTAAGGGGTTATATGTTTAGGGTTTAGGGTGTTAAATGGGTTAGGGTTGGTTTAGAGGTTTAGGGGGTTAAGGGATTTAGCAGTAAAGGATTTTAGGGGTTAGAAGTTAGGGGTTAATGGGGTTAAATGGGTTAGGTTTTTAGGTGTTTAGGGTGTTGAATTGGTTAGGGGTTCGGAATTAGGGTTCGGAATTAGGGTTTTAGGGGTTAGGGGTTAAGGGTTTAGAGGTTTAGGGTTTAGGGGGTTAAATGGGTTACATGTTTAGAGGTTTAGGGGATTAGGAGATTTAGCAGTGAAGGATTTTAGGGGTTAGGGGTTAGGGTTTTGGGGGTTAAATGGAATCCACACTTAAATGGGTTAGGTTCTTAGGGGTTTAGGGTGTTGACTTGGTTAGGGATTGGGAATTAGGGTTTAAGGGGTTAGGGGTTTAGAGGTTTACGGTTTAGGGGGTTAAATGGGTTATAGGTTTAGAGGTTTAGAGGGTTACGAGATTTAGCAGTGAAGGATTTTAGGGGTTAGGGATTAAGGTTTTGGGGGTTAAATGGAATCCACACTTAAATGGGCTAGGTTTTTAAGGGTTTACGGTGTTGAATTGGTTAGGGGTTGGGAATTAGGGTTTAAGGGGTTAGGGGTTAGGAATTAGGGTTTAAGGGGTCAAGGGTTATGGGTTGGGAATTACGGTTTAAGGGGTTAGGGGTTTTGGGGTTTAGGGGCTTAAATGGGTTACGGGTTAACGGGTTAGGGGTAGGGGTTAAGGGTTTAGAGGTTTAGGGTTTAGGGGTTAAATGGGTTAAGGGTTTAGAGGTTTAGTGGGGGTAAATGGGTTAGGGGTTAAGGGTTTAGAGGTTTAGTTTTTAGGGGGTTAAATGGGTTAGGCATTAGGAATTAGGGTTTAAGGGGTTAGAGGTTTAGGTGTTTAAGGGGTTGAATGGGTTATGGGTTGGGAATTAGGGTTTAAGGGGTTATAGGTTTAGGGTTTAGGGGGTTAAATAGGTTAGGGTTGGTTTATAGGTTTAGGGGGTTAGGGGATTTAACAGTTAAGGATTTTAGGGGTTAGAAGTTAGGGATTAACGGGTTAGGGGTTAACAGGTTAGGGATATGGGTTAAGGGTTTAGGGGTTTAGGGTTTAGGGGGTTAAATGGGTTAGGGGTTAGTAATTAGGGTTTAAGGGGTCAAGGGTTAAGGGGTTAGAGGTTTAGGTGTTTAAGGGGTTGAATGGGTTATGGGTTGGGAATTAGTGTTTAAGGGGTTATAGGTTTAGGGTTTAGGGGTTAAATGGGTTAAGGTTGGTTTTGAGGTTTGGGGGTTAGAGGGATTGAGCGGTTAAGAATTTTAGGGGTTAGAAGTTAAGGGTTAACGGGTTAGGGGTATATGGGTTAAGGGTTTAGAGGTTTAGGGTTTAGGGGGTTAAATGGGTTAGGGGTTAGGAATTAGGGTTTAAGGGGTCAAGGGTTAAGGGGTTAGAGTTTTAGGTGTTTAAGGGGTTGACTGGGTTATGGGTTGGGAATTAGGGTTTAAGCGGTTATAGGTTTAGGGTTTAGTGGGTTGAAAGGGTTAGGGTTGGTTTAGAGGTTTAGGGGGTTATGGGTTTAGGGTTTAGAGGTTTAGGGTTTAGGGGGTTAAATGGGTTACAGGTTTAGAGGTTTAGGGGGTTAGGGGATTTAGCAGTGAAGGATTTAGGGGTTAAGGGTTAGGGTTTTGGGGGTTAAATGGAATCCACACTTAAATGGGTTAGGTTTTTAGGGGTTTAGGGTGTTGAATTGGTTAGGGGTTGGGAATTAGGGTTTAAGAGGTTAGGGGTTAAGGTTTTAGAGGTTTAGGGTTTAGGGGGTTAAATGGGTTACAGGTTTAGAGGTTTACGGGGTTAGGGGATTTAGCAGTGAAGGATTTTAGGGGTTAGGGGTTAGGGTTTTGGGGGTTAAATTGAATCCACACTTAAATGGGTTAGGTTTTTAGGGGTTTAGGGTGTTGAATTGGTTAGGGGTTGGGAATTAGTGTTTAAGGGATTAGGGGTTAAGGGTTTAGGGGTTAGGAATTAGGGTTTAAGGGGTCAAGGGTTATGGGTTGGGAATTAGGGTTTAAGGGGTTAGGGGTTTTGGGGTTTAGGGGCTTAAATGGGTTAAGTTAACGGAGCTAGGAGGTAGTGGATTAAGGGTTTAGAGGTTAGGGTTTAGGAGTTAAATGGGTTAGGGTTTAGAGTTTTAGTAGGAGTACGTGGGTTAAGGGTTAAGGGTTTAGAGGTTTAGGGTTTAGGGGGTTAAGGGTTTAGGGGTTAGGAATTTGGGTTTAAGGGGTCATGGGTTTTGGGTTGGGAATTATGGTTTAAGGGGTTTGGGGTTAAGGGTTTAAAAGTTTATGGTTTAGGGGGTTATATGGGTTACAGGTTTAGAGGTTTAGGGGGTTAGGGGATTTAGCAGTGAAGGATTTTAGGGGTTGGGGGTTAGGGTTTTGGGTGTTAAATGGAATCCACACTTAAATGGGTTAGGTTTTTAGGGGTTTAGGGTGTTGAATTGGTTAGGGGTTTTGGGGTTTAGGGACTTAAATGGGTTAGGGGTTAACGGGTTAGGGGTAGGGGTTAAGGGTTTAGAGGTTTAGGGTTTCGGGGTTAAATGGGTTAGGGGTTTAGAGTTTGGTGGGGTACATGGGTTAGGAGTTAAGGTTTAGGGGATTAAATGGGTTAGGAGTTAGATCGGGTTTAAGGAGTCGAGTTAAGGGTTAGAGTTTGAGTTTTTAAGGGGTTGAATGGGTTATGGGTTGGGAATTAGGGTTTAGGGGTTATAAAATTTGGGGTTTAGGGGTTAAGCAGGTGAGGTTGGTTTGAGGTTTAGAAGTTAGGGGATTTAGCAGTTAAGGATTTTAGGGGTTAGAAGTTAGGGGTTAACGGGTTAGGGGTAGGGGTTAAGGGTTTATAGGTTTAGGGTTTAGGGGGTTAAATGGGTTAGGTGTTAGGAATTAGGGTTTAAGGGGTTAGAGGTTTAGGTGTTTAAGGGGTTGAATGGGTTATGGGTTGGGAATTAGGGTTTAAGGGGTTATAGGTTTAAGGTATAGGGTGTTAAATGGGTTAGGGTTGGTTTAGAGGTTTAGGGGGTTAGGGGATTTAGCAGTTAAGGATTTTAGGGGCTGAAGTTAGGGGTTAATGGGGTTAATTGGTTAGGTTTTTAGGTGTTTAGGGTGTTGAATTGGTTAGGGGTTCAGAATTAGGGTTTTAGGGGTTAGCGGTTAAGGGTTTAGAGGTTTAGGGTTTAAGGGGTTAAATGGGTTACAGGTTTAGAGGTTTAGGGGGTTAGGGGATTTAGGAGTGAAGGATTTTAGGGGTTAGGGGTTAGGGTTTTGGGGGTTAAATGGAATCCACACTTAAATGGGTAAGGTTATTAGGGGTTTAGGGTGTTGAATTGGTTAGGGGTTCGGAATTAGGGTTTAAGGGGTTAGGGGTTAGGGGTTTAGAGGTTTACGGTTTAGGGGGTTAAATGGGTTACATGTTTAGAGGTTTAGGGGGTTAGGGGATTTAACAGTGAAGGATTTTAGGGGTTAGGAGTTAAGGTTTTGTGGGTTAAATGGAATCCACACTTAAATGGGTTAGGTTTTTAGGGGTTTACGGTGTTGAATTGGTTAGGGGTTGGGAATTAGGGTTTAAGTGGTTAGGGGTCAGGAATTAGGGTTTTAGGGGTCAAGGGTTATGGGTTGGGAATTAGGGTTTAAGGGGTTAGGGGTTTTTGGGTTTAGGGGCTTAAATGGGTTAGGGGTTTACGGGTCAGGGGTAGGGGTTAAGGGTTTAGAGGTTTAGGGTTTAGGGGTTAAAAGGGGTAGGGGTTTAGAGGTTTAGTGGGGATAAATGGGTTAGGGGTTAAGGGTTTAGAGGTTTAGGGTTTAGGGGGTTAAATGGGTTAGGCATTAGGAATTAGGGTTTACAGGGTGAAGGGTTAAGGGGTTAGAGGTTTAGGTCTTTAAGGGGTTGAATGGGTTATGGGTTGGGAATTAGGGTTTAAGGGGTTATAGGTTTAAGGTTTAGGGGGTTAAATGGGTTAGGGTTGGTTTAGAGGTTTAGGGGGTTAGAAGTTATGGATTATGGAATTTTTAAAAGTTAGAGATTAGAGAGGTTAACGGGTTAGGGGTATAGGTTAAGTTTAGAGGTTTAAGGGGAATTAGCTTGGGTTTAGTTAGGAATTAGGAGTTTAAAGTCTCAAAGGTTAAAGTTGAAGTTTAAGTGTTTAAGGGTTGAATGGGGTTATGGGTTGGGAATTAGGTTTAAGGGTTATGAGTTTAGGGTTTAGGGTGTTAAATGAGTTGAGGTTGGTTTAAGTTTGGGATTAGAGATTGTGTTTAAATATTGGGGTTAGAAGTTAGGGGTTAATGGGGTTAAATGGGTTAGGATTTTAGGTGTTTAGGGTGTTGAATTGCTTAGGGGTTCGGAATTATGGTTTTAGGGGTTAGGGGTTAAGGGTTTAGAGGTTTAGGGTTTAGGGGGTTAAATGGGTTACATGTTTAGAGGTTTAGGGAATTAGGAGATTTAGCAGTGAAGGATTTTAGGGGTTAGGGGTTAGGGTTTTGGGGGTTAAATGGAATCCACACTTAAATGGGTTAGGTTCTTAGGGATTTAGGGTGTTGAATTGGTTAGGGATTGGGAATTAGGGTTTAAAGGGTTAGGGGTTAAGGGTTTAGAAGTTTACGGTTTAGGGGTTAAATGGGTTATAGGTTTAGAGGTTTAGAGGGTTAGGGGATTTAGCAGTGAAGGATTTTAGGGGTTAGGGATTAAGGTTTTTGGGGTTAAATGGAATCCACACTTAAATGTGCTAGGATTTTAGGGGTTTACGGTGTTGAATTGGTTAGGGGTTGGGAATTAGGGTTTAAGGGGTTAGGGGTTAGGAATTAGGGTTTAAGGGGTCAAGGGTTATGGGTTGGGAATTAGGGTTTAAGGGGTTAGGGGTTTTGGGGTTTAGGGCTTAAATGGGTTAAGGGTTAACGGGTTAGGGGTAGGGGTTAAGGGTTTAGAGGTTTAGGGTTTAGGGGTTAAATGGGTTAGGGGTTTAGAGGTTTAGTGGGTAAATGGGTTAGGGGTTAAGGGTTTAGAGGTTTAGTTTTTAGCGGGTTAAATGGGTTAGGCGTTAGGAATTAGGGTTTAAGGGGTCAAGGGTTAAGGGGTTAGACGTTTAGATGTTTAAGGGGTTGAATGGGTTATGGGTTGGGAATTAGGGTTTAAGGGGTTATAGGTTTAGGGTTTAGGGGGTTAAATGGGTTAGGGTTGGTTTAGAGGTTTAAGGGGTTAGGGGATTTAGCAGTTAAGGATTTTAGGGGTTAGAAGTTAGGGGTTAACGGGTTAGGGGTATGGGTTAAGTGTTTAGAAGTTTAGGGTTTAAGGGGTTAAATCGGTTAGGTGTTAGGAATTAGGGTTTAAGGGGTGAAGGGTTAATGGGTTAGAGGTTTAGGTGTTTAAGAGGTTGAATGGGTTATGGGTTGGGAATTAGGGTTTAAGGGGTTATAGGTTTAGGGTTGGTTTAGAGGTTTAGGGGGTTAGGGGATTCAGCAGTTAAGGATTTTAGGGGTTAGAAGTTAGGGGTTAATGGGTTAGGGGTATGGGTTAAGGGTTTAGAGGTTTAGGGTTTAGGGGGTTAAATGGGTTAGGGGTTAGGAATTAGGGTTTAAGGGGTCAAGGGTTAAGGGGTTAGAGTTTTAGGTGTTTAAGGGGTTGAATGGGTTATGGGTTGGGAATTAGGGTTTAAGGGGTTATAGGTTTAGGGTTTAGTGGGTTAAAAGGGTTAGGGTTGGTTTAGAGGTTTAGGAGGTTAGGGGATTAGGGTTTAGAGGTTTAGGGTTTAGGGGGTTAAATGGGTTACAGGTTTAGAGGTTTAGGGGGTTAGGGGATTTAACAGTGAAGGATTTAGGGGTTAGGGGTTAGGGTTTTGGGGGTTAAATGGAATCCACACTTAAATGGGTTAGGTTTTTAGGGGTTTAGGGTGTTGAATTGGTTAGGGGTTGGGAATTGGGGTTTAAGGGGTCAGGGGTTAAGGGTTTAGAGGTTTATGGTTTATGGGGTTAAATGGGTTACAGGTTTAGAGGTTTAGGGGGTTAGGGGATTTAGCAGTGAAGGATTTTAGGGGTTAGGGGTTAGGGTTTTGGGGGTTAAATTGAATCCATACTTAAATGGGTTAGGTTTTTAGGGGTTTAGGGTGTTGAATTGGTTAGGGGTTGGGAATTAGGGTTTAAGGGATTAAGGGTTAAGGGTTTAGGCGTTAAGAATTAGGGTTTAAGGGTTCAAGGGTTATGGGTTTGGAATTAGGGTTTAAGGGGTTAGGGGTTTTGGGGTTTTGGGGCTTAAATGGGTTAAGGGTTAACGGGTTAGGGGTAGGGGTTAAGGGTTTGGAGGTTTAGAGTTTAGGGGTTAAATGGGTTAGGGGTTTAGAGGTTTAGTAGGGGTAAATGGGTTAGGGGTTAAGGGTTTAGAGGTTTAGGGTTGAGGGGGTTAAGGGTTTAGGGGTTAGGAATTAGGGTTTAAGTGGTCAAGGGTTATGGGTTGGGAATTATGGTTTAAGGGGTTAGGGGTTAAGGGTTTAGAGGTTTAGGGTTTAGGGGGTTAAATGTGATATAGGCTTAGAGGTTTAGGGGGTTACAGGATTTAGCAGCGAAGGATTTTAGGGGTTAGGGTTTTGAGGGTTAAATGGAATCCACACTTAAATGGGTTAGGTTTTTAGGGGTTTAGGGTCTTGAATTGGTTAGGGGTTTTTGGGATTAGGGGCTTAAATGGGTTACAGGTTTAGAGGTTTAGGGTGTTAGGGGATTTAGCAGTGAGTGATTTTAGGGGTTAAGGGTTAGGGTTTTGAGGGTTAAATGGAATCCACACTTAAATGGGCTAGGTTTTTAGGGGTTTACGATGTTGAATTGGTTAGGGGTTGGGAATTAGGGTTTAAGGGGTTAGGGGTTAAGGGTTTAGGGGTTAGGAATTAGGGTTTAAGGGGTCAAGGGTTATGGGTTGGGAATTAGGGTTTAAGGGGTTAGGGGTTTTGGGGTTTAGTGGCTTAAATGGGTAACGGGTTAACGGGTTAGGGGTAGGTGTTAAGGGTTTAGAGGTTTAGGGTTTAGGGGTTAAATGGGTTAGGGGTTTAGAGGTTTAGTGGGGGTAAATGGGTTATGGGTTAAGGGTTTAGAGGTTTAGTTTTTAGGGGGTTAAATGGGTTAGGCATTAGGAATTAGGGTTTAAGGGGTCAAGGGTTAAGGGGTTAGAGGTTTAGGAATTTAAGGGGTTGAATGGGTTATGGGTTGGGAATTAGGGTTTAAGGGGTTATAGGTTTAGGGTTTAGGGGGTTAAATGGGTTGGGGTTGGTTTAGAGGTTTAGGGGGTTAGGGGATTTAGCAGTTAAGGATTTTAGGGGTTAGAAGTTAGGGGTTAATGGGTTGAGGGTTTAGGATTTAGGGTTAGAGTTAAATGGGTTAGGCGTTAGAAATTAGGTTTAGGGTCAAAGGTTAAGGGGTTAGAGGTTTAGGTGTTTAAGGGGTTGAATGGGTTATGGGTTGGGAATTAGGGTTTAAGTGGTTACAGGTTTAGGGTTTAGGGGGTTAAATGGGTTAGGGTTGGTTTAGAGGTTTAGGGGGTTAGGGGATTCAGCAGTTAAGGATTTTAGGGGTTAAAAGTTAGGGGTTAACGGGTTAGGGGTATGGGTTAAGGGTTTAGAGGTTTAGGGTTTAGGGGGTTAAATGGGTTAGGGGTTAGGAATTAGGGTTTAAGGGGTCAAGGGTTAATGGGTTAGAGTTTTAGGTGTTTAAGGGGTTGAATGGGTTATGGGTTGGGAATTACGGTTTAAGGGGTTATAGGTTTAGGGTTTAGGGGGTTAAAAGGGTTAGGGTTGGTTTAGAGGTTTAGGGGGTTAGGGGATTATGGTGTAGAGGTTTACGGTTTAGGGGGTTAAATGGGTTACAGGTTTAGAGGTTTAGGGGGTTAGGGTATTTAGCAGTGAAGGATTTAGGGGTTAGGGGTTAGGGTTTTGGCGGTTAAATGGAATCCACACTTAAATGGGTTAGGTTTTTAGGGGTTTAGGGTGTTGAATTGGTTAGGGGTTGGGAATTAGGGTTTAAGGGGTTAGGGGTTAAGGGTTTAGAGATTTAGGGTTTAGGGGGTTAAATGGGTTACAGGTTTAGAGTTTTAGGGGGTTAGGGGATTTAGCAGTGAAGGATTTTAGAGGTTAGGGGTTAGGGTTTTGGGGGTTAAATT
Organism: Pinus albicaulis; assembly: GCA_034641835.2. Taxonomy (NCBI): domain Eukaryota; kingdom Viridiplantae; phylum Streptophyta; class Pinopsida; order Pinales; family Pinaceae; genus Pinus; species Pinus albicaulis. Next base: position 246,843 of record JAXQQM020063278.1, read on the forward strand.
GAATCCACACTTAAATGGGTTAGGTTTTTAGGGGTTTAGGGTGTTGAATTGGTTAGGGGTTGGGAATTAGGGTTTAAGGGATTAGGGGTTAGGAATTAGGGTTTAAGGGGTCAAGGGTTATGGGTTGGGAATTAGGGTTTAAGGGGTTAGGGGTTTAGGGGTTTAGGGGCTTAAATGGGTTAAGGGTTAACGGGTTAGGGGTAGGGGTTAAGGGTTTAGAGGTTTAGGGTTTAGGGGTTAAATGGGTTAGGGGTTTAGAGGTTTAGTAGGCGTAAATGGTTTGGGGGTTAATGGTTTAGAGGTTTAGGGTTTAGGCGGTTAAGGGTTTAGGGGTTAGGAATTAGGGTTTAAGGGGTCAAGGGTTATGGGTTGGGAATTATGGTTTAAGGGGTTAGGGGTTAAGGGTTTAGAAGTTTAGGGTTTAGGGGGTTGAATGGGGCATAGGTTTAGAGGTTTAGGGGGTTACAAGATTTAGCGGCGAAGGATTTTAGGGGTTAGGGGTTAGGTTTTTGGGGGTTAAGTGGAATCCACACTTAAATGGGTTCTGTTTTTAGGGGTTTAGGGTGTTGAATTGGTTAGGGGTTTTTGTGTTGAGGGGCTTAAATGGGTTACAGGTTTAGAGGTTTAGGGGGTTGGGGGATTTAGCAGTGAGGGATTTTAGGGGTTAGGGGTTAGGGTTTTGGAGGTTAAATGGAATCCATACTTAAATGGGTTAGGTTTTTAGGGGTTTAGGGTGGTTAATTGGTTTGGGGTTTTGGGGTTTAGGGGCTTAAATGGGTTAGGGGTTAACGAGTTTGGGGTAGGGGTTAAGGGTTTAGGGGTTTAGAGGTTTAGTGGGGGTAAATGGGTTAGGGGTTAAGGGTTTAGAGGTTTAGGGTTTAGGGGGTTAAGGGTTTAGGGGTTATGAATTAGGGTTTAAGGTGTCAAGAGTTATGGGTTGGGAATTAAGGTTTAAGGGGTTAGGGGTTAAGGGTTTATAGGTTTAGGTTTTAGGGGGTTATATGGATTACAGGTTTAGAGGTTTAGGGGGTTAGGGGATTTAGCAGTGAAGGATTTTAGGGGTTGGGGGTTAGGGTTTTGGGGGTTAAATGGAGCCACTCTTAAATGGGTTAGGTTTTTAGGGGTTTAGGCTGTTGAGGTGGTTAGGGGTTTTGGGGTTTAGGGGCTTAATTGGGTTAGGGGTTAATGGGTTAGGGGTATGGGTTAAGGGTTTAGAGGTTTAGGGTTTAGGGGTTAAATGGGTTCGGGGTTTAGAGGTTTAGTGGGGGTAAATGGGTTAGGGGTTAAAGGTTTAGAGGTTTAGCGTTTAGGGGGTTAAATGGGTTAGCCCGGTTAGGAATTAGGGTTTAAGTGGTCAAGGGTTAAGGGGTTAGAGGTTTAGGTGTTTAAGTGGTTGAATGGGTTATAGGGTGGGAATTAGGGTTTAAGGGGTTATAGGTTTAGGGTTTAGGGGGTTAAATGAGTTAGGGTTGGTTTAGAGGTTTAGGAGGTTAGGGGATTTAGCAGTTTAGGATTTTAGGGGTTAGATGTTAGTTGTTAATGGGGTTAAATGGGTTAGGTTTTTAGGGGTTTATGGCGTTGAATTGGTTAGGAGTTGGGAATTAGGGTTTAAGGGGTTAGGGGTTAAGGGTTTAGAGTTTTAGGGTTTAGGGGTTAAATGGGTTACAGGTTTAGAGGTTTAGGGGGTTAGGGGATTTAAGGGTTTAAGGGTTTAGAGGTTTAGGGTTTAGGGGGTTAAATGGGTTATCGGTTTAGAGTTTTAGGGGGTTAGGGGATTTAGCAGCGAAGGATTTTAAGGGTTAGGGTTTAGAGTTTTCGGGGTTAAATCGAATCCACACTTAAATGGGTTAGGTTTTTAGGGGTTTAGTGTGTTGAATTGGTTAGGGGTTTTGGGGTTTAAGAGCTTAAATGGGTTACATGTTTAGAGGTTTAGGGGGTTAGGGGATTTAGCAGTGAAGTATTTTAGGGGTTAGGGGTTAAATGGAATCCACACTTAAATGGGTTAGGTTTTTAGGGGTTTAGGGTGTTGAATTGGTTAGGGGATTTGGGGTTTAGGGGCTTAAATGGGTTTAGGGGTTAATGTTAGTGGTAGGGTTAAGTGATTTAGAGGTTTTAGGTTTAGGGGTTAAATTGGTTAGGGTTTGAGCTTTAGTAGGGGTAAATGGGTTAGGGATAAGGGTTTAGAGGTTTAGGGTTTAGGTTGGTGGTGGTTTAGGTTAGGAATTAGGTTTAAGGGTCAAGGTTTATGGGTTGGGAATTATGGTTTATGGTTAGTTATGGTGTTTTGAGGTTTATGGTTTAGTGGGGTTAATTTGGTTATAGGTTTAGAGTTTTAGGGGTTATGGATTTAGCAATGGGCGATTTAGGGGTTAAAAATAGCTTTGGGGGTTAAACGGAATCCACACTTTTAAATGGGTTAGGTTTTTAGGGGTTTAGGTGTTGAATTTGTTAGTGGTTTTGGGGGGTTTAAGAGCTTGAATGGGTTATGATGTTTAGAGGTTTAGGGTTAGGGATTTAACAAGAAGGGGATTTTAGGGGTCATGTTAGGTTTTTGGGTGTTAAATGGAACTACAATTAAATGGGTTAGTTTTGGCGGTTTAGGTGTTGAATTGGTTAGGGCTTTGGGGTTTAGGCTTAAATGGGTTAGTGGTTAATTGTGTTAGTGGGTAGGGTTTAAGGGTTTAGAGGTTTAGGTTTATGCGGGTTAAATGGGTTAGGGGTTTAGAGTGTTTAGTGGGGTAAATGGGTTAGGTTAAGGGTTTAGAGGTTTAGGGTTTAGGTATGGGTCTAGGGTTAGGAATTAGGGCTGAAGGGGTCAAGGGTTATGGGTCGTGGGAATTAGGGTTTAAGGGGTTAGCTGCTAAGGGTTTAGAGGTTTAGGGTTTAGGGTTGGTATGGGTTAAGGTGTTTAGAGGTTTAGGGGGTTAGGGATTTAGCAGCTGAAGGATTTTAGGGTTGGAGGTTAGGGTTTTAAGTTAAATGGAATCCACACTTTCATGTGTTAGGTTTTAGGGGTTTAGGTGTTGAATTGGTTATTATTTTGGGGGTTTAGGTGCTTAAATGGGTTAGGTTAGGGTAGGGTTAAGGGTTTATAGGTTTAGGATTTAGGGTTAAATGGGTTAGGTTTAGAGGTTTAGTGGGGGTAAATGGGTTCCTGGGGTTAAGGTTTGTAGGTTTAAGGTTTAGGGGTTAAATTGCTTTAGGTTGGAATTGGGGTTTAAAGGGTCAAGTGTTAAGGGGTTAGAGGCTTGGTGTTTGCGGGGTTGGAATGAGTTAAGGTGTTGGGAATTATATTTAAGGTGTTATAGGTTTAGGGTTTAGGGTTAAATGGGTTAGGGTTGGTTTATAGATTTAGTGTGGTTACGGGATTTAGTAGTGTTAAGATTTTAGGGTTAGAAGTTAGGGGTTAACTGTTAGGGGTATGGGTTAAGGGTTTGGAGGTTTAGGTTTGTAAAGGCTCTGCCAGGTTGCCAGAATTAGCTGGGGTTGGGGAGGTCTATGAGTTTTATGGACTAATGGGTTATGGTCGGGAATTAGGCTTAAGGGTTATAGGTTTAGGGTTTAGGGGCGAGAATGGGTTAGGGTTTAAGCTTATAGGTTTAGGGTTAGGGATTAGGCTTAGAGCTAGGTTTAGTGGTTAAAATGTTACATGTTTAGAGGTTTAGGGGGTTAGGTATATAGTGTTGAAGGATTTAGGGGTTAGGGGTTATGGTTTTGGGGTTAAATGGAATCCACATTAAATGGGTTAGATTTAAAGTTTAGGTGTTAAATTACAAGGGTCAAATTAGGTTTGGCGGGTTAGGGGTTAAGGGTTTAGAGGTTTAGGGTTTAGGGTTAAACAAGTTACAAGTTTAGAGGTTTAGTGGGGTTAGGGATTTATAAATGAAGGATTTTATGGGTTAGGGGGTTAGGGTTTTGGGGGTTAAAATTGAATCCACACTTAAATGGGTTAGGTTTTTTAGGGTTTAGGTGTTGAATTGGTTAGGGTTGGGAATTAGGTTTAAAGATTAGGTTAAGTGTTTAGTTAGGAATTAGGGCTTAAGGGGTCAAGGGTTATGGGTTAGAATTAGGGTTTAAGGGGTTAGGGGTTTTGGGGTTTAGGGGTTAAATGGGTTAAATACAATTTGTTAGGGTAGGGGTTAAGGGTTTAGAAGTTTAGGTTTAGGGGTTAAATGGGTTAGGGGTTTGGGAGGTTTAGTGGGGTAAATGGGTTAGGGTTAAGGGTTTAGAGGTTTAGGGCTTAGGTTAAGGGTTTAGGGTTAGGAGTTAGGTTTAAGGGGTCAAGGGTTATGGGTTTGGAATTATGGTTTAAGTGTTGAATATGGTTTAGAGGTTTTAGGGGTTTAGGTTGAAGGGGGTAGGTTTAGAGGTTTAGGGGTTATATGATTTAGCAAATGGGTTGGTTTGAAAGAAGCTAGGTGTGTTTAAAGGTGAATCCACACTTAAATTAAGGTTTTTAGGGTGTTTAGGTGTTGAATTGTTGGGGTGGGTTTTGGGTTTAGGGGCTTAAATGGGTTACAGGTTTAGAGGTTTAGGAAGTAGGATTTAGCAAAGATTTTAGGTTAGTTGGGGTTTTGGGGGTTAAATGGAATCCATACTTAAATGGGTTAGGTTTTTTAGGGTTTAGGGTGTTGAATTGGTTAGGGTTTGAAGTTTAGGCTTAAATGGGTTAGGGATTAATCGTTAGGGGTAGTGGTTAAAGGTTTAGAGGTTTAGGGTTTAGGGTTAAATAAGTTATATAGTTTAGAGTGTTTAAAAAGTAAATGGGTTAGGTTAAGGGTTTAGGGGGTTAAAGGTTTAGGTTAGGAATTAGGTATTTAAGGGGTCAAGAGTTATGGTCGTGGAATTAAGGTTTATGTTAAGGGTTTAGGGGTTATAAGGTTACGTGTTTAGAGGTTTAGGGGTTAGGGAATTTAGCAGCGAAGGATTTTAGGGTTAAAGTTAGGGCTTTGTGGGGTTAAATGGAGCCACTCTTAAATGGGTTAGGCTTTAGGTTTAGGTGTTGAAGTGGTTAGGGTTTTGGGGTTTAGGCTTAAATGGGTTAGGGGTTGGATGTTAGGGGTATGGGTTAAGGGTTTTAAAGGTTTAGGGTTTAGTTAAAATGGGTTAGGGGTTAAAGGTTTAGAGGTTTAGGGTTTAAAATAAATGGGTTAATTTTATTAGGAATTAGGTTTAAGGGCTGGCAGTTATATGGGTTAGAGTGTTTGTGTTTAAGGAAGGAATGGGTTATGGGTTGGGAATTAGGTTTACAAGTATAAGTTTAGGTTTAGGGTTAAATGGGTTAGGTTGTTTAGAGGTTTAGGGGTTAGGGATTAGCAATATGATTTTAGGGGTTAGAAGTTAGTAGAGTTAACAAGAACGGTGTTTTAGGGGTTTAGGTGTCTAATTGGTTAGGGTTGGGAATTAGGTTTTAGGTTAGGGGTTAAGGGCTAGTTGAGTTTAGGGGTTAAATGGGTTACGTGTTTAGAGGTTTAGGTGTTAGGGGATTTAGCAAAAGAAGGATTTTAGGTTTAGGGGTTAGGTTTTGTGGGTTAAATGGAATCCACACTTAAATGGGTTAGGTTTGAAAATAGGGGTGTTGAATTGGTTAGGGTTGGTAATTAGGTTTAAGGGGTTAGGATTGGCGGTCTAGGTTAGGAATTAGGTTTAAGGGCTTATGGGTTATAATGCGGGTTATGGTTGGGAACGAGGTTTACGTTGTATTGGGGTTTAGTGGGTTTAATCGGGGTTAGGGGTTAACGAAAGTTAGGTAGGGGTTATGGTTGAGGTTGATACGATTTAGGGGTTAAATGGTTAGGGTTTAGAGGTTTAGTGGTAATGGGTTAGGGTTAAGGGTTTAGAGGTTTAGGGTTTAGGGGTTAAAATGGGTTAGGGGTTAGGAATTAGTGTTTAAGGGTCAAGGGTTAACAAGTTGTAGGTTTAGGTGTTTAAGGGGTTGAATGGGTTATGGGTTGGGAATTAGGTTTTAGGGGTTATAGGTTTAGGTTTAGGGGGTTAAACAAGTAGGTTATTTAGGAGGCTTCGAAAATAGTGGACGGTATAAACACGATTTGGTGAATAAAGTTAGGGTTAATGGGGTTAAATGGGTTAGGTTTCAGGGTTTTAGGGTGTTGAATTAAGAAGGAATTAGGTTTAAGGGGTTAGGTTAAGGGTTTAGAGGTTTAGTGTTTAGGTGTTAAATGGGTTGTAGGTTTAGAGGTTTAATAGATTGAGTACATGAAGGATTTAGGAGTTAGGGGTTAGGGTTTTAGGGGTTAAATGGAATAAAACACTTAAATGGGTTAGGTTTTAGGGGGTTTAAGGTGTTGAATTACATAGGGGTTGGGAATTAGGCTTAAGTGAGGGGTTAAGGGTTTAGGGGTTAGGAAATATGTTTGAGGGTCACAGGGTTGGGAGTTAGTGTTTAAGGGGTTAGGGTTTTGAGGTTTAGGGGGTTAAATGGGTTAGGATTGTTTGAGGTTTAGTGGGGTTAGGGGGATTGAAAGGGCTTAAGGATTTGGTTAGATTTTAGGGTTTTGGGGTTTAGGTGCTGGTATCAAGAATAACGTGTTAGGTTAGGGGTTATGTTTATAGGTTTAGGGTTTAGGGGTTAAATGGGTTAGGATTTAGAGGTTTAAAGTGGGGGGTAAATGGGTTAGGTTAAGGGTTTAGAGGTTTAAGGTTTAGGGGTTATGCAGGTTTAGTAAGCAGAATTAGGATTTACAAATAGGTTATGGTCATACAGGTCAAGGGTTAGTTTTCTCGTAACAACATACCCCTAATCCCATACACTTCTCGCTTGGAATGTCATACACTTAACATTCATTTCCTTTTGGATAATATTCTTTATCCTCTTACATCCATACCTAGGAAAATAAACTTCATTTCAATTTAATATTGTGGGAAACTAAAGTGGAATATAAGAGGATCCATTTCAAGAAGGCATCTCACCCAATGTCTAAATAATATTGTTTATTCCCTCATATCCATACCTAGGAAAATAGACTCTCCTTTCAAGCACTGTAGGAAACCTAAGGGAAGACAAAGTGACCCATTCCAAGAAGCTCATCTCACTTCAAAAATTAGATTTCAAGAATTTATAACAATATTAAGGTGCTATGCATTGTCTCCTTTTATCACCTCATTGCATTTAGTCAATGTATTTTTAAATTTAAATTTATTCATTAATTTCAAAAAACATTATGTAAATTATAAATATTAGTTTATGTTTTTATTTTGATTTATGTTTTATAATTTTATTTTATTTATATTAATATATCAATTAGCTCATATAAAATATTTTTAGTTTTTTATATAACATTGATATTACAAAATATTGTAACAAATTTTATTTAATTAAATCTCATGTATTTTTTATCATTAATAATAATAAATTAATTTAAAATAAAATAATTTATTATTTTTTTATCATTTTTTAATTTTAATAAAGTACTATTAAAATTAGTATAAAGTACTAATTCTAAAGTACCAAGAGTTTTATATAAAATAAAGTACCAATTCTAACAAATTAATACCTACGCTTATTATAGGAATAAAACCCCTACCTAGAGTTGAAAAACCTAGATGAGTTTTTAAATCTCATTAGAAATTTAAAACTCTCATACGAGAGTTTTTTAAACTCATCCGAGAGTTTTTGAATCTCTGTCTCAAATTCTTCCCGAGTGTTTCGTCAATAAAACTCTCTGGACGAGAATGCATAACTCTCATTCGAGAGATTTTAACTCCTATAAAACCCAATAAACTCCTTTGATTTGAGTTTTTAAAACTCTCACGAGAAATAGAGCTGCCATTATTTTCTCGGATGAGAATTAAAAATTTCTCCCAAATTCTAGTCGTCCACCAAAAAGTGTTTCCCAACTGCCGATTTCACCATTCCTATATTCATGTTTTTACATATTGCTCAGGGCATACCCGTAAATATGTCAATAATTCTTTATATGTGTTTATGGGCCATGATTGTAAATATGATGTAACTAATGTACAAATTTTGTAGTAAAATAATACAAAATGGGTCATATGTGTAACCCACTACATGATAAAGAGTATTATAGGTATGTAACTCCACAGTGAAAAAAGGAAGCGATTTTAAATGATAGATGGTGGTGATAAGTGCACCTAGGGCCCACATGGATTTAGTGTGGCACATGGATGAGAGAGGATATGTAGTTATGGGTATATATATATATATATATATATATATATATGCATGCCTCATTATTATGACAATGAGTATGATGACGACAATTGTGATTTTGAGGATGGTTGGACTTCGATATTGAGCAGCCAATGGTTGAGCCATGAGATTGGGTCTTGGACCAACTAGGATTTGTGTTAGTTTATGTTCTAGAGCCTTGAAGTAGCATGAATTTTGATTTGTAACCTTTGCAAGGGATGTACCATTATTTCTAGCTATTGTTTCATGTGAAGTTTTCCTTGGCTCAAGAATGATTAGTGTGTTGAAATTTGCAACAAGAAACATTGAAATTGGCATCCAGAAACAACATCCAAAAAATGGCATCCAGAAATGGATACTATGGAGGCTTTTGATTTAATTATTTCTTAATTAAATTAGAAGAATTGTGTGTCAAATGTATTTATCCCTTAAATAAACTGGATAATAAATTGTAATATTATCTCATAATCACTTGTAATAGTTAACTCAGTGTGATAGAATGAGTTAGCTCATGAAATTCGAGTTGAGTATGGTTGGTGAGGCATGTAGAGTGATTCTATTTGTTTTGGAGTCCAAGTTTCAGTTAATGCATTAGTTTAATGCATGAGAAAAAAATTAACCCAATTAAGTGAGTTAAAGTCAGTCTCACTAGTTGTAATTGATTGTTGTACTAGTGAGAGGTCAAGTGAATTAAATTAGATTTAATTCACATGTAGTGATTTGTCAAGTGAATAATGATTTATTATTAATAGTTGCATGCATGTCAGTTCTGATGAAGACCCAATTGAGACAGAGGTTAAATGGATGTTATCTATCAATTGTATTATTAGTAAATTGTCGGTGCACAATTAGACAACCATATGATTTCCCGTGATGTATTGCGCAATTTTGGAAGGTTGAATTTCCTTATTAATAGGGATCAATTGTTCTTATAATTTTGGAAGCAAGGCAGGATGAGAAGAGGGGGAAATTGGCTAAGTGTTGGCTGATTTTGTCTGGATCAGTGTGAGATAGTTGTTAGAGTGTGACAGACTCTTGTGAGAAGAGTGAATTGTATTATTTCATGATTCCTTGGTTCATTATACAATAGAGATATAGGGGTTTTGAGTAGTTGCTTTCCCAGAAAAATATCTTGTGTTGTGAATTGATTTTCTTTCTCTTATTTGGTGTGATTGTGCAATCGTGTTTAATTTCCGCAAACTAATTGTAGAAGGATTTAGTATATTTCTCTAGTATATTGCAAGATCATATTGAATCCATTGGTATACATATTGTTTGTATAATTTCTACATGGTATCAGAGTGCCAATAATCATAATAGTGGAGAATAAATTGAGTTTTTGTTGAACAATATTGAAACTTGCAAATACTTTCTTTGGAGACAAGAGTGGATCAATATGGATTTCAATGGATTAAGATTGGAATATGAAATTGAGGGAAGTTCTTATTATATCGCATGGAAATATCGAATGGAGGAAGTTTTGGAGGAAAACACGTTGAAATAATTCATTAACAATGATATTACAAAACCCACAGCAGCAGAAGATGCTTTTCTTGATGCTTGGAATAAGAAGGTAGCAAGGACGAGGAGGATCTTGTTGGAGGGAGTTCGAGAGCACATTGTGTTGAGTCTCCGTGTAAAATCGACTCCATAATCTATGTGGAAGGCCTTGACAGATTTGTTTCAAAACAACAACGACCAAAGGAAGTTGACGCCAAAGGACAAGCTCAGGAAAATCAAGAAGGAGGAGGGCGAGAAGGTACCAAAATACTTAGCAAAGTTCACTCAATGTCGAGATGAGATTGGAAGTGTTGGTGTGATTGTATCAGATGATGACTTGGTGAGCCTAGATCTTCTAGGCCTTCCCAAAAGCTAGCATAGTTATTAGGACTCTATCAATGGGAGGGAGAAGTTACCAAATTGGGAGCGACTTTGGTCAGATTTGGTACAAGAAGAATTCAGGGGGAATACCAAGGATGGATCCTCATCCAAGACTAATGATGAGGAAGATTGTGCTTGGCCAGTAAGGCATATAAGGCCAAGGGAAATAAATTCCAAGGAAAAGAGGGCAAGAAATACTTGTCCATGATCATATGTTTTCACTCTCACGAGCATGGGAAATATGCTACAAATTGTCCACAAAAGAAGGCAAGCAAGAAGGAGCCTATAGTTGCAGCGGGTGAAGCATTGGCTTCACATTTAGAGCTTGATTTTACTCCCATTTTATGCATGTCCAGCACTGCAATGGGATGCATGTGGTATCTAGACAGCGGTGCCTCGTTCCATATGACGGGGAATAAAGATCTCTAAAGTGACTTGGAGGAGAAGGACCTCCAACAGAACATAGAGTTTGGAGATAATGGGAGGTATAGCGTGACTGACATAGGCACAGTTACCTTTCATAGGGATAATTCCTCTCATATCAGACTAGTAGATGTGTTATATGCTCCAGGCCTAAAGAAGAATCTTGTCTTCGTAGCGGTATTGGAAGACTATGGTTATGAGGTGATTTTTAGAAAATGAAATGTTTTCCTTAAACATGCAGCCACGAGACAGGTGAAGCAAATCGGTTTAAGAGTCAAGAACCTATATGATCTCGAGGTTAAGGATGCATGCAAGGCTTTGAGGTGAAAATAAGTGGTTAATGACTTGGTGGTTGAGAGGGAGAAATTATCTCTCAACATATAGCCTCGGAAGTAGTCTCAAAATTTTGTGGAGCAGCCACAATTGGAGAAGAAAAGAGGAGACCGAGTGGAAGAGTCCACTCAATTAGAGACCTCCAGGAGGGGGAAATTTCGAGCCATATGGGCAGAGGGAGTACATGAAGCTATACCTTCAGGTGTGAGGTGGGGCGATGCAAAAAATTGATCCCAAGAAGAAATTTGGGTAGGGTCCATTGAGATGGTATGTCTCATGGATCGAATTTGGCTACGAGGAGCCCACAACACAACAGTAGTAGGAAGGATTAGTTAGATTGATGCAATCAGATGTCAGGAAGACATAAATCAGAGTGACAGGTGTCAGATACTAGAGCGCATATCAAATTTGGCAGCAGTGCAAAGTGCATGGATGCAGATGTGAGAAACACATAAAGTCCAGTAAACATGTGCAGTAACTAGTAGCAGTCATAAGACTTTGATGAAAAATTAATTATACGGATTTAGTTATTTGGAGGCTATTTAGTTTCAGGAGAGTTGCATGTGCGAACAACACTAGAGCAGTGTTGCATGCAGAGCATTGCAAAGTTACCGGATCAGGATAGATTGATTAATTTCTTGTTAAGAGGGAGTGTTGAAATTTGCAACAAGAAACAGTGAAATTGGCATCCAAAAACAACATCCATAAAATGGAATCCAGAAATGACTACCATGGAGGCTTTTGATTTAATTATTTCTTAATTAAATTAGAAGAAATGTATGTCAAATTTATTATCCCTTCAATAAATTGGACAATAAATTGTAATCTTATCTCATAATCACTTGTAATAGTTAACAGACTGTGACAAACTTAGATAGCTCATGAAATTCGAGTTAAGGGTGGTTGGTGAGGCATGTACAGTGATATTATTTGTTTTGGATTCCAAGTTGCAGTTAATGTGTTAGTTTAATGCATGAGAAATCAGTTAGCTCAATTAAGTGAGTTAAAATCAATCCAACTAGTTGTAATTAATTGTTGTACTAGCGAGAGGTCAAGTGAATTAAATCAAATTTAGTTCACATGCAGTGATCTGTCAAGTGACTGGTGATTTATTATTAATAGTTGCATGCATGTCAGTTCTGATGAAGACCCAGTTGAGATAGAGGTTAAAGGGATGTTATCTATCAGTTGTATTTTTAGTAAATTGACGACGCACAGTTAGACAACCATAGGGTTGCCCATGATGTATTGCACAGTTTTTGAAGGTTGAATTTCCTAATTAATAGGGATCAATTTTTCTTATAATTGTGCAAGAAAGGCAAGCTGAATAGAGACAAGAAATTGGCTAAGCATTGGTCGATTTTTTCCGGATCAGTGCGAGACAGGTGGTAGAGTGCAACAAACTCTTGTGATAAGAGTGCATTGTATTGTTTCATGATTCCTTGGTTCATTATACAATAAAGATAGAGGGGTTTTGAGTAGTTACTTTCCCCATAAAAATATCTTGTGTTGTTGATTGATTTTCTTTCTCTTACTTGGTGTGATTGTGCGATCGTGCTTAATTTCCGCAAATTAATTCTAGAAGGATTATGTATCTTCCTCTAGTATATTGCATGATCAGATTGAATCCATTGGTATACACATTTTTTGTATAATTTATACATAGTGGTTACATATTTTTTGTATAATTTCTGCATATTTTGTCCAAGTATATAAAGAAAATCATGTATATTAAAGAAAAATATAGGGGAAGCCACAAGTATCTTGATATTTTTCATAAAATCTCGAGAACTAACTTAATCCTTTAATATTTAGCTGAGAGAACCCAATATCCTCTAGAATCCTTTTTCTTACAAAAAAATGTTATGATTATGAAAAATATCAATCTTTCTTAATCATGGTTCTGATACCATATTAAATTAGCATGAGTGAGACAAGACAAACATATGGTAGAAAAATGCCTTAAGCTATTGTATTTTGCTATATTGATTTGAAGGTCTGAATTTATAATAGTTAAATGACCATTCTAAATCTAAATCTAGATCTCAATAACAATTCATCAATGAATCGTGATAACACCTCATCAAAATGATGATTACAACTCATGGTCTTAGACTTTAGGATTGTCTAAAACTCATAATCTAATAATTTTAAGAAAGTGATTTTAGAAAATGATATATATATATAATTTTTAGTTTTTATGATAGAAAGATAAAAGTTTATTAAAATACTAGATCTTTGAGGAGATGTCCATATGCAATTAGGTTGGAGGTGATATTTATAAAAGGGGAGAAACCATAGAGTTTTTGCTTAAGCACATTAAGCAAGGAAAGAGTTGAATATAAAAAGAAAGAAAACTAATTATTATTATTTTTTATTTTTTATTCTATAAGGATTCATTATTTATTAAAATAATGAATAATTGAGAAGATATTTTATTTAATAAAATAAGTATATTTTTAAATATATTTTATTTTATCTTTAAAAAATAAATATAAGTTTATTATTATTATTATTATAAATAAATTAAAAACAACTCCTTATCTCCAAAGAATATTAAAGTCATTGATCTTTGCAACACTAATGTTAAATAGGAGATCATGGCGATTTGACTCACCTCTGGTGCGACGGCTAGGTTTGCCCCTAACCAACCGATTTTCCCTTCTCTTCCTGGCTATTGCAGTTGAGGTGTAATAGATCTAGCATGCCTTCTGATTCTTCAAGCTCTACCTTTTCAGTGCATGTTGAATCGTCTCTGTTCAAAGCCCTGCCTTCTTCGTCTGTTGGAAAACGTTTTTCGATGACTATTTCGGGGAAGCGTTTGTCTATTTCCTTTTCTGTCTGCGATATTTAATCCTTAACCTCTGGTCCTTGTGTTTGCATGGATAATTCACAGGCTCTATCTGCGACATTTAATCCTCAGCCTCATGGTCCTCAGTTCCTTTGATGTCTAGCTTTGATTCGTCCTTTGTTCCAGTGTATGGTAAGTTGTGTGTTGTTCCTCCCTCCAGCCAAGAGGGCTCTTTGTGAAGCTAATTTTTTTCAGAAGCCAAGTTCAAATGGTTGGTGACCAAGGCTCGTTGATCTCCATTCTTGGATTTCTGAGGAATGGAAGCCTCTATTGTATGATGATATGAACATCTACCCATTGTAAAGAGGTTTTTTCTTGCTGTATTCGACAAAGTAGAAGATAGAGCTTTAATTTTGGGATTTGGCCTGTGGTTCTAGGGTAGCGTAGGGATCTCTATGCAACCTTCTAAATATAATAAGAAGTCCATCTAAGTGAAAATTAATATAAGATGAAAATGGGATGCAAATACATATGGATTTTTGGAGTTTTTTTAAAAGTTTACAGTTGGAATAGGAATAATTATTTTGTATTGTAAGTTTCTCATGTAAGGTTTTGGAATAATCTTACATGTTCGGTCTCAAATATTCAAAGAATCATGGTAGCTCTTATTTTTAGAATAATTATATTAGTTTGGGTTGGATCTTATCTTTTCTAACATAATCTCAATACCAATTTCTGTTAAAAATATATAGATTAAATAAGAGATCAAATTTCTTAATCTTTGCAATACTAATATTAAACACTTTGATAATATTAGTAAATTATAATATTGACACATAGCAATGTAATAAAGTCTATTCATAGATTAAAATATATATATATATATATATATATATATATATATATATATATATAATTTAAAATAAAATTAAAATTTAATTATTTTGTATTGTTTGACAATATGAAATATATATGTTGTTTCTTCTAATTTCTCTAAAATTTGGTAGGAATTCATTGAAATCACAAGTTTGATGGGTAACTCCTGCACAATCGAAGTGTCATAACACAAATTAAGATTTCACCTCAAATTTTTCAGCCAGATTCTAGTACCCCAGAACTCCAAAAAGTAGCACTAAATACAATTCCATTTTTGAATGTATAAATAGATTCAATACCCTCAAAAAAACCTCTAGGACACTCAAATTCTACATATTAAACAACTTAAACTCAAATTTTTAAAAAACTCTACTTGGATAAAAATTAATATTAATATTGTGAAAAAAATCATTTCAATCATTTCATCTATAAATTAACCTACTCCTAAGATAAATATATTCTGATAAAAACTATTTAATTTTAATTTTAATTGGTATAACTGGTTATCCCTTATCCAAACATCGATTTACTTTCAACCTTTAAAACATTCCATCCTAGGATTGTGTGTATAGCCCATATACATAGAAACCGCAAGACTGTAGAAGGTAGCGAAAGCATTCGATCCACATGATGCTAAGCTAAGGCCAGCCATTAATTAATGATAGCTAGTAACACCACTCGTCAGAGTTTGAAGCCACTCCCATCATTCCGATAAGGAAGATCCCACACATATTCCCTATACTACCACTTTGAATGTTAAGCTCCCTCTCCCAATGGATTCAGATTTCTAGAAACCAATTGTAGTTGTTTCCTTAAATTATGGAAACCAACTACAATTATTTCCTTAAATTACAGAAATCAACTGAAGTTAATTAATTTCTTGTTGGGAGATTTTGAAGTGGTCCATTACTCCCACTGCAGTTCTCTACCATGATCTATGGAACACTTGACACATAGACAACAAAAGCTTGATGGAAGCTTGGCTATAAATACTTTTGTTTGGTCCCCAAGCTCACTAACTCAATCCCCTTCAGTTTTACACCATCAAGTTAGAGTGAGAAGAGCTTGGAAGTCCCTTCAGATTTTCTGTATCCTTTAATTTTTGCTTGTGTGAAGATTGTGTTTCACGTATATGAATAAACATTTATTCTTCGCGAGAATCGCAAGACCAATGTTGTTTCATCCTTCATCGAGCCATGGTCACCCAATTTGGTTCAATTATACCTGCCTGAAGTTTTATCTGTGGCTACAAAATAGGTGTGCCAACTCTGTGTTCTGTTAATATATACAATGTATGCTTAGGGGCCCAGATTTTAACCTGTTGGTGTTGGCTGTGTTTTTTAATTTGTAATTTGTCCCATTGAATATACATGTGGCCATGAGATTAGCTGGAAAGGTAAAAAGCAGCTCATGTTTAGTGAGAGAAGAAGGGGAAGGAGCAGTTTCAGTTGAGGCATGCAAGGCATAAGGCATTTTCCTCCTGCATATTTTCTATATAGTGAAGCAGCCCGGAAGTTTTGCATACAAAATACATTCTGAGTGTGAGTAGCATGAATGGCTGGAGGTATGATTTATTGGGCATTAAAGTTTATTTTTCGATTATTTTTAAGTATTTATTCCGCATTATAGAATCGTTATTAATTTACATTTGGTATCAGAGAAATTTTTATCTTTGCCTTGGTGATTATAGACATGTTTGGCTAAATGTCATATTTTGAGAATTTTCTGAATTAAAGCATTTATTTGGAAATATGTCTAATTTTTGCTCAATTTTTATGCTTATAATATTTATTTAGTTTAATTATATGCAATTTGGATAATTGTTGTGCGATTTAATTTGCATGAATTAATTATTTCTGCTTTAATTAAAAAATGCTATTTTGGATGAGTATACTAGACCCATCGTTAAATGTATGGATGAATATTATAGTTTTATTTATGCAAATTATCATTATTCTCATACCAAGTTAATTTTTATGTAAATAATGTCTAGTGATCCATATAATTTTAAATGATTAGAGAATAGCCACAACATCTCTAATTAAATAAAATTATATATTATGATTGATTAGGATCACATAAAGAATATTTAGACATTAATTGTAGTTAATTATACTAAATATAATAAATTTTATCCCACGGGATTTTTTGTTATATTTATGTAATTAATTAGGATAAAATATTCATAACTTACCCACAGGAGTTATGAATTAATAGTTTTATCATAAATTTCAAAACTAAGATAGAATTTATATCAAATTATAATCATAATATACCCTTAGAATTATGAATTAAGTGAATAATTTGATAAATTCTATCATAAAGAATAATTGAATCTTCTTGAATTGAAAAATTAGTCCACAAACAATTTTTATGTCATTAGATTCAACTTTAAAGCATGATTTACATTGGTAAAGCATGAAATTTGATTTATGCCTCAATTTTAACATAAACATGTGATTTTTAATTTTATGCAGCTGTACAACCTACAAATTTCTTTGAAATTCGTTCTGATATCTTTGAACTTAAGGGAGATAACTATAAGGTCTGGAAGGAGAGAGTTCTCCTTCATTTGGGGTGGATGGACATAGACTATGCTATTAGGAAAGATGAACCACCGAAACTCACTAATACCAGCACTACAGCGGACATCACACTTTATGAATGATGGTAACGATCTAATCGCCTGAGCATGATGTTCATTAAGACTAAAATTTCAGCTAGTATTCGTGGTTTTATTGATCAGCATGAAAAGGTCCAAGACTTGCTGAAATCCATTGATGATCAATTCATCACTTCAAACAAGGCACTAGAAATCACCCTAATAATGAAGTTCTCATCCCTAAGGCTCACCAGTGTGAAAGGTGTGCCCGAGCACATCATGCAAATGAGGGACACTGTGGCTCAATTGAAGAAACTCGAGGTTGAAATATCAGTCTTTCCTGGTGCATTACATCCTGAACACCCTTCCACACAAATACGGACCCTTAAAAATCTCATACAATACACATAAGGATAAATGGTTAATCAATGAACTCATGACTATGTGTGTTCAAGAGGAAGAGAGACTGGTGATGGAAATGGGAGAAAGTGCAATGCTAGCAACGCGAGGAAAGGGAAAATATCGAGCCAATCAGAAAGGGAAAGGTAAAATACCTCCCCAAGCTGATATCAAGAAGGATTCCAAGTGTTTCTTTTGTAAAAAGAAGGGACACATGAAGAAGGAATGCGCCAAATTTCAGAAATGGCTTGCAGACAAAGGTAATCCAATCTCGTTTGTTTGTTATGAATCTAATATGGTTAATGTCAATATTAACACCTAGTGGATTGATTCTGGATCAAAAATTCACATTTTGAATTCCTTCCAGGGTTTGCAAAACCTAAGGAAGATAGTGGGCAGTGAGCAAAGCATCTTATCAGGAAACAAGATGGGCTTGGATGTGGAAGCTACAGGAACATGCCATTTAACTTTAAGTAGTGGATTTGTTTTAGAATTAGAAAAGACCTTTTATGTACCAAGTTTTTCTAGAAACTTGATTTCAGTTTCAAGGTTTGTACCTTTTGGATATTCCTTTAAATTTTCAGAAACATCCTTCAGTTTATTTTATAAATCTGATTGTGTTGGGAAGGGTATTTTGTCTAATGGTCTTTACTGCATTAATTTACAAAAAAATGTCACTTATGATTCAATGGATGTTCACACTGGCACTAAAATATGTGTTATTAATGAAAATTCCTCTAAATTATGGCACCAGAGACTAGGTCATATCTCCATAGAAAGAATTAAAAGATTGGTAAATGAAGGGGTACTTAATACTCTGGATTTTACTGATTTTGAGACTTGTGTGGACTACATAAAGGGAAAGCAGACCAACAAGTCAAAGAAAGGTGCCAATAGGAGTTCAGACATATTAGAGATCATACATACTGACATATGTAGTCCAGACATGGACTCACATGGTCAGAGATACTTCATCTCTTTTATAGATGATTACTCATGATATATGTATCTCTACATGCTTCATAAAAAGATCGAAGCATTAGATTCCTTTAAGATCTTTAAGGCTGAAGTAGAGAAACAATGCGGCAAGAAAATTATAATCATGAGATCAGATAGAGGTGGAGAATATTATGGTAGATACACAGAAGATGGACAAGAACTTGGGCCATTCACAAAATTTCTTCAAGAGCATGGGATTGTTGCCCAATACACCATGCCTGGTTCACTCGACCAGAATGGTGTAGAAGAAAGAAGAAACCGAACGTTATTGGACATGGTGCGGAGTATGATTAGCAGCTCCAATCTTTCTAAATCCTTGTGGACTGAAGCACTTAATATGGCAGTGTATATATTAAACCAAGTTCCAACCAAGGCTATTCCTAAAATGCCATTTGAATTATGGAAAGGTTGGAAACTGAGTTTGCGACATATGCACGTTTGGGGATGCCCGTCTAAAGTGAGAATATATAATCCACAAGAGAAGAAGCTGGAACCAAGGACCATTAGTGGGTATTTCATTGGATATGCTGAAAGGTATAAATGTTATAGATTTTACTGTCCATCTTGCAGCACTAGGATTGTGGAATCAAGAAATGCAAAGTTTCTTGAAAATGACTTCATCAGTGGGAGCGATCAAACTAGGAACATAGTTTCTGAGAAGGATCATTCATAATCTCAACCTTCCGCCTCAAGTGATAGATTGGTTATTGTTCATAGCACCCCTCAAGTACAAATTGTTGTTGAACAACCAATTTTTGAAGTTCCACAAGCTGTTGACGACATTCCAATAGATTAGATAGTTCAAGAATTGCCAAGAATTTTTGAACAACGAGTTGAGCCACATACTTCTCAGGAAGATGGTGGTACAACATTAGGAAGATATACTAGACCAAAGAGATCAGCAATTCCTGATTATTATGTTGTGTATCTGCAATAATCTGACTACAACATTGGAGCCAAAAATGATCCCGAGTCTTTTTCACAAGCCATGAGTTCCAAAGAATCAGAATTATGGTACGATGCCATGAAGGAAGAGATGAATTATATAAAGAGTAACGAAGTCTGGGATCTTGTTGAGTTGCCTAATGGTGCAAAATACATTGGATGTAAATGGGTCTTTAAGACAAAGAAAGACTCATTGGGCAACATCGACAGATACAAGGCAAGACTTGTTGCAAAGGGATTCACTCATAAAGAAGGAATCGATTACACAGAGACTTTCTCTCCTGTATCTAAGAAATATTCCTTGCACATTATTATGGAATTAGTAGCCCATTTTGACTTGTAGTTGCAACAAATGGATGTGAAAATGACATTTCTCAATGGAGATCTAGAGGAGGAGGTTTACATGAAACAACCTGAAGGATTCTCCTCTAGTGATGGTGAACAATTGGTTTGCAAGCTCAAGAAATCATTATACAGATTAAAACAAGTATCCCGCTAATGGTATTTGAAATTCCATAATGTAATTTTTTCTTTCGGTTTTGTAGAAAACATTATGGATCAATGTATATACCTGAAATTCAATGGGAGTAAAATCTGTTTTCTTGTTTTATATGTGGATGACATTTTGCTAGCAACCAATGATAAGGGTTTGCTGCATGAAGTGAAACAATTCCTCTCTAAAAATTTCGATATGAAGGATATGGTTGAAGCATCTTATGTCATTGGCATTAAGATCCATAGAGATAGATTTCGAAGCATCTTGGGTTTGTCTTAGGAAACCTATATTAATAAAATTTTAGAGAGATTTCAGATGAAGGATTGTTCACCAAGTGTCGCTCCCATTGTGAAGGGTGATAGGTTCAATTTGAAACAATGCCCAAAGAACGATTTTGAAAGGGAAAAAATGAAGAACATTCCATATGCTTCTGCTGTCGGAAGCCTAATGTATGCTCAGGTCTGCACAAGACCTGACATTGCATTTTTTGTGGGAATGTTGGGACGATATCAGAGTGATCCAGGTTTAGACCACTGGAGAGTTGCAAAGAAATTAATGAGGTAACTTCAAGGAACAAAAAACTACATGCTTATGTATAGATGGACAGATAATTTGGAAGTAATTGACTACTCAGATTCTGATTTTGCTGGATGTGTTGATTCACGCAAATCAACATCAGGATACATTTTTATGATGGCCAGTGGATCTGTATCATGGAGGAGTACCAAGCAGACCTTGATTGCCACTTCCACTATGGAAGCCGAGTTCGTCTCTTGTTTTGAGGCTACTTTAGATGGTGTATGGCTTAAGAGTTTCATTTTTGGGCTTAGAATTATGGATTCTATCTCTAAGCCATTGAGAATATATTGCGAAAATTCAACTACTTTTTTTATGGCTAAGAACAGCAAAAGTGGGAGTCAAAATAAACACATCGACATTAAGTATTTAGCTATAAGGGAACGTGTTAAAGAAAAGAAAGTGGTCATTGAACACGTTAGCACTGAGTTGATGATCGTTGATCCTTTGACTCAGGGCATGCCATTGTTTAAATTCAAGGATCATGTAATGAATATGGGACTTGGTTCCATTATGTAGTTTCTCATTATATGAACAATGTTATTTTTAATGAAATTCTTAATTATTGTGATGTTTTTCTCATATTTATGTGCACCTTAATTTGATTTGAGAGAATTCATCTGTGTAGGACCAAGAATAAACATAGGATTTTTTCATTAAGAAATTGCTGCCACATAAATTTTAATAGAAATAAATACATAGTAATACGTGGAAGATAATACTCGTCATTACAGGACTTATCGCCATGATTCATGTATCTATTACTTAATACAGATTATCAATGGTTTTTAAGATGAGACATTAAGATTGGAAGTATGGAACAAGTGAGAGAATGTTAAGCTCCCTCTCCCAACGGATTCAGATTTCTGGAAACCAACTGCAGTTTTTTCCTTAAATTATGAAAACCAACTACAGTTATTTCCTTAAATTGCGGAAATCAACTGCAGTTAATTAATTTATTGTTGGGAGCTTCTGAAGTGGTCCATTACTCCCACTGCAGTTCTCTACCATGATCCGTGGAACACTTGACACATAACCAACAGAAGCTTGATGGAAGCTTGGCTATAAATACTTCTATTTGGTCCCTGTTGATCATAATCATCCTCCTATAAGAATTTCATAGGAAATCTGGCATAAAATCTTTCAAATTTCCCCTTGCAGCCCTGGAAAATCATTTTTTGTGTCTGTCATTGCCATTTTCTGCCTCCAAAACTCATTGTAAATGGCTGAAAACCCATATTTGAAATACTCAAGGCATAGCTCCTTCGGCCCTGGCCCCTCTGTTTTCTTACTCCGCACGACCGAAAGCTGTAACCACGCGTCAAGCCGAAAGGCGCTTACAGAATGCATATCGGGCACGTTATGGGCCGTCCGATCAAACCATAGATCAGCGTACCGCATCTCTCCTGCCTTGTGGTCCCCGCCCCGTGTCCACTATTTAAAAACTGCTCGGTATTCATCGCACCACCTTTCGGCGGTAGGTGGTAATTCACGTTCGGCCAGCGATTCCACTCAGCACTCGCCACGCGTCCCAGCATACGGCCTCGAAACCGCTCTCCATCGTGCATTATTGTTCAACCCAGGACGCGCAGCGATATCACTGTCAGCCGTCCGATCTGAAGGTCTCCATCTAACGATCGTCATACCCCGAAGCTGCACGAACATTAACCCAAGTCAATAGCGCCCCTGGCCCACTGTCTATTGCCTCTGGCGCTCTTCCAACCGTCGATCTCCTCCTGAGATCGGACGGTCAGGATTTGATTATCTCTGTCTTTGACCGGCTCCCATAGTCAGCATTCCACGTCATCCATTTCCCCGTTGTCCCGATATCGTGCCACCTGTCTCCCAGTTTTTCTCTCCACGTGCATTCCGCCACCCCAGATCTATATTTGATTTATTTCTTAGTTTATTACGTATTTTCATGATTATGTTCGCCTTCTTCTCCATGACCACTCCATATTGTTACGTTGCATTTCTCACCATCGTCCCCATCTCTCCACCAATCAACCTCTCAGAGACTGTCACACCATTACTCCTACTGTGCCTGCATTCCTGTGCATTGGTTTTCCTAACATGTTTGTGGATTTTACAGGGTGCGAATGGAGGTAATCTGCCATTACTCACAACCTCCATTACAGAAGCCGAGGCCTCGTCAAAGGACAATTTTTCAGAGGCAAAATTTATGGAAGAAAGCTTGGGAGGCTGCTACGACATGACTGCTATTGAAGAAGCAGGGGTTAAAATATATCAAACCCTCTGGATTTATTCAAAGTGCAAAATTTTGCAGATGAAGGCATTAATGTTGCGGCAAAGAGTATCAGTGGAAGATCCAAGAATTTAGTGTCCAATATTGAGGATTTTCAATCTTAATTCAGGGTCTAGCCGGCAAAGGGTATGATGCACAAAAATCAATACCCTCCAGGTCTTCTTTCAGCTGAATTTTCCTTCAGGAAAGGACAAGATGTTTATGTGATACTACTTCTTTCTAGTGTTCCTGAAGATATTTTCACCCACATCATTTACTTCAGGAAGCAGGCTCCAGAGTACAAACAGCATTACAGAGCCCCCAAAAAGTATGGGCGGGCACTTTTTCACCATTTTGTTTTAATGAGACAACTAAATGATCAACACCTACCCCTTTTATTAGGTTTTATGTTCCTCCTATAAAACTCAAGGAGAACGAATTATTTAGGGTTCCAGATATTTATCAGAAAATTATGCAGTGAAAGGATTCTTGCATACATTTTGTAAAATCCTTGTATGAAGGCTCAGAGCCCATAGGGTCTCATTGAGGAGGAGTTATATCTGTCAAAGAGGATTTTGGTCTTTGGTATTTCACAGTCTGTAACTCTCTTTATTGTGTTATATTAATAGAACATTTCATTTCATCCATCTTTCTTGTATCATGTTTTGGAATGTGAGTGGCTCACTGATTTCTGGTATGGATTCATCCTAGTTGATGCCCATGCTCGGGTCAGTCAAGTGCTTTAAATATGGCTCATGCATGATATTATGTTCCATTATTCATCTTAACCATAGTTCTGCTATATTAGTTGCTTTGGGAGGGTGCTTTTAAAATGCTATTATCATGTATGGATTCTTAGATTAGTAAGCCCATGCATGGTGGTATTGTATATCTGGGTATCAACTCAATGTTGACTAGTATCTTCTCAATACTTCTTTCACTACATACACCTTCTGATAATTTATGTCTGTGAATTATTTCTGAATCGGCCCGCTTTGCAGTAAACTGTCTCTGAATTGTATGTTGCTTTTGTATTAGAGTTCTGCATCTTGCCTCTGCAGTATTTCTTTTCCTGCGTTAGTTTCTAAGAGTTTGGTCCCATTATATTTTATTTCCCTGTTTACAGGAGATAGCATGTGAGTTGAAGCTGACAACTTCATACATTATATTATATGCTCCTTGCTATGCTAAGATGTCCTAGGCACTGGTCTATCACAACTCTAGGCTGTCTCTAGGAGCAACAACATCTTTCTGGCACCATTGTCGGGGACGAATTTAAGAAAATTTGAATCCCTGGGCCTCGACAAAATCATATTTTCTCTCTAAGCAGGTGAGCACAGAGAGTTGACAGTTGTAAATCCCTCACG
Source organism: Pinus albicaulis (assembly GCA_034641835.2). Lineage (NCBI taxonomy): Eukaryota > Viridiplantae > Streptophyta > Pinopsida > Pinales > Pinaceae > Pinus > Pinus albicaulis. The sequence continues at coordinate 270,949 of JAXQQM020063278.1, forward strand.
TTGGCGACTCCACAGTTGTTGTTTGATATAACTATTTGCAGTCCTGGCTCCTCGTAAGCCACATCTGAGGTCAGATTCGTCTAAGCCAAAGACACCTTCAGTGTCTGACCCTGACCAGATTATACATAGAAGAAATTGGAGGGAAAGGAAATCAGCCCGTTCCCAAATTCCTTAAGTGCCTATAAAGGATTTTCCTTCCTCCTCCTCTCAAGTTTCTCAATTGCAAATTCCCAACTCCACTGTGGGAGATACTGATTATTATTACTCAGATAGTCCACCCCGAGAGGGTATAAGAAATAAAAATAGTCTTCATCCTACTCCTGAGGTTGAAGAGGTTAAGGAAGTAACCGAAGTATCTGCTGTTAATAGACCTTTGTTCCCCTCAACCCCTCAAGCTGCAGTTGAGTATATTCCTATTATTATTCATACTCCACTCCCTCCTCCTCCTCCTCTTACTCATCAAACTATTGCACTACCTCCACCTCCTCCAATGGCTAATGTTCTAGCCTTCTTGATGAATAAATACGCTCCCCTGGCATTACCCCAAGTGTTGAATGATATGCCCCAGGATTATCTGAAAATCCTGCCCAGATTCAATGGAGAAAATGAGATTGATGCTCAAAAACATCTTGAGACTTTCTTCTCCTTTGCAGAGAACTTTAATGTTGAACATTTAAATGTGGTCTTAAGACTGTTTGTGCAGTCTCTTGATGGTGAAGCTCGAAAATGGTTTAAGACATGGGCTGGTCGTTCTATTACTACTTGGGATAACATGGAAGACACTTTTCTCAAGAAATGGGGAGAGAAGAAAGATCATGGAAATTCTCTCATTGAGTTCAATACACTAAAGAAAAAACACAATGAAGGAGTGTCATAATTTATCAAGAGATTTAATAAATTATATCTAAGTCTCCCTGCTGATATGAAACCCCATCAAACTACTGCTAAAGTTGTTTTTGTAGTAGCCTTTGATTCAGAATTTGGCTTCTCTCTCAGAGAAAGAAAGCCTGCTACTCTGGATGATGCTCAGGCCGATGCACTAGAGATGGAAGCAAACTTTTCCTCCACTGGAAAATCAAAAGGAAGGTCTGAACAAGATTCCAGAAGAAGGGGCAAAGAGGAGGCATCCACTTCTAGCCAGGACAGAGACTCAGCCAATGACAAAATAGAAGAAATGAGCAAATTGATTAAGAAAATGGTCAAGCTTGAATTGGAAGCCAAGAATTCAGCCTACAAAAATTTCCAGAATGCTCCAAACAGAAGTTACAATCCTCAGTATAGGAAACCACCCCTGCAAATATTGCCAAGGGAAGCAAAGGAGCAACAGGATCAAGTTCCACACCCATTGTACTTGAAAGGTCCAGTAGACAATTATACTGAGGACACTACCTATAGACTGGAGGATGCAAATCTTTCCTTTTTAAATAGTGATGGAGAGGAATGCCCTTTGCAAGGGAATGACGAAGCTGGGTACTCTTTGCAAGAAGAAGAAAAGACCAGAGACACAAATGAAGAAGAATTTGATCATTATTGTAAACAATTTGATGATTTCCTCCAAGAAAATTTCAATAGAAGATTTGATCTCAGATCTTCTAGGAAGAGGACTCGTACCCAAGAGCAAGAAGAAGAGCTACCCCATAAGGAAGCACCTGCTCAGGAGGAATCAACAACGCAGAAAGCTACAGACAAAGGTAAGCAACCTCTAAACAAACCTTTGCAGTCCAATGATCGACTTCCTTCCTCTTCAAAAGTAGTCATTCCCCATAATTTCGAGCCTATGTCTAAGGAAGTCAAGCCCCCAGTTGAAAATAAAAATTCTAAAGAGGTTGTGATAGAAAAGTCCCCTCCTGCTTTCAGTCTGCAAAAGGGACTTGAAAAGGTCAAAATCTCAGTCCCCTTGACAGAACTGTTGAAACAACCAGCATACCAATCTCAAATCACTTCTTTCATGCTCCCTCCAGAAGCACCAATCATTCCAGATAGTCTCAACCTTCAAGAAGAGAGACCCATGGTGGTTTTTGGCCCACATGTTGAGGAGATAAATCCCTCTACTCCTCCCTTCTATGTGTCTCTAGTTATCCATGACCTGCTATTACATAACTGTATGCTAGATTTTGGAGCTTCCCACAATCTTATGCCTCTATCAGTCATCGAACAACTAGGTTTACAAATCACACGTCCATATAAAGACCTCTATTCATTCAATTCCAAAAGAGTTAAATGCTTGGGGGTGATAAAGGATTTGTTGGTCAATTTGGCTCAGATCCCAGCAAAATGTGTGGTAATGGACATAGTGGTGGCTGACATTCCAACTCGCTTTGGCATGTTGCTGTCAAGATCCTGGGGAACAAAATTTGGCGGATCAATTAAAATGGATTTAACATATGCCACAATCCCAGTTTTTGGTGGCCAAGAGAGGAGGTTGTACAGGGAGACTAGATTTTTCAAGATGGTGACTAAGGTTGACAATTCTGTAAATTCACCAATCTATAGTAAAGAAAGAGATTTTTCATGCTTAATGCTGGAAGAAGATCAATATTATGCTCATGAATTGTCCTTCTGCCAGATCAAGAGTGAGCAGCCCTCAGAGAACATAGAAGCAGGAATATGGACACTTCATTTTGATGGAGAAAATTCAAGAGAAGGGAATGGAGCTGGAGTGCTATTAATCTCTCCTACAGGAAGATGGTTCCCTCTGTCTTTTAAACTAGAGTATGAAGCCACCAACAATGTGGCTGAATATGATGCACTCCTGTTAGGATTGCAGACAGCCAGGAATATGAACATACGAAGCTTAAAATTTCTGGGAGATTTAGAACTGGTGGTCAGACAAGTCAGGAATCAGTGTCAGACCAAACATCCTAAGCTAAGGGCTTATAGGAATGAAGTTTGGGACATGGTAGAAAATTTCTTCTTGGCATTCAACATCCAGTTCATGCCTCGAGAATAGAATAGGATGGCTAATTCCCTTGCTGTGGCTGCCAGTACATTTAGTCCACCTCAAAACCCTCTTTTAAGATATGAAGTTGAGGTGCGTTATCGGCCTTCAATCCCAGACAACATTAAACACTGGCAGGTGTTTGAATATGAAGAACAAATGAAAAGATTCCTGGAGACAGTAGGAGAATTCTCCAATATGGAGATTGATGATGAAGAAGAGGTTGAGTCTGAAGATGCTTCAGAAAGAAATTGGGAGGAGAAAGTGGCAGATAATAGGGTGCTGCAGTTGAAGGGAAACATTATACCTAGAGGGCTGGTCCCTCTATAAAGACTATTTGATAATAATGATGTCCCCTTGCAGCCAAGAAAAGTGCTAGAAGAGAATCAGGTAGAAGACCTAAATTTGGGCACTGAAGCTAACCCCAAAATTGTAAAATTGTCCAAGAAAATCCCCTGGGGATATAAAAAGATATATCATAAATTATTCCAGTCTTACAAAGATGTGTTTGCATGGTCCTATCAGGACTTAAAAACTTTTGATATCAGTATTATGCAGCACAAAATTCCACTGAAGGCAGATGCAAAGCCCCATAAGCAGAAGCTCAGACAGATCAATCCCCTACTGCTGCCTTCTATTGAGAAAGAAATCAAGAAGCTACTAAAAGCCAAAATAATTGTACCACTGAGGTACTCCGAATGGGTTGCAAACCTTGTCCCTGTACGAAAGAAGAATGGAGAAAAAAGGTTGTGTGTGGATTTTAGAAATTTAAATAGGGCATCCTTAAAGGATAATTATCCACTACCCAAAATGGATCACATCCTACAGAAAGTGGTTGGAGCTTCTAGGATGTCGATGATGGATGGATTCTCTAGTTATAACCAGGTGGCTGTATTTCTGGAGGATCAGAAGAAGACTGCTTTCACCACACCATGGGGTACATTTATGTATGCCAGGATGCCTTTTGGATTGATTAATGTAGGGGCCACTTTTCAGAGGGCAATGGATATTGCTTTTGTTGGGGAGCAGGATAAATTCCTGGTGGTCTACCTTGATGATATCACGGTATTCTCAAAAAGTGATGCTGAGCACATTGAGCATCTACGGAGAACTTTTGAGAAATGCAGAAGGTATGGTCTCTCTTTGAATCCTCAAAAGTCTTTATTCGCATTAGAAGAGGGAAAGCTTTTGGGCCATATTGTGACTAAAGATGGGGTGAAGATAGACCCTAAGAGGGTAGAGGTTATAAACAGTATTGCTTTTCCCAGAAATAAGAAAGAGGTACAAGTATTCCTTGGGCACGTAAATTTATTGAGAAGGTTTATCCCTAACTATGCTGAGATAGTTAGGCATATAACAGATATGCTGAAGAAGAATATTGAGGTAAAATGGTCACAAGAATCACAGGAGGCATTTACCAGGATAAAGAATGCTTTTGTAGAAACCCCTGTGCTAGCTGGACCAGATTATGATAAACCTTTCATGATTTTTTCTTTTGCATCACCTCATACAATGGCAGGAGTTTTATTACAGAAAAATGAGGAAGGGTATGAGCAGCCCATAGCTTTTTTTAGTCAGGTGCTCCGTGATGCAGAATTAAGATATAACATATTGGAAAAACAAGCATACGCCCTAGTGAAATCCCTCAAAGCATTATGTGTTTATATCTTACAGTCCCACATCATTGCATTTGTGCCTGCAGCTGCTGTAAAATATATTCTTATTCAGGGGGACAGTGAGGGAAAAAGGGGCAAGTGGATTTCTAAAATACAAGAATATGACTTAGATATCCACCCAACTAAGCTGATCAAAGGACAAGGGCTAGTGAGGATGTTATCTGAATCAAACTATCAAGCCCTGGGCATAAATTTGTCCATTATAGCAGGAGAGGAATCTGAGGAGAAAGAAGAACGACATGGAATTGGAGTAGCTACTCCAGAAACACATCTAAAGTACCTCACCAGTCCATGGTACAAAGAGATAGTATAATATCTCCTCACACTCAGCTGCCCCCCAGGTTGTGACAAAACTAAATACAGAGCGCTGAGATTGAAATCACAGAAGTACATAGTCGCCAATGGCCGACTATACTGGCGAGATCCCTCAGGCATCTTACTCCTGTGTCTCACGGAGGATGAAGTCGAGAATATTATAGCAAAATTTCATGAAGGGATCTGTGAAGGTCATTACGGCTGGAGGGCCACAGCTCATAAATTTTTATAGGTACAAGCTGGCTTCTCTCAGCATGTACATGTGGATGAACCATTCAAACAATGGGGTATTGATTTTATAGGTGAGATACATCCTCCATCGAGTGGAAAACATAAATGGATATTAACAACCACAGATTATTTCACCAAATGGGTGGAAGCCATACCTGCAAGGAATGCTACAGATATTGTGATCATAAAGTTCATGGAGGAGAATATCATATCCAGGTTTGGCTATCCTGCTAGGATAGTGACTAACAATGCACAGGACTTCAAGTCTACGAAATTTGTGAATTTCTACCAGCGATACAATATCACACTAAGTCACTTTACAGCTTATTATCCACAAGGGAATGGCTTGGCAGAGTCTTCAAATAAAACTCTGGTGAGGGCCTTGAAGAAGACCATCAATGAAAATTAGAAGAATTGGGATTCCCAATTGAAATTTTCTCTATGGGCTAATAGAATCACTAGCAAGAGAGAAACTGGGAAATCTCCCTATGAATTGGTATATGGACGAGCAGCAGTTTTTCCTGTACAACTAGCTTTACCAGTGTCTCGCTTCATGCAAGAAAGCCAAGAGGAACTTGATGATCTGATCAGGAGAATCAATCAATTGGTGGAATTAGAAGAAACACGGGGCCAGGTGAATCAGAGGTTAATAGAATATCAAGAGAAAATGAAACACATTTTTGATCAGTACGCAAAAGACAGGAAACTGCAGATTGGCAATTTGGTGCTCAGATGGGATATCCGGGGAGCTGAGAAAGGAAAACATGGTAAATTCGACCCCCTCTGGTTCGGTCCGTTCAAAATTGTGGAACAGGGAGGCAATAATACTTTCAGGTTGGAGAATTTACAGGGCGACTTGCTGGATGCCCCTATAAATGGTCAATTTCTTAAACCCTATTTCCAGTTCTAATCCAGGCAGGGACGGCCTGATGTATTATATTGTATGATAGTTCCCTTTTTGTTTTCGTTTGAATAATGTGGGTGTCATTATGAAGTATACAGTAAAAAATGGAGGTGCTGGAGAGCAGAGTCTATATACAGGATGATCAGAGGGTCTGCGAGTTCTCGACACGTCCAGGCATGAACGTGTCGTCACCAGGTGGAGCCGATGTTGATCATAACCATCCTCCTATATGAATTTCATAGGAAATCTGGCATAAAAGCTTTCGAATTTCCCCTTGCAGCCCTGGAAAATCATTTTTTGTGTCTGTCGTTGCCATTTTCGGCCTCCAAAACTCATTGTAAATGGCTGAAAACCCATATTTGAAATACTCGAGGCATAGCTCCTTTGCCCCTGGCCCCTCTGTTTTCTTACTCCGCGCGACCGAAAGCTATAACCACGCGTCAGGCCGAAAGGCGCTTACCGAATACATATCGGGTGCGTTCTGGGCCGTTCGATCAAACCATAGATCAACGTACCGCATCTCTCCTGCCTTGTGGTCCCCGCCCCGTGTCCACTGTTTAAAAACTGTCTGGTATTCATCGCACCACCTTTCGGCGGTAGGCGGTAATTCCCGTTCGGCCAGCGATTCCACTCAGCGCTCGCCACGCGTCCCAGCGTACGGCCTCGAAACCGCTCTTCATCGCGCATTATTGTTCGACCCAGGACATGCAACGATATCACTGTCAGCCGTCTGATCTAAAGGCCTCCATCTGACGATCGTCATACCCCGAAGCTGCACGAACATTAACCCAAGCCAATAGCGCCCCTGGCCCACTGTCTATTGCCTCTAGCGCTCTTCCAACTGTCGATCTCCTCTTGAGATCGGACGGTCAGGATTTGATTATCTCCGTCTTTGACCGGCTCCCACAGTCAGCATTCCATGTCATCCATTTCCCCGCTGTCCCGATATCATGCCACCTGTTGCCCAGTTTTTCTCTCCACGTGCATTCTGCCACCCCAGATCTATATTTGATTTATTTCTTCATTTATTTCGTATTTTCACGACTCTGTTCGCCTTCTTCTCCACGACCACTCCATATTGTTACACTACATTTCTCACCATCGTCCCCATCTCTCCACCAATCAACCGCTCAGAGACTGTCACACCATTACCGCTACTGTGCCTGCATTCCCGTGCATTGGTTTTCCTAACATGTTTGCGGATTTTACAGGGTGCAAATGGAGGTAATCTGTCATTACTCACAGCCTCCATTACAGAAGCCGAGGCTGCGTCAAAGGACAATTTTTCAGAGGAAAAATTTATGGAAGAAATCTTGGGAGGCTGTTGCGACATGACTGCTATTAAAGAAGAAGGGGTTAAAATCTATCAAACCCTCCGGAGTTATTCAAAGTGCAGAATTTTGCAGATGAAGGCATTAATGTTGTGGCAAAGAGTATCAGTGGAAGATCCAGGAATTCAGTGTCCAATATTAAGGATTTTCAATCTTAATTCAGGGTCTAGCCGGAAAAGGGTACGATGCACAAAAATCAATACCCTCCAGGTCTTCTTTCAGCCAAATTTTCCTTCAGGAAAGGACAGGATGTTTATGTGATATTACTTCTTTCTAGTGTTCCTGAAGAGATTTTCACCCACATCATTTACTTCAAGAAGCAGGCTCCAGAGTACAAACAGCATTACAGAGCCGTCAAACAGTATGGGCAGGCACTTTTTCACCATTTTGTTTTAATGAGAAAATTAAATGATCAACACCTACCCCTTTTATTAGGTTTTCTGTTCCTCCTATAAAACTCCAGGAGAACAAATTATTTAGGGTTCCAGATTTTTTTCAGAAAATTATGCAGTGAAAGGCTTTTTCCATACATTTTGTAAAATCCTTGTATGAAGGCTCAGAGCCCATAGGGTCTCAGTGAGGAGGAGTTCTATCTGTCAAAGAGGATTCTGATCTTTGGTATTTCACAGTCTGTAACTCTCTTTATTGTGTTATATTAATAGAACATTTCATTTCATCCATCTTTCTTGTATCGTGTTTTGGAATGCGAGTGGCTCACTGATTTCTAGTATGGATTCATCCTAGTTGATGCCCATGCTCGGATCAGTAAAGCACTTTAAATATGGCTCATGCATGATATTCTATTCCATTATTCATCTTAACCATAGTTCTGCTATATTAGATGCTTTGGGAGGGTGCTTTTAAAATGCTATTATCATGTATGGATTCTTAGACTGGTAAGCCCATGCATGGTGGTATTGTATATCTGGGTATCAGCTCAATGTTGACTAGTATCTTCTCAATACTTCTTTCACTACATACTCCTTCTGATAATTTATGTCTGTGAAGTATTTCTAAATCGGCCCGCTTTGCAGTAAATTGTCTCTGAATTGTCTGTTGCTTTTGTATTAGAGTTCTGCATCTTGCCTTTGCAGTATTTCTTTTCCTGCGTCAGTTTCTGAGAGTTTGGTCCCATTCTATTTTATTTCCCTGTTTACAGGAGATAGCATGTGAGCTGAAGCTGACAACTTCATACATTATATTATATGCTCCTTGCTATGCTAAGATGTCCTAGGCACTAGTCTATCACAACTCTAGGTTGTCTCTAGGAGCAACAACAGTCCCCAAGCTCAGTAACTCAATCCTCTTCAATTTTACACCATCAAGTTAGAGTGAGCAGAGCTTGGAAGTCCCTTCAAATTTTATGTATCCTTTAATTTTTTCTTGTGTGAAGATTGTGTTTCACGTATATGAATAAACATTTATTATTCATGAGAATCGCAAGTCCAGTGTTGTTTCAGCCTTCAGCAAGCCACTGTCACCCAATTCGGTTCAATTATAACTTCCTGAAGTTTTATTTGTGGCTACAAAACAGGCGTGCCAACTCTGTGTTCTATTAATATATACAATGTATGCTTAAGGGCCCATATTTTAGCCTGTTGGTGTTGGCTGTGTTTTGTAATTTGTCCGATTGAATATACATGTGGCCGTGAGATTAGATGGAAAGGTAAAAAGCAGCGCATGTTTAGTGAGAGAAGAAGGGGAAGGAGCAGTTTCAGTTGTGGCGTGCAAGGCATAAGGCATCTTCCTCCTGCAGATTTTCTATATAGTAAAGCAGCTCGGAAGCTTTGCATACAAAATACATTCTAAGTGTGAGTAGCATCAATGGCTGGAGGTATGAGTTATTGGGCATTAAAGTTTATTTTTCCATTCTTTTTAATTATTTATTCCACATTATAAAATCGTTTACATTGAAATCATATAATTTATCATTTTCAGGCCTCACTGAACCGCTTGGGCTTCAAGAATTTGAGAAGAGAACGCTTAGTATAAGGTAGGATTTATGAGTATCATCACTTCAATTATTTTGAATAAATAGGTTCACGGAGATCACTTCAATTAATTTTTCTATGGCCAGGACTGTATTACTGAAAATTTCGTCTGATGGAATGGAACGAATTTTCCTCTCACTTTTATAATTTTATATGTACTCTTTTTTAATATTTTGTTTCAATTTTTTGGGTTTAGTTTGGACACTGACGATGAGGATTGTATTAATGATTTTTTTTAATGATAGAATGCAATGAATTTTTTGTATTAATGATATTTTTTTAATGATAAAATGGAATGAATTTTTCTTATGCACTGTTTTTTAATTATTCTACTTTATTTTGTCCGATTATAATTGAATATTATCCACCAAAAACGTTCTGATACTCTCCTCAATCCAGAACCACAATAAAAATATGCAGTATTACCATTAATATAAATTTAAGTGTTTTTTAAGTATATTCGATGGATTTACAGTACGTTATTCGATGGGTTCGGAAAAAAGCTATAGCTGTAGTGATTTTCAGTTTATGTTTGCCATTTATAGGGCTTTTCGCATTGTGTTTGTGTTTATTTGGAGGCTTTTTTGCGATTCTCCTGGCCTTCCCTGTTCTCAGTTTTTCTCTCCTCCTGCGACTAGAACCCTGGGCACCCGCAGTTGTGAAGCCATTTTTTGGTTTCATTGCTTGGGTTTTCCTTCATATGTTTTTTAAAATCTCAGGCTTCAATGGCCAACTACAGAACAAAGAAAGCTCTACAAGTGACAGACATCATGTTCCAGGAATTGAGGAGGGAATATCATTTGAAGAGGGGGCTTCAACAGTTTAGTTGGAACAGTTTCATGAGCGATTGGAATTTTGGCAAAGAAAAGAAAGATAAATTTGGCAAAGAAAAAGAGAAATAAAAAAATATGAGAGAATAACCTAGAGAAGTTTGATTTCACCATTTTTTTGGTAAATTGCTTATATGTTAAGTTAGTGTAAGTTGTGTGATGGGATAGTCTACTATTTTTTACTCATATTCTAATCTTATTTTATGATATGTTTGTCTATAATGAAATTCTTTACTTTAACCCAGGTTCTAATCTTATACTATATCATCTTTGTAACATGTTTGTAACAAAATTATCTACATTTAAAGTAACTTCTTCCTAGAGGTAAGTAGTATCAAATTGGTACAACAAACCACTTAAAGAAATCCATAATAGTTTTATTATATTATTAGTAAAATTGGTCATTAGAACCTTTCATGTGGGTTGTACATTGACCTCCGTGTCTCATTTGGAGTGTAAGGATTTTACAAAAGTAAGGTTGTTGTCCAACTATATCATTTATTTGGTGTATGTAACTATATTTGTACTAGCATAAACCATTTTGATATAAATGAAAATGGAAGTATTAATACCATTGATGTATGTTTATTTCTTTATTGAAGTAAGGAGGATTGTTTTGAGAATATTTAGTATATTCTCACAAACATACTAAATATGAGAACTTGTCAGGTGGGTTGTACATGATTTGCATGTTTCATTTGGAGTGCAAGGATTTTACAAAAGTAAGGTTGTTGTATCATTTATTAGTTGTATGTAATTATATATATATATATATATATATATATATATATATATATATATATATATATATATTGTAAATTTGGTAGTGTCTTTCTATTTTCATATTTTAAATAAGAAGGTTGCTATACATACTAACTTGATTGCAGAGCCTCAACCCACCCGAAGGAAACCAAGTCTGTTGGCCATCGCATGGAGTTAAAAGCCATCCCAGAATTTAAATTGTTTTTTCCTTCTTGTGGCTGCGTTTACCGCTTTACTGTGTCCAAAATATTTACAGTTAAAAGAGAGACTGTATCTACTATTCGACAACAACAAAAACATGCAGCATAGCTAAACTAGACTGAAAATCCATCAGACGAATCCACTAGAGTTGGATCTTTTGCATTGCATCCGATCAGATTTTTGTGTTGAAGACTGTGGAGCTGACACTCGATCTTTCCAATTCTCTCATTGACTTGAAACTGAGCCTTCATCATGTTGTGAATATCTTTTTTAATTTGGAGAAGCTCAAACAATAAAGATGACTTTTCATCCTTCACCTCCATATTTTCCATGGCCTTAGCTAACAGAAATTTCATTTTCCAATAGGTTAAAACTGATTGTTGGAACAAGGATACTCGACCTCGTGTACTCCTAGGATAAAAAATGAAATCCATTTTCGCCACATGCTCCTTTAAATCTTCATCCTCGCTATCTATTTGTCTCTCCCAATCTTGAATTGCATTGCGGATATGTTCTAGATTCCTTGATTCATAAACATTTTCCATTTCTTCTAGAATTTATTTATTGGTTTTCCGGCCTCTCTTACTCGGGCCAGTGGCTTGATTTTCTAGTTGCTTGTCTTGGCCTCTTTTGGTTTTTTCCATGCTGGTATGTGAGTCCAAAGAGCCTTTAAACCTGCTTACAAACCCTGTATATACATAGCAATCAGTATGATAGCTGGGTTGGGGTGTAATTGATGTTTTATGAAGCCGAGGGCTCTTCATAGCGTGACCAAATATGCAAAGACAGACCAGTTTGAAAAATGACAAACTAAGAACATGACATAAATGCTCTTGCATTATCGGACCCCAAACCCAATGGGAAGGATCCCTGAGACTAGTTAACAACCAGACTTTAACCGGAGGGCTCTTCAAAATCCATGTAAAAACTTGAGATCCAAATGTCCTTTTGGTTGCCATTTTGTTTAAATCCACTTCAATAGATCCTTCTCAGTTGGCCAGATACCTATGAATTTACATATAAGTGCATGATCTTCATATATCCCCTATATTCATCCAATTTATTTGGTGGTATAAAAAACTTGGGTTTCTTCAATGCCCAAGTAAGACATTGTGGCTTGGTTCTTGCTTGCCATTCTACCCCTAGTACTCGTCCACCTTTTTTATTTCCTCCCTCCATTCCTGGTTTCGCTCTGCTACTTTGTTCACCCACAGTCACACTTCTATAGGAGGGGGTCGACCCCCCTCCTGGGGCCACTACCATGGCGTCCTCAATGGTATTCTGATTCCTGATTTATGTGGATATCTCGGCTTGGTTCTTCAAACCCGAGTCTGCTACAAAAAAATCGTCGTTTCTCATTTCTTCTACTTTCTTGGAGCTCCATTCACCCGCGTCTCTACTACTTTTGTTTTAATTATATTTGTATTAGCATAAACCATTCTGATATAATTGAAAATGAAATGGAAGTATTAATACCATTGACGTATGTTTATTTCTTTATGTATTGAAATAGGGAGGATTGTTTTGAGAATATTTGGTATATTTGTTCACCAACATAAACTATGCTGATATATTGAAATTGAAATGGAAATATTAATACCATTGGTGTATACTTATTTATGGAAGTATGGAGGGTTGCTTTTGAGAGTATTTGGCATATTTGTTTTAGAAATTAGAGTGAGATAGAAGTATAATATTATTTTACAAATTATTAAATTAACAAATTATTATTGAAGTAATAAATAGAAGTATTAAATTATCTTAGAAATTATGAAAATAATAATTGATTATTAAAGTAATAAATAAGTGATAGAATGTTTGTTATGTTATTTTTATTATTTTTAGGTTAGTGTTATTATAGTTTTCCAAGTTTATTTGTATTAGTTGTAACTTGATAGAGTGTAATACAATTTTTTTGATATAATTGCTTTATAATTTAGATTTAGAGTAAGATAGACGTATGAGACTAGTTTAGAAAATATTAAAATAATAAATATATTTAAGATAATAAATAATTGAAGAATTAGAGAAAATAGAAATATTAGATTATTTTAGGAAATCATTGAAGTCATTGGTGATAGATGTGAAGTAGAAGTATGTGATTAGTTTAAGAAATATTAAAATAATAAATATATTTAAGATAGTATATAATTAATGAATTAGAGAAAATAGAAATATTATATTATTTTAGGAATTATTGAAACAATAAGATATAGATAAATAAGTAGAATAATCCTTATAGATACAGATATTTTTGTTATTGGTTTTCCAATACATTTACAATTTACAATGCATTTTTTCTAATTTTTTATATTGGTTTTTATTTTTTAATGTTGGTTGTAAACCTATAAGTTTATGTAGAAATGTAATATAATATTAAAATAATAATAATAAACCCTATAATTAACTGAATTAAAAATAGTAAATAGATTCAATTTAATTTCTTATATCATATTTTTTTAATTAATAAAACTTTATATATATATATATATATAGTAAGTATGTTTATTAATATATATCACATTAAATAATTAACTTTAAAAAATAACAAAATATGTTAAAGAAAAATGAAAAATATGAAGACAGCTTTAAAATTAAGATATCAATAAAATTAAAAATAAGAATATTTTTTTCAAATTTGTACTTAAAATAAAAAGTTTCCATTTTGAAACATTTCGTAAATCCAAAATTAAAATAAACATATATATAATATTTTAGGATAAATTTAAAATATTAGTTTTTTTAATTTATTTGTATTGATTGTAAATTCGTGTGAGAGCTTGATACAATTTGTATGATGGTAAGTTATATAAGATTTTTTAAATTGTCTTTTCATTATGCTAATTTTTGAGGTGAGATAAATCTATACATGTTTTTTTTTTTTTAACTGTGCCTGCCTATTGTTCCTACTTATACCCTTTCTGTATACATAGGTGAATTTGGAGGGTTTGAACTTGGAATCTCCTAGCACATAAGACTTCATTTTCAAGACCATCACCAATTGAGTTTATTATTATTAATATTATTATTATTGATAAAAATAATCAATATAAAAGTTTTTTATAGACCATTTTTCACATCTGGTCAATAGGTTTGTTAACTAGATCAATCAACATCCATGAACACTTTGACCACATCCTTACACAAATCCCTAGGCATGAATCTCCCTGATACTTGAGTTTTTGGGCTTAATTCCTTCATTTCCATGCTTTTAAGACCCAATGCACCATGTTTCCTTAAGAGACTATGATCACTGTAGGTTGCTCCACTCTACATTTACATTGATCATTAGCAAGTTGTCCCTTGCTATGGGTGTGTTAATTGTAGAAATTCAAGAAAAATAAAAAGAATCTCAAAGTTTCCTCTTCTAGAAGCTTCCAGGAGTTGTTTCAACCATTTACCTTAGATAAGACCTTCGAATCCCATCTCATCCTATCTTGGATATTTCACCCCTTATCCCTTGAGATCATCCTCCCATCAAGAGTGGATCTCAAGCCTATATTGGTAAATGGATAAGAATTCCTAAACTACCATCCTCTTCTATATATTTATTTTCATCCACAAGATAAGGGTTGGCTTTTGGAGATCGATTACCCTCATGTTGTTGCCTTGAATCTAAGCAGATTCATCATTCCATGCATTGAGGTGACATAGAGGTGTACTTTGTGGAAAGGAAGGACAAGTGAACTTGGGGAGTTCTCTACATTATCAACTCCTATATTTGGTTGTAACTCCATTTCTATTAATACAAGGAGTACATTGTTTTCATATATATGATGTTTATGTTCATATGTTTCAATGTTTTTTTGTTCCAATGAATGAAGTGATTAGATGATGCTACATAGATATCGTAGATATTTGGCTTGTTGTGTTTGTATGTGTAGGTTCTAATTATGGCAATCAGAGCTAGGATTCCAATGTACAAGCCAAGAAGAGAGTGAAGCTTGCATCGGATTCCAAGTAATCCTCATCTCGTTGTTCAATTAATTTAAGGGAAACATCTTATTATTTGTCTTTTGTTGTTCTAGACAAGGCCACTAGGTCTGATCTAGGTGGATATCGGTGGCCACCCACCTATTCCATTTGCACCCGCACCATCAACTCTTGCATTTTTTCACTTTCAGCACATTTTACTATTTTTAGCAGGTTTTCGGGTCTTGCACTCCCGAAGCCTTTTTGGGGCCCTAATGATCCAGGTGGATATTGATGGCCACCCACCTATTCCATTTGAACCCTCAACATCAGTTCTTTCAATTATTTAGTTTCAGTACAACTTACTATTTTTAACAATTTTTCGGTTCTTGAACTTCCGAAGACATTTTGAGGCCATAAACGATGTTTTTTGGGGAAACCGGAAGCAACATGGGTCCATAAATTGACATTGCTCACTCAAAATTTGTAGGTCTCGGATAGATATTTATATCGAGGTATTGAGCGTGTCAAACAAAGATCGTATGCCAAATTTGTTTCCCCAGGAAGTTGAAACACCAATTTACCCAAATGAGACCCACATTTTTGGTGCTTCATCTCCTAGGGTTAGGCTCTTGGATGTTTAGGGTTTTCCATTATTTCTCAACAATAAATAGGCCTTTGAGCCTCATTATAACACAGTGGAGGAGCCTGTAGTCATCACATCTCTTCTCAGAGATACGCTACCAGTGCCCTCACTCGTTTATTTCCATAATGTTTGTATTGTAACACAGTTCAGAGGCCTGTAGCCATCACATATATTCTTAGAGATACGCTACCAGTTCCCTAGGTCGTCTATTTCCATTATGGCTGTATTATAACATAGTGGAGAGGCCTGTAACAATCACATCTCTTCTTAGAGATATGCTACAAGTGCCCTCGCTTGTTCATTTCGATTATTTCTCATTGTAACACAGTTCAGAGGCCTGTAGCTGTCACATCTCTTCTCAGAGATAAGCTACTAGCACCCTATATCGTTTATTTCCATTATGTCTGTAAGCATATTTCAGTCATTTGTTTTCAATAAAATGAACCATTATTTCTGCTGCATCTCTGTGTCTGTGGTTATATGTGTATTCGGTTACATTCTTGCATAAGTCTAGATCAGTGGTATTAGAGTGGTTTGCTTTTTCTCTCTTTTTCTTTTCATGTCGCAAATGCGGTCAAGGTATAAGGAGTTAGTGCTCGATCTAGTTGAACCGTTTCAAGATCAACCTCACAAACCCTAACGACCTCCCATGGCAGAAGGAATTAAAGATGAGGGAGCAGGATATCCTATCAAAATCTTTCTCGAGGAGGCCCTTGAGAAATAGAGGAACGCGATGATGGATAAATTTTCCCAAATCCTTCACTGGATACCCAGTGGTGACACATCTACATCTAACACGTCCACCAACAAGTTCGCAACATCCTGGACAAATCCAATACCAAGTTCAACAGAATTTTCCTCTCATGGAGGAACTTAACGCAATGGGGGCCGTTGCTTCCTAAGGAGGGAGGAATGGTCCAGGTGGATATCGGTGGCCACCGATCTATTCCATTATGTTTGTATTGTAACACAGTTCAGAGGCCTGTAGCCATCACATATATTCTTAGAGATACGCTACCAGTTCCCTAGCTCGTCTATTTCCATTATGGCTGTATTATAACATAGTGGAGAGGCCTGTAGCAATCACATCTCTTCTTAGAGATATGCTACAAGTGCCCTCGCTTGTTCATTTCGATTATTTCTCATTGTAACACAGTTCAAAGGCCTGTAGTTGTCACATCTCTTCTCAGAGATAAGCTACTAGCACCCTATATCGTTTATTTCCATTATGTCTGTAAGCATATTTCAGTCATTTGTTTTCAATAAAATGAACCATTATTTCTGTTGCATCTCTGTGTTTATGGTTATATGTGTATTCGGTTACATTCCTGCATAAATCTAGATCAGTGGTATTAGAGTGGTTTGCTTTTTCTCTCTTTTTCTTTGCATGTCCCAAATGCGGTCAAGGTATAAGGAGTTAGTGCTCGATCTAGTTTAACCGTTTCAAGATCAACCTCACAAACCCTAACGACCTCCCATGGCGGAAGGAATTAAAGATGAGGGAGCAGGAGATCCTATCAAAATCTTGCTCGAGGAGGCCCTTGAGAAATAGAGGAACGCGATGATGGATAAATTCTCCCAAATCCTTCACTGGCTACCCAGCAGTGACACATCTACATCTAACACGTCCACCAACAAGTTCGCGACATCCTGGACAAATCCAATACCAAGTTCAACATAATTTTCCTCTCATGGAGGAACTTAACGCAATGGGGGCCGTTGCTTCCTAAGGAGGGAGGAATGGTCCAGGTGGATATCGGTGGCCACCGATCTATTCCATTTGTACCCACACCATCAATTATTGCAGTTTTTCACTTTCATCACAACTTACTATTTATAACAGGTTTTCGGGTCTTGCACTCCCAGAGCTGTTTTGGGTCCCTAATGATCCAGGTGGATATTGGTGGCGACCCACCTATTCCATTTGAACCCCCGCCATCATTTCTTTCAATTGTTCAGTTTCAACACAACTTACTATTTTTAGCATTTTTTTGGGTCTTGAACTTCTGGAGTCGTTTCGAGGCCCTAAACAATGTTTTTTGAGGAAACCAAGAAAATTTTTAGTCCTCAGATAGATCTTTCTAACAAGGTATTGAGCGCGTCAAATATAAATCGTATGCCAAAGTTACGTCCCTGAGAAGTTGAAACACCAATTTACCCAAACAAGACCCACAATTTTGGCGCTTCATCTCCTAGGGTTAGGTTATTAGATGTTTAGGGTTTTCCATTGTTTCTCAACAATAAATAGGCCTTTGAGCCTCATTGTATTAGAGTGGAGGGGCCCATATTTGTCACATCTCTTCTTATAGATACGCTACCAATGCCCCCACTCGTTTATTTCCATTATGTTTGTATTGTAACATAGTTGAGAGGCCTGTATTTGTCACATCTCTTCTTAGAGGTATGTTACTAGTGCCCTATCTCATTTATTTCCATTATGTTTGTATTGTAACATAGTGGAGAGGCCTGTAGCCGTCACATCCCTTATAGAGATACGCTACCAGTGCCCTCATTCATTCATTTCCATTATGTTTCATTATAACATAGTTTATAAGCTTATAGCCACCACATCTCTTCTCAGAGATAAGTTACTAGAACCCTATCTAGTTTATTTCCATTATGTCTGTAAGCATATTTCAATCATTTGTTTTCAAAAAAATGAAGCATTATTTCCATTGCATCTCTGTGTTTATGGTTATATGTGTATTATGTTGCGTTCTTGCATAAATCCCCATCAGTGGTATCATAAAATTCTTCTCTTTCTCTATTTTCCTTTGCATGTCCCCAACGCAGTCAGGGTATAAGGAGTTAGGGCTTGATCTGGTTGAACTGTTGCAAGATTAACCTCGCAATCCTCAATGACCCCCCATAGTGGAAGGAAACAAAGACGAGGAAGCAGGAGATCCTATCGAAATCTTGCTCGAGGAGGCCCTCGAGAAACAAAGGAATGCGATGATGGATAATTTTTCTGAGATCCTTCAACGACTACCCACTGATGACACATCTACATCTAGGACGTCTGCCAATGGGTCCGCAACATCCTGGACAAATCCAATACCAAGTTCAGCAGAATTTTCATCTCATGGAGGAACTTAACGCAATGGGGACCATTGCTTCCTAAGGATGGATGAATGATCTAGGTGGATATCGGTGGCCACCCATCTATTCCATATGGACCTGCACCATTAATTCTTGCATTTTTTCACTTTCAACACAAATTACTATTTTTAGCAAGTTTTCAGGTCCTGCACTACCAGAGCCGTTTTGGGGCCCTAATGATCTAGGTGGATATTGGTGGGCACCCACCTATTCCATTTGAACCCCCACCATCAATTATTTCAATTGTTTAGTTTCAGCACAGAATAATATTTTTAGCATTTTTTTGGGTCTTGAACTTTTGGAGCCGTTTCGAGGCCCTAAACGATGTTTTTTGGGGAAACCATGAGCAACATGGCTCTATAGATTGATGTTTCTCACTCAAAAGTTGTATTTCTTAGATAGATATTTCTAACAAGGTATTGAGTGTGTCAAACAGAGATCATATGCCATAGTTATGTCCCTGGGAAGTTAAAACACCAATTTACCCAAAAGGGACTGAAAGTTTTTGCGCTTCGTCTCCTAGGGCTAAGTTCTTAGATGTTTAGGGTTTTCCATTGCTTCTCAACAATAAATAGGCCTTTGAACCTCATTGTAACATAGTCGAGGGGCCTATAGTCATCACATCTCTTCTCAGAGATACGCTACCAGTTCCCTCACTTGTTTATTTCCATTATCCCTGTATTGTAACATAGTTCAGAGGCCTCTAGCCATCACATCTCTTCTCAGAGATATGCTACCAGTGCCCTAGATTGTTTATTTCCATTATATATGTATTATAACATAGTGAAGAGGCATGTAGCCATCACATCTCTTCTCAGCGATACGCTACCAGTGCCCTCGCGCGTTCATTTCCATTATGTCTCATTGTAACATAGTTCAGAGGCTTGTCGTTGCCACAACTCTTCTCAGAGGTAAACTACCAGTCCCCTAGCTGATTTATTTCCATTATGTTTTCATCATTCATTAAAAAAAATAAAAATGAAGCATTATTTCCGCTGCATCTCTGTGTTTTTTGTTATATGTGTATTCTGTTGTGTTCCAGCATAAATCCGGATCAAGGTCTAGGGAATATCCTTTTCTCTGCAGTTGTAGTTTATGCATAAAAAATTGGCGACTCCACTTGGGAAAGGTTCAATCCCTTAGTGGTTTCCTTGTCCTTAGTACTTTTTTTCTCTCTTTTTGATACCTTCATTATCTAAGGCAATCTGAATTGACCCTAGGAAGACATTTCATTGAGATTGAGTTGCATTTTTTTTGTTATAACTTGACATTCGTTGATCAATGCTTCCCCTGGATTGGAGACAGAGCATTGCAGTGCACCCGAGCCCTCTCTACACATGCTTTGTATATCATTGGCTCCCTTTAAACACCTGCACTAACCCTCGTTTGATGAAAAAAATGCCTCTCTGATTTTCTCTCTCATTAGCTTTGTTCCAGTTTGTCCTCATGTCTCGAAGTGTCTTTTAGTCTCTTTGAAGCCTCCATCTTGTTTTATTTTGGTTTTGAGTTCCTTTGATAAGATTTTTTTTAGATTTTTAAGCTTTATTCTTTTCATTAGGTCATTATAAAACTAAATTGCTTGGTCATTGAGTGCTTGAAATAATTGGTGTCTAAGTCATTGTTCTGAATAGTTTCTTTTATCAATGATAAGGAAAATATCTTAGTTTTCATCTGAAAATTAAGGTGAATCCAAAATAAAAATATTATGCATCATGAGTTGGATATAGGGCTTTGATTTTGAATGGAATAGTGAAATTGAGGAGATGTATTGTTGCATCACTTGTTTGTTGCATTATTGATTGATTTATTCTCCCTCTACTTAGTTAGGCCTTTCATTGTTAAAAGGAAAATGTAAAGAGTTATTTTTTTCATATTAGTTGCATCATAGGTGTGTTATGGTGACATCAAGTTTTGATCCTTGAAATCGAAACATAATTTAATAAAAAATGTAAAATTCACCTCAATTAACCTAAGGATCATTTGAAGGTTAACAACACACATATAGTTCTACGATAGATACATGTTCCAACGTATTTAAACATAGGAGCTGTCGTGTTTTTCAAGCGTTGCATCCCGGGGGTGAAATATCATTCCATGTAAGTGTATAGAACCGTTCACCATGTACCTTTGGGTATATTTGACGACGCTCCACGAATGAAAACTATATGGGAACTCTCATCATATGGTTACACATTAGAAAACACTAACACAGATATCACTTCCACGTATTTTCGAGTATATTTTGGAAGTAAAACATAGGTTTTTATCCCCACCATAGGTAGCCGATTCAGTCACCTTGCACATTGTGATACATCGAACACAACATTCAAGGAGATTTCCTTCCTGTACGTAAATCCTTGGTTCTCCAAGGTTGTATATTGAAGTTCACAGTGGCTTGGTAATCCTTATTTTCCTAGTTACCCCTTTGTTTTATTTTGTGTCTTTAATTTCTAAAATCAATTAATTGACCACGGAACAACATACTCACCGTGGAACACCTCCTTATTGGATCTTAGGTTGAGACTAATGGTGATTGTTTAGGAGTCTACCAATCAAGGAACCCCCTCTAAAGGGAGTCCTAGTAATTTTCCTTCTTTTAGAAATATTGGTGCTCCTTATATGGAAACATTGTCGCTTCCCATATTTACCATTGGTTTTCTAGTTTGGTTATTTTTGACCTCTTTGGTTCCAAATGTCCAAATTTCTTCTCAATCAAGTAGTCCTCCACCTGAAAAAAATCAACCTAAAGTTGATCCTAGTGTTAACCCTTTGTCTTCTTCTGTTGTTCAGTCTTCTTCCTATTCCTTTGATGAAAGCCTCAAAGTTAGTAACCAGGTGGATATGAAGAAGAAGAAAAGGATGAAGAACAAGAAGCGAAATAAGAAGGGGGTAAACCAAGCAACCATTGATACCAATAGAAAACATATGGAAAAACCTTCCAATCAGCCCTACAAAGTGAAATTCTCTTGAAATTTATGTAAGGGTGAATAGCTTCTTAGAGATTTTCCTGGTATTTCCAAGGTATTAGAAGTGTGGTCCACAAGCTCAAATCAACCTTTGTGATCAACCTTTGGAGATCATGTTGGTGATAAACATTCAACTAGTGATGGTAAGGTTCATGGGAAAAAGGATAAAGTTAAGTTTCCTTATAGGTTATGTGAAGGGAATCATCCTATTCACCTTCGTCCTTATATGGATAAAGCCTCAAAAGTGTTGGAAAAAATTAAAAATTCTCAATCTCATCTTCTGGCTGGTTATTGAAAGATTTCTCCCAATCATCCACTAATTCATGAAGTGATTGATCAAAATCTGAATCTAATCAATCCAACTCTCTCTGAACGTGAATCCCATGATATTGTTCAGGAACAACCATTGGTTAACAAAATGGTTGAATCATTTCCATATTCAGTTTATCGTACCTTTCCAGTAGAGAGTGAAATTCATTCCACTCAAGTTCTTCTTATTTCTTCTGATTCTACTAGACAAGGGGGCATTTCTTTCATTCCCATGAAACCCCCTCCAAGAAAATAGGTCATTTCCTTTGATCAGAGTCAATTGAAAAAACCTCGCCTACCTTCTTACAAGAATTTTAAGATAATGGTATATGATTATGATAGTAAAATCCATTGTAGAAAATACACATATATTCAACTGATCTCGTAATAAGCTAAAACAAAATACTTGAATCTATTCTGAAAATTGCAGAAATCAATTATGATCACATAATCACATGAAACATAAAAAGAAATAATTTGAATCGCACAACACAAGGATGTATCTGGGGAAAGCCTCAGCTAAAAACCGCACTATCCGTATATTTCATAAAGTCAAGAACATGCAACAATACAATGCTTCTCTCAGGCTTGAGAGCTCTTTGCATTATCTTTGACTGTCTCACACTGATCTTGGCAAGTTTTGTCTAACACTTAACCAATTCCTTGCACCTATCTGACCATCCTTTCTCACACATTCCTGAGGGAATTGAGCCCCTATTAATTAGTAATTTCCAACTAATTTATTTCAAAATACACTCAAGGTGTCCTCATGACCTCATGCATGACCTAAAATTTTTTGTAATTATACAACTGATAGTCTACTTCCCTTTAACTCAAATCTCCACTGGGCCTTCCTTAGAACTGACATGCATCATCTATTTAGAGTGAATTATCAGTTATTTAATTGATCCATGCATGTGAATTACATCATATTTAATTCACTTGGACTCTCACTAAGTCATCTATCAACTAGAACTAGTTAAACTAATTTTAACTCAAATAATTACGTTAAATAATTACAACTCAAAATAAACTGCAACTGGACCCCCTAAAACTTAGAGTGAACTCTACATGCCTCCAGTTTAACCCCCAAATCAAATTGACTGAGCTAAATAAGACTTCCCAACTTAGTTAACTTATACAAGCTGTCATGTGATGTGGAATTACAATTTCCTTCTAATTTAATTAAGGTAAAATTAAATTAGAAGCCATTTCTTGTTGCCAATTTCAACACTCCCTCTCAACAAGAAAGGGATTGTTTTCCACCCCAATCCTACATCTATGGTGTTATCATTATGTGATAAATACAGAGGACAACATCAAAACGACTTTGGAAGCTAGGATCTTGCCCTGCTAGCTTCAAAGAGGGATCTCTCTTTAAGATTTAATTTTGTTTTGAAAAGGTATTAGGCTAGTTATGACTGTACTTCATGATTGTTTGATTTTGATATATTTGGTCGATTAAATATTTATATTCCCATTGGGAAATGGAGTCAAAACATAAAACTGAATTTTGCATCAGTTTTTGAAAGAGTTATAACAGGGCAAGTTAGGTTTCATTTACTGGATTCTTTTAATATTTTAAATGAATAATGGATATGGCAGAAGAGTGAATTTCAGTTGATTCTGAAAAGAATTTAAGTATTTTTCAATCTAACTTCAAGAAGAAAACATTTAAATTGTAAAAGCAGCTACAATAAGGTGTTTTAAATAACATGTCCTATTCATCACACTTTCTATTTTACAGTTAAGAATTCTGATAAACGGAGTAAGGAAATAACACTGGAAAACACAAAAACAGTAGAAACACTTCACCAGTAATTACACCACATGAATCTGGAAAGAAGTATTTGTATTATTGATGCCACAGCAAAAACTTGGAATTTACAATTGTGTAGTAGGCAAAATATGTTCAGAAGTCAACCTCTAATACTTCAAAAAATGAAGTATTTATACTAAAATATTACAAAATTGATTACAATAAATGTTTTCTCAACATACATTGTATTATTAGCCTAAATCTAACAATATACTCTACCTGTTACAAAAATAGGCTCGATGTGGGTGATCTGACATTCTGGCACTTCTTTCAAGGTATTACTTGCTGAGTAAGCCTATTTGTAGGTTGCACTAGTTGTAATGCTCTATGATGTGTTTTCTTATGAGTTGGTTGTAGATGACTACTCTTTGTTACCTTTTACTCTTGGAACTCAGTTAATGTATCCCATCGCTCTTGATATGGGATAGTTTACTTGATGATCCTCATGTAGATTTCATCCACTTCGGTATACTTATAAAAAGTTTGTTTTACCACAAAAACGTGGTTTATCTCGTGTTGGATGAAAAGGTCATGAGTTAATGCCTCCAAGAATGCTTTCACTGTCATAGTGCCTCTGATATTTGAAAACTTAGCTATGTCCCTAGAAATCTCCTCTAACTTCTTTGCATAATGATGTTTGTGCATCAGTTTGCCATTTATTACAAATAAGGAAGGAAGACCTTCCTGAGTTACAGGT
Organism: Pinus albicaulis; assembly: GCA_034641835.2. NCBI lineage: Eukaryota > Viridiplantae > Streptophyta > Pinopsida > Pinales > Pinaceae > Pinus > Pinus albicaulis. The sequence continues at coordinate 295,576 of JAXQQM020063278.1, forward strand.
TCTAGCCCACTGAAATTTTTTTTCACATCTATCTCTAAATTGTGACATTTTTCCTCCAGCTATACAATTAGGTTTCTCTTTGGAAGAATCTTCTTTACTTCCAAGATTGTATCAGTCCTATCATCCACTCCCAAGTCCTCCAGCTCATACTTGTTCTTGGAATTTAAAAACTTGATAATGTTGTTAGTAGTGGTTGGCTTATCTCCAAGTTCTTCCTTGATTTTTGTAATGGCATAATTGGCTTTCTCTATCAGCTCCTTCTTCTGAAATATGATATGTATGCAAGGCTAGATTTCATTGATGGAGTCAATGATATATGTACAAATTATCTCTTTGACTTGGCCCAAGGTATTTCCAATAGATGACTCCATCTCAAACTTCTGCAACCTTTCTATTCACTTTTGTTCTCTTTGGGCTCCAACTGCATGTGATATATCATTGCACTTAAGTAAAATACTACCAACATCTTTCCAATATAAAACATTTTCTATGATGCAAAACGTAACCGCTTTCACTTTTATAAATCTTGCCTTTGTTTTTGTTAGACTAGGAGGAGCATTTAAATTGAATAAAACATACAACAAGTCTGCATACCAAGGTGATTTAAAAAATGCTCCATCGATCTATGGAGTCACCTGTTCCTCTTCATCATCCAGTGCAGCAACAAAGTTGATTTCTAATGCATGGAAATTTGACTTTGCCATCAAGTTGGCTAGTCTTTGTTCTTTGATCAACTTGGTTGGTTTGATTTCTAATTCATACTCAAGTATGACATCAATCCATTTTCCTCATTTTCCATCTGGTCCATTATGCGTCAAAATATCTTTGACAACTGAATTAGGTACATATGCAATAATATGTGAATGAAAAATATATACTCTAAAATATTTTATTGCTTTAACCAATGCAAAGGCTTCTTTTTCCATGATATTATATTTTAAATATGCATGTCTTAAATCCTTACTGAAAAATGCAATAGGTTGTTCAAATCCTTCCTCACTTTTCTGCAACAAAACAGATGCAAAAGTGTGTTCAGAAGCAAAAGAAAACATAATAAAATCTTTGGTAAAATCTGGACTAATCAACACTAGTGATTTTGTTAATGTTTGCTTAAATAAATCAAAGGATTGTCTAGCCTCAATAGTCCATCTAATTTCTGAATCTTTTTTTAAGCATTTTTGTTATATTTCTAAGAAGCTATGCAAGATTAGGGATGAGTCTCCCTAGGAAATTTTTTTTTCCAATAATCAACTGAAGCTCTTTGATGTTTCTTGGGTGACTAATTTTTAATATTGCTTCGATTCTATAGGGTCAATCCTAATTCCATATTTCGAAATAATGTGACCAAGAATCTGACCTTCCTCAAGGCCAAATAATTTTTTCTTGTGATTTAATGAGATACCAAACCTTTTACTTTTTTCAAAAAATATTCTTAGATGTCTCAAGTTTTCCTCATCAAACTTTGAATATACAGTAATGTCATCAAGATAAATCACAATAAAATGGGCAATCTCATCAACAAAGGAAATATCCATTTCTCTTTAAAATGTGGCCCCAACGTTCATTAACCCAAAGGGCATCTTCACATACATGAAGGTTCCCCATGGAGCAGTGAAAGTTGTTTTATCCCAATCATCAGGATGTACTAGGACCTAGTTATAACCTGAGAAACCATCTAACAAGGATATCCTAGTATACCCTACTACCTTCTGTAATATATGATCCATTTTGGGCAAAGGGTAGTTTTCTTTCAGGGAAACCTTGTTAAGATTTCTAAAATCAATATATAACCTGATTTCTCCAGTTTTCTTCCTAGTAGGTACTATATTAGACACCCATTTAGAGTATCTGAGAGGGACAATATTTTTAGCATCGTACATATTTCTGACCTCTTTCTCAATCAAAGGCATAAGAACATAATTTATTCTACGAAGCTTTTGCTTGAATGGTTTCTGATCTTCTTTGATTGGGACTTTGTGTTGTATGATACTTGTATCATATGCTTTAAGGTTGTCATAGCTCCAAGAAAATACATCAAGAAACTCTTCGAATAAATCTATGTATTCTTGTTTTCTGACAGTAGGCAGTGATTTTGAGAGGTTTATCATTTTAGGGTTTTGTTCACTACCTATATTACATGCTTCTACATCTTCTCTCGTAGGATCTACTTTTGGGTTTTTTGCTACATCATTAAAATCAAAAAGTTCTTCTAATGGAACTAGACCTCTAGGAAAAATATTATCTTATTCAAATTACTCTTTTTCTAGATCAATTTCATGAAATTCTAGTTTATGTACAACTTCATCTACAGAAATATCTACATCTAATTAATCAAACTGATCAGCTTCATTATTATGCACAACTATTTGATTTTATACTTGACCATATAAGTCTATTTTATTTTCTTCATACTCATATTTGGACTGCAAATTTTTTTCTATCTGTTTATCATTTCCAAATACCTGCCAATACCTCATGTTGTCTAGTACAGCTGGATGGTGTTTAACTTCTACTGTATATTGTTTGTTGGGATGAGGCATTTTGCATGTGCTGGCAGAAAAAAAACAAACGATTAGAAAGGACATTTTGATTTCTAGGTATAACAACAAGATCATATTCTACAAAAGTATGTAAGAAATCAAGCACATACTTTCTGTATGCTCTCAATATAGGATGTTTTGTTGCATACTCTCCTTTAATATGTTTAATAATCAATTCAGAATCTCCATGAACAGAAATTATTTTAGCACCTAATTTCTTCAATAATTGCAAGCCTAAAAGAAGTGCTTCATATTTTACTATGTTGTTGGTACATTGAAAATTCAATTTATATGAATGAACTTCTGCATGATTATTTCCTAAATTTGAGACCCACATGCCTACTCCTGGCCTTTCTCTACTACAAGAACCATCAAAACTCATATTCCAAAAAGGTTCATCTTCAATGTTTTGTTTACAATTTGTGTTTGATTTTCATGTGTTTCACAAATGTCATTTTTAGCAATGATAACCTGAGCATCAATATCTACATCATTATACAGAATGAAGGAGTCTAAATCATAGTGAACGGAGTAAAGGGGGTATTTATGTGGCTTTTCCTCACTACTCACCATGTATTTCGTTAAGGTTTCCCTATACAATCTTATGTTTTGACCAAACATTGGGATGGTTGCATATGTCATATCCATTTGCAGGGTACCTTGTAGTTTTTCTCCCCGAGAGCATGACAACAACATGCCATACTTTGGGGGAATATCAACCACTACTATGTCCATTACTAGACTCTTAGCTGGGATTTGGGCCAAAGGGACAAATAGATCCTTAATGACACCTAAACATCTTACTTTGCTTGAATCAAATGAATACAAGTCTTTGTGAGGCCTAGTAATTTCAAGACCAAGTTTCTCCATAACAACATTTGGCATCAGATTATGGGAAGCTCCTGAATCCAATATAGAATTATGTAGAATTTTATCATGAACATTAATACTGACATAAAATGGAGGAAATCCTCCTTCTTGTGGTTTACCATCTACCTCTGGACCAAATAATGATTCAAGTTGATCATCATTCAACCTCAAGAATCATTCAGGTTGACAGTATCATTGTTTTCTCCTATGTTCAAATCTTTCATAACTTGAGTTCTTTACAGATTTTTATTCATTAACTCAATCAAAGGGATATAAATTTTGAGCTTTGCTAGTTCATTTTCAATATTGAATGATGTTTGAAATGTATTTAAGTTCAGAAATTTTGATTTATCAACATTTTCTTTTGACACATGTTATTTTTGGTGATTAGTGGTGGGAATGTTTGTTTGAGTAGTTTTGGAGGAACTCTCAACAATATTTTTAGCAGGAATGTCAATTATATTTTTGCTAGAACTATCAGCAGTTTTCTTAACAACATTTTCTGGAGTTTTCTTTGAAGTGGTGTCATAATATTTCTTGAAAGGGTTTTGATTAGTCTTTTTGTTTGGAGCATCTAATGTTTTCTTACTCCTAAGATTGTACTTTCTACGGACTTCCATGATAGCGTTTTCAAATCCATGCTTATAGTCATCTGATTCCTGAGAATCAAGTTCAGTTTGGGATATTTGAAATAGCTCCTATTCTTCCTAAGTAAGAAACACAATTTCATCATCATTGATACCCATTAGATTTATCTAATTTTCTTCTACTTCTTCTACTACCTCACCATCCTCATCAGCATAATTCTCCTAAAAAGGAGGTCTAATTTGTTGATCAAGACCTCTTTTTTATCTCTATTTGATTTGGGGAGGATTTCTCCTAGGATTTTGATTTCCATTTCGAGGTGCAGGTTGATTTTACCTAGGTGCATCCCTATCATTCAAATTAATCCTCTCCATCATTCTTTCCATTATTCTAACTAAGGAATCAATTTTAGCATTAGTAGAAGAAGTAGATGGTTCTTATTTTATGGTTACTCTCCTTTCATTCCTAAGTCTATCTCTCTTGGATAACATATTTTCTTCTACACTTACTGTGTCCCTTTGCATTTCTTCTAATGTGGATGAATTTATTTTCCTAAGCTGGTAAGCCATGTCTGCCTCAAAACCATCTAGGAATTTGATTAAGGCTAAGCCTTGTGGTGGTTTGATATTAGCAGGGATTGTGTTATACACACTGTTAAATCTAGTTCAATATTCTTGAACACTTTCCCTTGGTCCTCTTCTAATGCTTTCATATTAAGATAATATTTGAAAAAAAAATTTCTTAATTTCCCACCTAGTAAGGAATGTTTGATGAAATCCATGAAAATCATTAAGACTAGCAGCAGGTAATGCTTTAAACCATTTCCTCACCTCTCCTATGAGACTTTGTATAAACAACCTAAGTTTTACACTCTCCTCATCGACCTCTTGAAGGTCAAAATTATCATCCATTATGTCTACATGTTGTTGGGCGTTGATACGTCGAGTTCCATCAAATTGAGGGATTATTGTTTGATAATCTTGTGGCATGTTTGCCAAAGGGGATTGGAGGATAAGGGGAGAATATCTAGTTGCCATTATGGGGATATGAGGATGAACAATATTATGTGGTTGTTGGATGAAATGTGGAGGCTGGATGGAAGGTAAAGGTTGAGCTGAAACTTCGAGTTTTGGTGGAGATGAAGGTTGGATTCTAGTTTAGGATTAGGGAGAAGAAGGGGTTTGAGTTTCTTGGTGGGATAGTACTGGAGTAGTTGTAGAAACTACAGAAGGGGTAGGACTTGCTGATATAGGATGCACGGATTGTGATGAGGTGAGTGATTTAGCATAAGAATTCAAAGCAGAAATTTCTACAGATTGTTGGACATAAGCTTCATGAACAGAAAGGTCTAATCCGAAGACTAAACCCTGCAATTTGTCAAAGTCTTGGATGATTTTAAGGCCTATATCAGAAGGAGCAGATTGGGCTTCAGATGATTTTCTTCTTAATGTAGCTTGATCTACTACTATTTGGTTTTCCCAATTGGCTAATTTTTTTCTAGATAGGCTTTGTTCAAAGGGTAAATCAAACTCAATGTCTTGCAGGGTTACAAAGTATTTTGGGAGTGAATCTGCTCTATGAGAAAGACTAGTACTTCCTTGGCTTTTTGCTAAGCTCTTTATTTTCAGAATTTTCTGAGGATCATCTACAATTTATGCAGGCTTTCGATCAGGATGAGCTACAGTATAGGCTCTTTTAGGAGATAGTGTTATGATCTAAATGCACACACACACACTTATTATTACATTATTGAAAAGAAAACCAAATTTCTTAAATTATTCCTATCATATAATGTTTTAACCAGGGTTGTGAATTCAAAAGTTATTACAAATTTTTCAATTTCGATCCCAAGTATGGTCGCCACTGTGTTACCGTTTTGTAATTTTTAATATTCGTAAAATAAATACAAAGGATAACATCAAAACCACTTTGGATACTGGGATATAACCTTGCTAGCTTCATAAAGGGATCTCTCTTTAACATTTAACTTTGTTTTGAAAAGGTATTAGGCTAGTTATGATTGTACTTGGTGATTGTTTGGTTTTGATTTATATGGTTGGTTAAATCTTTATACTCCCATTGGGAAATGGAGTCAAAACATAAAACTAGATTTTTCATAATTTTCTAAAAGAGTTATAACAGGGCAATCTACGTTTCATTTACTGGATTATTTTAAGATTTTAAATGAATAATGGATATGGCAGAAGAGTGAATTTCAGTTGATACTGAAAAACATTTAAGTATTTTTCAATATGAATTCAAGTAGAAATCATTTAAATTGTAAAAGAAACTAGAATAAGGTGTTTAAATAACATGTCCTCTTCATCACACTTTCTATTTTACAATTAAGAATTCTGATAAACAGAGTAAGGAAATAAAAGTGGAGAACACAAAAACAGTAGAAACACTTCACCAGTAATTACACCACATGAATCCTGAAAGAAGTCTTTGTATTATTGATGCTCCAACAAAAACTTGGAATTTACAATTGCACAGTAGGAAAAATATGTGTATAAATCAACCTCTAATACTTCAAACAATGAAGTATTTATACTAAAATATTACAAAATTGATTACAATAAATGTTGTCTCAATAGTAAGTGTATTATTAGCCTAAATCTAACAATAAACTCTAACTGTTACAAAAAATAGGCTTGATGTGGGTGATCTGGAATTCTGGCACTTCTTTTAGGGGATTAGTTGCTCAGTAAGCCTATTTGTAGTTTGTGGTGGCTGTAATGTTGTCTAATGTGTTGTCTTGTGAGCTAGTTGTACATGACTATTGTTTGTTACCTTTACTCTTGGAACTCTGTTAATTTATCCTATCGCTCTTGATCTAGGATTATTAACTTGATGAAACTCTTGTAGATTTCATCCACTTAGGTATATTTATAAAAAATTGGTTTGCCACAAAACGTGGTTTATCTTATGCTAGATGAAAAGGTCATCAGTTAATGCCCCCAAGAATGACTTCCCTGTCATAGTACCCCTGATATTTGAAAACTTAGCTGTGTCCCTGGAAATCTCCTCGAATGACTTTGCATAATCGTGTATGTGCATCAGTTTGTCATTTATTACAAACAGGGAAGGAAGACCTTTCTCAGTTAAAGGTTCTAGCCTACTGAAAATCCTCTTCACAACTATCTCTAAACTGTGACATTTTTCCTCCAGCTGTACAATCAAGTTTCACTTTGTAAGAACCTTCTTTACTTCCAAGATTTTCTCATTCCTTTCATCCACTCCCAAGTCCTCCAGCTCATACTTGTTCTTGGAATTTAAAAACTTTATAATGTTGTTAGCAGTGGTTGGCTTATCTCTAAGTTATTCCTTGATTTTTGTAATGGCATCATTGGCTTTCTCTATCATCTCCTTCTGCTAAAAAATGATCAGTATGTAGGGCCAAATTTCATTGATGGACTCAATGATATATGTCCAAATTATCTCTTTGACTTGGCAGAAGGTATTTCCAATAGATGAGTCCCTCTCAAACTTCTGCAACCTTTCTATTAACTTATGTGTTCTTTGGGCTTCAGCTACATGTGAGATATCACTCCTTAACTGAATCTGATCATGTAAAAATTTCACTTGGCCCTAAAGCTTATTTATTTTTTCTATCTGTATTGAGAGATTCTGCACTACTTTAGTGAGCTTCTCAGCTCCATCTGTTGTATTCGTTGTAGAAGGTGTGGTTGTGGGAATAGTTGTAAGTGGTATAGCCTTTAAAGGGAATAATCACAGTTTGGAAGCCTTCTCTTTTTCCTTTATCATATTTTCCATATATGCTTCCATCTACCTCAGCTGAGAATTTTTCTCCATGATGAGCTTCATCATGTCTGATTTCTGGGACTATGTCTCTTCAATGTCTTTGGTCAAAGGGTCCTATTTAGCTGGCAGTTTTAGCTGCTTCCTTAATGTTGCTATGTGAGAATTTTTATTTTTAATCACCTCTTCTGCAACTATAATATTGGAGGGATCATATACAATTTTGATCACTAATTCATCTAAAGACTTAATCCTTGAATCTTTAGCCAAAGAAGATATTTTTTCCATCTTGAGTTGTGAGTGAATATTTGCTAAAGAAACCTACAACTTGGACAAACTCATAGCAGTGTTAGTAAATGTAGATGAAAGCATTTCACCTATCTTCTTGTGCACTCCATTTTATCAATGGGATGTTTGTCTTTAATATCAAATTCAAATGTAGTCTTTTTATAATCTGTTGCTATCTTGGGCCGAGGAATATGTGCTTGGAGAAAGGCCATCTACATTTTGCCTTTCTTAGAGTCAAAGGCTGACATCAATCTACTCTAAGAGCTGGAATTATGCTTCCAGAACTGATTATATGTATTGGTCTTCAAAACTTCATTCTTCAATTTAATTTGCCTAAATGTATCAAATATGGTCTTCTCTTTCTCCCCTGTGACAACTGTACTGGTTTGAATATCTTGCAATTGATCGTGTGAAGTTGTAGAGGTGGTAGGAGAAAGTGTAGTGTGACCACCTACTTGTGAGGAAGTAGGTGTCTTTTTGGTGATGATAATAACTTCCTACTCTGAATTCTTGCCTAGATTTACCTTGGGATTTAGCTTAGTCCTCTTCCTATACATGATTTTGAACTCTTTGTTGGAAGTGTCAGTCACTAAAGGTTACTCTTCTTCTCTGATTATTTTTCTTTCTTTCTCTTGTGGGACAGGAGTCTATGATGTTGAACTTGAAACCAATTGTTCTTCAGCCTCTTGTAAAGTGTTCTCAGTCCACTCTAACTGGTTCATGTATTTCTCAATCTCTGGTATGTGGATACGAATATAAGGTGTATATTTTTTCTCTACCCTTAGCTTAGAAATGGTAGTCAATGGATCATATGACCATGTAAAACTGAGGATGAATTCCATTTCTTTCAGCAATCCATCTGCTTCATCCCTTGCTACTCTGTTGTTACAAATGAAGGGTCCTGTATGTGTTTTGATCATGAATTGAGATTTCTTCTTGGCAAACACAAAATGGGCCTCATCGGAATTAAGAATTTCCTGATGTATTCTAGAGAAAAAATCCTCATTGGGAGGAATTTTGGGAGCTTAAATGGGGCAAGCTCACATCCATAGATCCTTAGTTTTGTGTAATTTTGGTAAAGGTACCCATCTCCTATTTTAGTTTGGTTTGACAACTGCAATTTTTTTCTGATTTCTTCACTGATTCTTGGCTCTGAATAGCTGCTTAGAAGGTTAAGTGCTAGATGTACAAATAGTTCTATGAACTGTTTGTATGAGTTTTCTTTCTGCTCCTTCATTACCATTGTAGTCCATAAGATGAAAGATTGTTGATTTCCATCATCATCCAACTTCTGCAATGCAAACTTGAACATGTCTCCCTCAAAATATAAAAACAAATATACTAAAATAGAGGCATATTTAAATACCTCCTCATTTTGGAATTTGACAAATTCTTCATGGATGGAATCTAAAAGGAATTAGCTGAAGTTGAAAAAGATGGAAGGCTTGGAATATATGGAGAAAATGGAAAGGAATCCTATAATGACCTCATCTACCCACTAATATGAGTAATAACCAAGGAGGTAGGAGATAACTATAATTATTTTCTTGGCTCTCTCAGGAAAAATGGAGGATGAATAGGGAGGGTTCTTCTTGGATAGTTGGGCATCTTCATCCAGAAAAAGCCCAAGGGTTTTATCCCTTTTTGCAAAATCTAGCTTCTGATATAATTCAATGAGTGCTTCTTGAGAAAAAGGGGTGGCATTCTCTATGATAGGGGCCTGCATCATTTGGTTTATGGATTGGGAAGTTATAATGATTAAAATCTCTCTTGTAGGGGTAATAATAGCTCTCTGGCTGGTTACATAACACTCTTGACATTTCCTGATGAATGAAAGGGAACTGTGGGTGTGGGGAAAGATGTAGTGGGACAAATTAGATTTCCACATTCCAATATCATCAGGCTTGTCAATGAATTTATCTTCAAGCCAAAAATACATTTCAAATAACTCTAACTCACACAGGGTTTCATGGATTTTGTAATCCCTGTCTGCCAAAGGTAGGTGATCAAGGTCAACTAGGGGATGGAGCAGTGGATTTACAGGCTCGTCTTGTCCTTTCTTCTTAGGAGGTGTTGTAGCTCCTAGAGACAACCTTGAGTTGCAAAAGGCCAGTGCCTAGGACATCTTAAAATCAGAGGTTAAATGTGGGCAATTGTATAAATGCCTCTGACCGAATATGGGTCAAGGGAATAATGTTTTTGGTGGTACAAGAATAGAGAATACCATATGAGCCCGATTCATGTGAATTCCCCAAACACTGAGACGGCTTAGGAGGCTGTGAGGCTAATGGATTTTACTTGGGCCAAGTGTAAAAAAATGAGCAGAAGCTTTAAAATGTGCAGAGGCGGTGAGGAGGAATGAAGAATGAACCCACAAGAGACAGGCTTAAGAGATTTAAGAATTTGTCCCCCAGTGACATCAAAGGAAGTGGATATGAATGAGATATGGGAAACAACAGAGGTTCGTAGAGCAAAAATTAAGGGAATGTGGCAAGATTAATACATTATTGTTAACACCTAAGCAATATGCAAACACGAATTCATGAATAAAATTGCATACTACTAGCAGCTACATTACACGGACCTTCAAAGCAGCATAGCATGACAGATGATTATACATAAAAACAAGATTACTTATAACAGAGGAAAACAGATACATACTACTCATTGCTCCATCTAGAATCAAAATAACAACATTGTATCATATTAAGTTCAAACATCTCTCCCAAATATGTATCTCATAGCATAGGGAGCACAATCCTACAAAACTACAGCAAAATTCTTCCAAAATTCTAGAACCTTTTCTTCATCTTATAATTCCCTACATATAGATTTCTCTCCGAGGTTCATATGACACTAGCCATTTATAGTTGACCCATATCTATGAAATCAAAACATCCTACCTAACTTGCAGAGCGTACATTGAGAAATTACTTTCTGTACTAAGATAATTAAAAAAGAAATGGCGTGAGATTGAGATTTCACCAACAAAATAATCAAAATTAAACTGAAAATAGAAAGGACATGGTCACCCATTGAGGACAATAATGGGAGCCTTCAAGACAGTATGGCGAGAAGCAGTCGTAGGTGGATAGGCTAACTGTCATTTTACGATTCCGTCTATTGCTTGCAAACCTCCACTTCCTTAGTCTAGTTATTTCCACTTAATCCATTATGAAGAGGCCTATCATACTGAGTGCATCTAGTTCTTTAGCGAAAATCTCCCAAGCAGACCACATAAGCCACAACTGTATGTTCTGCCTCAAAAGCCCATGCGGTGTTTTAACTTGAAAAAACAGGAACCAGATTTTAGAGGGGGTCTCAAGTGGTAAGAGGTATCAGAGAAGGGGGTGCGAAATGATGAGAGGAAGACACGTGGAGGAGTTGGCGGTAATGGATACCACCCATTTCGGACCCCCTCCCCATGGTTAAAGTTTGAACGCTACGGGGGGTGCGAAATGGAACAAGGACCGTCAGATGCATTGGGGTGAAGTAGAGGTGACGGAGGGATGCTGAGGGCTTAGTGGTGATGAGATGTGTGACAACGAATGAGAATGGCGGAAGTGATGGTGGGCCCAACCACATCGTAATCACAACTCTTTACCTTGAAGTAGTAATGGTAAACTCTATAATGTGCGATGTGCGAAGTGCGGGGAGGGCGGAGTGACATGGTAGGTAAGATGGGACCAGACTACATCACAAATCACAAACTTTAAGCTCTAGTTATAAGCAGCGGGGGTTTAAAATATAAAACTTGTGAAGTGTGGGGAGAGGGACCCACCCGCATCGCACATCACAACCTTTATATTTTAACACACATCACAGAATTAAAAATTTTGGGAAATGTGCTAAGCGCTAAAATCAACGAAGTGCGATTTGCACTATCGAAGGATGATGTGGCGAGATGGATATGGAGCCCACTACATCGATGGAGTTTTTAAAGCGGTTAATGGTTTCAACGGTAATGTAAATTTTATTGGGTTTCATATGATATATATATGTATTGCAAGCAGCCTGACGTGGGGGGCGGAGCTACTGTGGTGGGGCCAAATGCATCGCTATTTAAACAAAATACATTATGGGTGCTTAATAGTAAGTTATAAAAAGTGTGATGCAATATATTTCAAATCGGTGATTGCAAGTTTTAAGGGTTGGCAGAATGTAACAAGTTATAATTTTTGAAATGTGATGGATGGTGGGAGATGTTGGGGTCCTGTGATTTGGCAGATTGGCATACCAAATGATAAGGCAACATCAGAACCACTTTGGAATCCTAGGATCTAGCTCTCCTGGATTCAGAGAGGGATCTCTCTATTTAAGTATTTTCAAAGGATATATCTTTAAGGCTTATGATATGATATTAGGCTAGTTATGAAGTACAAGGGGTTTGTTTGTTTGTTTTGGTTGGGTAGGTTATCATCAAAATAAAGGAATTCTTTTGAAGGGTAAAGGTGTGAGTGAGTTGAAAGAATGGTTCAGCTGATAGGATAAGTAAGAGACAATATCAATCCATTGGGCTATGGAGTCACAAAAGGATTTAATTGCACAACAATTTTCAAGAGTGGTCCATGGGGCAAGTCATCTATGTCAAAAGATCTCTTTAAGTTGATTTTGTGGTATGGAACATTATGAAGTGTAGTGAAAGAAGAAAACATATAAGAAAACAAAGGGCAGCCTAAGATCAGGTAAGGACTTTGAACCTATCCTGCTTTCTGCTTTAGACATACTCTCAAAGGAAAACATTTAAGATAAAAATAAAAAGTAGCCTAAGATCAGGTAAGGACTTTGAACCTATCCTGCTTTTGGCATACTCTTAAGGGAAAACATTTAAGATAAACAAAGAATAGCCTAAGATCAAGAAAGAACTTTGAATCTATCCTGCTTTTGGCATACTCTTAAGGGATCTTTTCAAAGAAACTGTTGGAGATAAACTAGAGGATAGGGCTAACCATAAACTTCTCTAGTTAAAATTTACTTAGCAGACTTTTCAAGAAATTTCAAAGACAATATCTCAAGTTGTACTCTGGAAACATGGGCTTACTGTTGGCAATATGATGCAGAGTGTTGTCCTTGATGGCAACCCACTGAATGAAGATGAAGACATGAGATTGTTGACATGTGTTGTCCTTGATGGCAAACCACCTGATGAAGTTATTCTTAACTTGATGGACTTGGTAAATGATGTGAAATGATGTTTGTTAGCAATATGATGCTGAGTGTTGTCCTTGAATGGCAACCCACTTGATGAAGATGATGACAACTTACTTGATAAAGTTGTGCTTGATAGAATATGTTCTTGATGAGGTAAATCTGATGTATCTACAGTGAGTACAGAAGGGAATGAAGAAATAAATTCAGAATGTGCTAGATCTATGATGAAAAGAGTATGTCTCAAGGCATACGCGGATTTGCCTAGGAGAAGTCGCGTATGCACGCGGGAAACAACGTGCCAAGTCGCGTATGGGCAAAAGCGCTCATAAAGTGCAAAAATAGGGGTAACCACCATGGTATTGACCCATTGTATTGGGTAATGATTCGTCTAAATGACCCCGTCCAGGAATACCATCGGAAGTAATGTGGTTTTGGCTCATGGTATTGAAAAAGGGTAAACCTATATAAAGAGAAGATATTCATTGTGCAAATTATGGGTGTAGGAGCAACATGTCTGAGCTTGAATGAATACTTCTCTGTGAAGTATATCTGTATGGAAAGGGTAAAGGTTTGATGATAGATCTGAATCTATGATGCACCTATGAAGAAATGATGAAGCGGAATATCTAGATCTGAAATGTATCTGTGTTTGCTAGATCTATTTTTGGAATGATTAGATCTGAGATAAGGTGAACATCTGTCTGAAGTAAAGGGTTAAATCTGTGTGATGTATCTGTTCTGAAGAATTGCAATGACCTAAATGTCTGAAGAACCATACGCTAGTTCGCCGCAACGGAAGCGCGTATATACGTGGCTTAGCTGAAGAGAAAGCGCGTATGCGCAATGAAAATAGATCTGTAATATGTACAGAAGTATACGCTGGTTTATGTGAACGGAAGCACGTATATCCGCGACATCAGTGAAAGGAAAGCACGTATGCAAACTAGGGTTTGCTGAAGTCTGTGGTAAGAAATGTCTGATCTGTTCTGCTGGTTTACTGATATCTGTCAGTGAGTTATATGTATCTGTTTCATGGTTGACTGTGCTTAAAAGTATGGAAAGGGTCCAGTCTGAAAATATGATGAAACGTGGCCTGCAAGTTGTGTCCTAAAGGAAGCTTGGATCCGGTGTGAAAATTGATGAAACGTGGTCCATAGAGGTGCTGAGGGTTGTAGCCTTCAGTCAGGGGGTCGTAGCTCCCTTCCAGGTGAGGCTGGTAAACGAGATCAGGGGGTTGTAGCTCCCTTCCAAGAAGCCCCAGTAAAGAGCGCGGTGGGTGCTGTGTCTTTGGTAGAGTCTGCACCAGCACATAGGTTGTAATATGTTTCTCTATAATATAAATATTGAAGGCTGAGAAACTGCAGCGGTGGTTTTCTCCCGACTTGGGTTTCCACCTAAAAATCCTGGTGTTCATGTGTGATGTTTTGTGTGATGGTTTATTCTGTTCTTACTGCACATGTTTACTGTTTATAGAACATCTAATGAATGAATGATGGAATGATATAAGTGAAGAACTAATGGCATAATTAGATCTCTGTGTATACGCAAGTTTTATGAAGGATATCCGCGTGTATACGCTACTTGGCTTCAGCAAAGTAGCGTATGGGTTTTAAGGAATGAAAAAGTAAAAAGTTTTGAATATGCAGTAAATACTGATTCACCCCCCCCCTCTCAGTATTTTTCCCAACAATTGGTATCAGAGCAGGTTCTTCTGCAAAAGCTTGATCGCTTGAAGGAGATCCGTCGCAATGGGAAGTCTTGAAGGAGTAATGTCTATAAAGCCACCTCTATTCAATGGAAGCAATCTGATATTCTGGAAGGTACGAACAAAAGCATATCTGCAAAGTCTTGGTGCAGATGTATGGGCAATCGTGGAAGAAGGTTATCAGTATCCGGCAAGTATTCCTACTGATGCAGCAGAAAGGAAGAAGTATCAAACCAATGCCAAAGCGGTAAATGTCTTATTAGGAAGCATGTCTGAACCAGAATTTGCTAAAGTGATGCAGCTACATTCAGCAAAAGAAATATGGGACAAAATCATTCTAAGTTATGAAGGAGATACAAAGGTAAAAAGTGCAAAACTCCAAACTCTTAGAATTGAATATGAAAATTTGAAGATGCATAGTGATGAGAGTATTGCCCATTTCTTCCTACGTCTGGACGATATTGTAAATCGAATGAGAAATTTGGGTGAAACCATAACTGATACTACTCTGGTGGAAAAGGTCTTAAGATCCTTGACTTCAAAATTTGACTCTAAAGTTTCAGCTATTGAAGAAAGGCAAGATCTGCAAACTCTTACTATTGTTCAATTACATGGTATTATGACTACTTTTGAAATGAGACAAGGAGGTCCTTCTCAAATCAAAGAAGCTGCTTTTAAGGTATCTGCAAGAGGAAAAGAAAAGGAAGTTGTCAAAGAATCCAGCTATATATCCGATGAAGAAGAAGCGAATTTCGTGAGAAAACTCCAACTAGGAACTGGAAGATTCAAAGGTAAGCTTCCTTTCAAATGTTTTGAGCGTGGAAAAGTTGGTCACTATGTTGCTAAATGTCCTTATAGAGAAAAACATGGTAAAGGGAAACAATTTGAAAAGAGGAAGAGTTATTATGCAAATGAAGATGATGATGAAGTGTCCAGTGAAGATGAAGAAGATTCTGACCATGATCTGAAAGTACTCATGGCAAAGAAGCAAAAGAAGAAGACTACTCGAAGAAAGGAGATCTCTCAGAAAACATGTATAGCAGAAATTGACGAAGATGAATCAGATAGTGATTGGGGTCCTTGTAATCTTCTTTGTGCAAACAATAGTGAAGATAGTGAAAGTAAAGTTGTGGATCTAGAAGAAGCTCTCAAGATTAAGGTTGAAGAACTACAAAGTTCATCTAATAAGCAAGAAACTATCTACAAAGAGATGATCTCTCAAATGGAAAAACAAATAGAAATGCTGAATGGACAGGTGGACAAGTATCAAAGGTTTCATACTTATGCATCCAGTCGAATTAAAGGACTAGAAGCAGAAATCAACGATCTAAATGCAGATCTCGAAAAATCAAGCAAGAAGAATGAAGGACCTGAAGCTGCAATCATCTCTCTGCAAGCAGATCTTGAAGCATCAAGTAAGAAGAATGAGGAACCTCTACAACCATTTGAAAAGGAAGGCCTTGAAGCAGAAATCATCTCTCTCAAAGAAGATCTGGAAAAATCAAATAAGAAGAATGAAGAGCTGCAACAAACATGTGAAGAAAACGAAAATTTGTTGAAAGAAGAAATTCTAAATCTGAAGGATCAAGTAGAAGATGGAAGAAGGAAAGAAGAAAGCATGACAAAGCAACGTCAAGCCTTGGAGGTTGAGGTAAACATTCTCAAAGGTAAATTAGAAGAAAAGGTTAAACTTTTGAGGTTTCAAGATAGTACTAACATTTTGGACAATATTATGAGTAATCAAAGGTCTCCTGCTATCAAACTTGGTCTTGGTTTCCATGAAGCTGTTAAAGGAGAATCTAGCTCACAAGGAAGTGCTAAAAATTCAGAGGATGTCAATGCAAAACCTGAAGTGTTGAAAGAAACAAAAGGTCAACCAACAATGATGAAATCTCAAAGGAAATCAGTTAATAAAGTTGAATGCTTTAAATATCATAATTATGGGCATGTTGCAGCAAATTGCAGGAGCAGATCATTTCAGCCTCAATCAAACAGTTCCTACATAGAAAGGTACTCTGGTTTCTTCAAAGGATATTGTTTTTCATGTAACAAGTATGGACATAAAGCAGCTGATTGTAAAAGGAGGAAGATTAGAAATACTCATTATGATTCTTATGCTTATTTCTCTTGACACATGAGATGTTATTCTTGTAACAAGTATGGACATGTAGAAAATGAATGCAGGTTGAACAGATCTGAGAAAGTGGACAACTTCCAACACACTAATAGAAAGTTCAAACAAATCTGGAAAAAGATGGAGGACCGATCAGAAACGTAGGGAATACTGACCCTACTGCAGTCATCCGCTTCTGAAGCCTACTTCTCTTATTGATTGCAGGAATGATGTGGGATACATTATGAGATTTAGTAATGTATCGTCACAGGGGGAGCAATGTATGATGACTCTCATGGTTGATTTGATTACTCTGGTTATGTTTATTTCTGACAGTGCATATGATGTGGAAAAGACAGGTACAGGAGGTACAAGTTCAGGGGGAGATGAAGGAATGTGAAAAATTTCTATGCTTCACTTTCCATACGCGGGTTCGATGAACAAAAGTCGCGTATACACGCGAGTTCCAGCAGACACAGTCGCGTATGCATTTATGATAAGAGAATTGGGATGACAGCTGAAGATCAGAAGCAGAGGTTCAGGGGGAGCATCAGTCTGACTGTTAATAACTGTATTATTGACTCAGTATCAGCTTAGTTTCTCAGTTCTAAATAATGATGATATGATACTTGGTTTCTTATGTTGAAGATTATGGATGAGTCTTGTTTGCTTTTTGATGAAGAGTATTCGTTGCTAAGATAAAAGTCTTATATTTCAAAGATAAGGACAGATCATACAGAGATTGTTGCTGATGACTTGCTGATGAAGGTGTTCAGGTTGCACAAGTTAAGGAGGAGCACTGGTTCAGGGGGAGCAGCAGGTTGAATACTAATGATTGCATTGTTGGCACTATGACTTCTTATTCTTTGGTTATTGTGATACTCATGCTCAAATAATGATGACTTGGTATATGGTTTATTATGATGAGATTTTGAGCCCTGTTTGCTGAAATGTATCTTTTGTGCTCACACATGGATGAGTTGGAAGTCGTTTGATTCAGAAATAAGAATAGATCATGTAGAGTTTGTTACTATGGTTGAGATCTTTTCCCTACATATGTTACTTCATGTTAAATCTTAAAGATCATGGTGATATTGGACCACATGGATGATTGACACATATTTGAGGATGTTGTGCTGGGAAGCTTTCAAATATCTCAGAAAGAAGCTGAACACTGTCTTTGCCTCACATAGGATCAGATCTGGTTAAAATATAGGAGAAGGTATTGGATACGCGGATTTCCTGAAACACAGTCGCGTATATACGCGAGTTCATGCACATAAAACCGTGTATGTCTGATTGCTGACAAATTTCTGTTTGGGGACAGATTTCTTCAGCACAACTGCAGTGTTGTTTAGTATCTCTGGTATCTTTGGTGGTGTTCCAGTTCTTATAATATTGTTTCAATCTCTGATGTTTTAAAGATGCCTTGATGATTGGTTGAAAGTGTTCAGGATGCGCAAACTAAGGGGGAACCTTAGTCATATGGAAAAGATGCTTGGATGCACAGATTCAGGGGGAGCACTAGCCTTGCTGAGTATAATGCATTGTTGGCATTCTAATTATTTGTTGTAGTCTGATCTCATGCTTGAGAATCTTTAATCTTGATTGTATAAGTCATTTCTGTAATTTGATGAAAAAGGTCATGTTGAGACCTATGATGTAAATTGTTATATTCAGTCATGTAAGGACTTCTTCAAATTTGTAAACCCACTTGGTTGGGTAGTTGAGTCAAAATGTGTAAACCCACTTGATTGGGTACTTGAGTCACATATGTAAATCCACTTGGTTGGGTACTTGAGTCTTATATGTAAATCCACTTGGTTGGATATTTGATGTAAGTATGAGTCTTTGGTGATAGGAAGTTCATAGAGTCATGTACTTCATTGAAAAATATGTTTGAAGATTCAGCATGAACTCAGGGGGAGCTGGGTCACTTCAGTATACATCTGATCTGCAGAACACTTCTTCTACATGAGGAGAAATGGGGGAGAGTGTGTTGGTTTTGATCCGCCCTTTGCCCTTGATGTCAAAGGGGGAGAGTGACATGGTGTTTGAATGAAGAGAAATAATGGTGTCAAAGAATGGGGAGAGTGACATGGTATGGGGAGAGTGACATGGTGTCATTGTATTCTTAATGTACCTATCTGTTGTGATGATCAAACACCATCGTGGTTGCCATCAAGTCCAAAGGGGGAGATTGTTGGCAATATGATGCAGAGTGTTTTCCTTGATGGCAACCCACTGAATGAAGATGAAGACATGAGATTGTTGACATGTGTTTTCCTTGATGGAAAACCACCTAATGAAGTTATTCTTGACTTGATGGACTTGGTAAATGATGTGAAATGATGTTTCTTAGCAATATGATGCTGAGTGTTGTCCTTGAATGGAAACCCACTTGATGAAGATGATGACAACTTACTTGATGAAGTTGTGCTTGATAGAATATGTTCTTGATGAGGTAAATATGATGTATCTACAGTGAGTACAGAAGGGAATGAAGAAAGAAATTCAGAATGTGCTAGATCTATGATGAAAAGAGTATGTCTCAAGGCATACGCGGATTTGCCTAGGAGAAGTTGCGTATGCAAGCGGGAAACAACGTGCCAAGTTGCGTATGGGCAAAAGCGCTCATAAAGTGCAAAACCAGGGGTAACCACCATGGTATTGACCCATTGTATTGGGTAATGATTCGTCTAAATGACCCCGTCCAGGAATACCATCGGAAGTAATGTGGTTTTGGCTCATGGTATTGAAAAAGGGTAAACCTATATAAAGAGAAGAAATTCATTGTGCAAATTATGGGTGTAGGAGCAAGATGTCTGAGCTTGAATGAATACTTCTCTGTGAAGTATATCTGTATGGAAAGGGTAAAGGTTTGATGATAGATCTGAATCTATGATGCACCTACGAAGAAATGATGAAGCGGAATATCTAGATCTGAAATGTATCTGTATTTGCTAGATCTATTTGTGGAATGATTAGATCTGAGATAAGGCGAACATCTGTCTGAAGTAAAGGTTTAAATCTGTGTGATGTATCTGTTCTGAAGAATTGCAATGACCTAAATGTCTGAAGAACCATACGCTAGTTCGCTGCAACGGAAGCGCGTATATACGCGGCTTAGCTGAAGAGAAAGCGCGTATGCGCAATGAAAATAGATTTGTAATATGTACAGAAGTATACGCTGGTTTATGTGAACGGAAGCACGTATATACGCGACATCAGTGAAAGGAAAGCGCGTATGCAAACTAGGGTTTGCTGAAGTCTGTGGTAAGAAATGTCTGATCTGTTTTGCTGGTTTACTGATATCTGTCAGTGAGTTATATGTATCAGTTTCATGTTTGACTGTGCTTCAATATGTGGAGTGGGTCCAGTCTGAAAATATGATGAAACGTGGCCTGCAAGTTGTGTCCTAAAGGAATCTTTGGATCCAGTGTGAAAATTGATGAAATGTGGTCCATAGAGGTGCTAAGGGTTGTAGCCTTCAGTCAGGGGGTTCGAGCTCCCTTCCAGGAGAGGCTCGTAAATGAGTCAGGGGGTTGTAGCTCCCTTCCAGGAGAAGCTGGTAAACGAGCGCAGGTGGGTGCCTGCATGCTGGTAGGAGTCTGCACCAGCACATATGTTGTAAGATGTTTTCTCTATAATAAAATATTGAAGGATGAGCAACTGCAGCGGTGGTTTTCTCCCGACTTGGGTTTCCACCTAAAAATCCTGATGTTCATGTGTGATGTTTTGTGTGATGGTTTATTCTTTTGTTACTGCACATGTTTACTGATAACTTAACATCAGATGAATGAATATTGCAAAGAACTAAGTTAATAAATGTCTGCATATTTAGATCTCTACTAATACG
Organism: Pinus albicaulis; assembly: GCA_034641835.2. Taxonomy (NCBI): domain Eukaryota; kingdom Viridiplantae; phylum Streptophyta; class Pinopsida; order Pinales; family Pinaceae; genus Pinus; species Pinus albicaulis. The sequence goes on from JAXQQM020063278.1 coordinate 316,449, forward strand.
CAAGTTGTATGAAGGATATCCGCGTGTATACGCGATTTTACTAAAGGAAAGTAGCGTATGGGTTTTAGAGAGTGAAAAAAGTAAAAAGTTTTGAATATGCGATGAAAATGTTTGATTCACCCCCCCCCCCCCCCTCTCAGTATTTTTCCCAACACTTACCAACACTTCACTAGTTATACTCTATTGAATTATCCTCAAAGAACAATTATAAGAAAACATAAAGATAAAGCTTATCAGTGAGATTTAGGGTACCTTTTACAGTAAATCCTAATATAAATTTGCTATTCTTTATCTTTATCAGAGAAAGTGGACAGTATGGAAACATAAGAAAAACATCACCATTGACATAGACCAGGATCCCATAAAACAGCTTGTATATTTGATGTTCAAACCAGTTACAATCTTCAAGTCCAGTAGGTCTCTACAGCTTCAAACTTCTCTTCTCAGCCTATCTTTCTTCAATTACTAACAGAGCTTCAACAGCCTCAACAACTATTTACATTCAATAAGTATTCAACCAACCACAATACTAGGCTCCTCATATGATATATATAGCTAAATTGAGGAGGTGGAGTGAAAAGAACTTCTAATAATTTAATTAATATAGAGTAAATGCTTCTGGACCTTTGGGAGGCCTAATGGAGAAGATATCTAATGTATTATCTCTGTTAATTGATGTTTACATTAAGTTTCATCAACTTCAGTCACTTTTGCTAACTTTTGAGGCTTTTGGTAGGCTGGCAATTACTTTCTGAGCTGTCTTTGAAAATATCTCTGACTGTGCATTGAATTTGTATTCTTTTGAGGACAATAAACTGGCAGGTGGCATTTCTGAGGATTAATTGCATCACTGATGTGGCATTTGGAGGATTTCCTTACTGATCTATCTGCTTTGTGGCTTTAAACACTGATTTTACTTTTATTATGCTTTAAGGCTTTCGTTAATCATCTTCGGGGCTTTTTGTCCTTTCTTTTGACTATTTTTCTCTTTAATTTTTTTGTCTTCCAATGTGTTTCATCCTTGTAAATCTGCTGATTAAGATTTGATTTTTGGTATTTATGCTTAATCTCTTTAATCTTCACCTTTAATCTCTAATTGGTCTTCACTGTTCTTCGTTGTTTGCTAGCAGGTATCTCTTTATGCTGGAGGGTTTTCCGTGTAATCGATGTACATGAAAAACTGATTAAACCTTCAAATTCAACCCTTTTTGTCCCTTTTTTTCATTTTATTAGGCTCTAAGGATCGTCACCCTCAGTCTTTTGCCACTATTTCCTTGGTTGTGGGAGACCTTTTAACACCTTAGCCACCATCAAAACCTGCAAAACAAACAAAATATTAAATAAATCCTATGGGTTGGGGTAGACTGCATTCAGAGGCTCGAGGGAGGTGGAGGAGCATTGGTAGAGGAGGGAAATATGCATGCAAGGGGGAATATCCATGGCGGAAACACGAAGAACTGTGGAAAATTCAAATAATGGCACGGGAATAGTAATGGAGGTTTTGCGAAACCAGAAATGGTTTTCGCGCAAAGGGATGGGCGGTTAGTGGTATTGGTTCTTTCGAACGCGATACCACTCTAGTGTTGACACCTGTCCGTAGCGAAACTGCATGTTTTTCTTTGAAAATGCATGTTAATCCTCAGGGGTGAAATGAACACGAAACTAATTTTGGACCATCATATTTTGGGGTGGTAGGTTTACGGTCACAAGGGAGCGCGATGGTGAAAAGTTGTGCGATCAAAGGTGATGGTGGGGAACAGATGGCGTGTAATTATTGGTTAGCGGGAGGAAAGGGAAATGTGGGAGCAGTAGCAGACGTCAGAAACTTCGTTGGGAGGTGGAAAGGTGCATATGAGCGATGGCTGTTGGATCTTTGAAGATCAACCGTTGAGATTTAAATCGGCAGAGACGAACGCCGGTGGTGAAAGGAGTTTGGAAGTGGGAAAGAGACAAGTACGATGGAGCGTTGGCCGTTGGATCCGTGGGATGATCCAACGGCTGAGATCTGGAGTGTGGGTGGACTATAGAGGTACAGACAAACTTTTGGTCGAGTGCCTCCGCAGTGAATCAGCGTCGTCCGATCTAGGGTCTCTCGTAGTCAAGCTGGTCAACTGCAGGGGCACCAAAGGGTTTACCTGCGGACCGAGAAGTGCCTGCGGGTGGAATGGAGGAATGGTGACGACCGTTGGATCACAAGAAGATCAATGGCTAGGATTATACCAGGGCTAGAGTGGTGGATGGAGGGGTTGTGGAAGCGGGAAACGGGGATTGTGGGAAATAATAAAGGGAAAGGAGTTTAGGAGATAAGGTGGAGGAGACGATCCCGTGGATAGATAAGGTGATCAGGAGCAGAAATGACATAGGGCCAAGGGCTTTAACGCTCAGTTACAGGATACGGTTTTATGAGCAACAGGGGCGGAGGGCTTAATCCCTCAGGGGCTTAAAGCTTATACATAAAAAAGGTCAGAAAATAAGCTTAAAGGAAGGTTTTTAGGCCTTTTCTAGAGTTCCGATAGGGATAAAAGGGGCTTTTTTAAACCATAAAAAGGGGTTTTTATAGGTTTAAAGGGTTTAGTGGGAAAAAGGGTAAATAAGGGGGTTCTTTTTAGAAGGAATGAAGGATAAGTAAAAGGGGAAAAATGAGTTATATGGGGGAAGTTGTGGAGATGAGATGGGGGAATGAAATGATGGAAATGGGGCCTTAGAAAAAAAAAATTCTTTGGAAACAACATGATACTTTTTTGAGTAAATATGAATGAAGGTTATCAATGGAATGAATTTCTTGAGGATAAAGAACACAAAGAGGCTTCAAGAAGTCACAAATTTTGCATGAAATTTGTTTCTTGAAGACTAATAGACCTGTTTTAGCCATCATAGTATATGAAAAATTTATAGATGGCTAACAGGAGAAAGGGTGACGCGTCAGGGAGAATGGCTCCACTTTATTTGCAATCAGGGAATCAGGAAGGCAGAGGTAAGTGGAGTGATATAGCGATGAAAAAGGTAAAAATAGAAAGAAAGTGGAAAAGTGGAATAAGGGTAGGGTTTAATTCTTTTTGAGGGAAATGAAATGAAAAGGGGTGTGGCGGGTGGCTCGGTCCCACTCCCATCACACATCGCACTTCAACATTTGTAAATTTTACCCTTTGCACCTATCTTGCAACACTTGCGCTCTACGACTACGATTTTAATCTTCGTCATTGATCGATTCTCAGCTCAATGGTCCTCACTGCTCCCCTTGTTGTGGTTTTCCTACCTTGCCTCTTTGGTTATGCCCAGTCATTTCTTATTCGTTCGTGGAATACTTGCCCCGCGTCCATGACTAGATATACTTTAGCATTCACGACTCGACCTGAAAGTGTGCACGAATTGTCCCAACCTCGCTCAGGACTCTGCCTTTGCTATTTTTTTTATCTTAACTATTTCTCTGTTGCCTTTGTCTTGTGATTTCCTTATAGGGACCACTTCTCCATGCTGTGTGTAGTCACAGGCCAACATTGGCTCCATCTATGGAAAATTTGTTGTTATAAGTGCATTGAGAACTTGCAAATCTGAATACCTATGCCTTATTAGGCTCATGGAGTCACAAATGCATACTGTAAGCCTAAATTGAAAATACCACTGAGATGTGCACTGCCATTTGCATAAAAAATAAAAAATAAAATCCCTGCCATACGTTGAAAATCTTAAATGCTGAAATCCGAACTATGTTGAAATTGGAAACTTAAACACACTTGAACTGAAAACTACAAAGCAATCTGAAACTAGACTAGAAAGATGCTCATAGTAATGAGCTTATTGGCACTCCTACCTACACCTAGTCTGATAAAAAATTATCCCATCAAATAATAATCAGACTTCCAATGTAAGCAGCCAAGAAAATTAGTGCTCAACTGAAATTGGCATCCCATTCCTGCAGGTAGAGAAATGGGTTCAAAATGTGGCAACTTATCTTCTCCACTAAATTTCATAGCTCCATTGATGAACCTGGAAAATTCCTCCTTCATTGATGGCTGCAATATACTACCCAAAGGATCACGGTAAACATGCAACATGAGTTTTTCTGGAGGATTTGTAACAAGAAAACATAACTCATTCCAAACTGCTGCTTTTCTTGTGTGTTGCCACTAATTGTCTTCAAACAACAAGGATAACTCTTATTTCTTCTCCTTTTCCATTATAATCAACTGATTTGTGTTCTCTTCATCTTTTCCTTTGTCATACAGAGGCTTCCAAGGGAGCTAAAAACTCTCAATCATCTCGGGTAAAGGATCTTGACTAATAACAATATATTGTGTTTCCTCAAAACCCCATGAAGAACTTAATGATGAAGAAATTTTATGATCTTCTTCAAGATATCCACACTTAGAAGGAATATTTGAGCGATATTCAATCAGCAAACCTGATTGGTCTTCTTTTGGTGAACTTTCCTGGCTTTCATTGGGCACACTTGATTTGCATTCAATCTCTAAATACAACACTACTGGATGAAGGTGTTCTTGTGGATCTAGAAAATTAAGCTTTGCTTCCCCTGCTTCTAGATCACTAGACTATTGTTTATTTTTAGTGTTTTCCTCTGGGAAATACTCCAGCTCTTCTCCTTCTTCATGGATGGTAAGCTCACCTCTCTCTTCTTCAGAATAGGCGAGCGACTGGTTTTCCACATGCAGTCTAAGAACCACCATGGATCATTTTTCTTGGAGATTAAAGGGAGTGGGCCCTTTTTCTATAATGGCTTCTTCAAGCGACTTTTCAGGAGGGTTAGGTGGTTTCAAGGGTATAGATGAAGGCTTCTTATCTTTAGGAGGATTAGCTTCTTGCTTTGTGGAACATGATGCAGTGGCCATATGAGGGGTTGATTATTCTAACAGCTTCTTCCCTTTACTAGAAGGACTAGGAGGGGTTTTTTTTATCTTGATATCTATTCTTCATTTTGTTCTTGCCTTCGGGTTCTCTTTTTGGAGGACCGGAGATCATACTTCCTGTGGAGTTGTGCTTGCATGAAATAGATGAACTGCCTACAATACTTGTCAATATCTTGATCTGCCAAAGGAACTTCCCTGTCATCTTACTCCCCCTACGAGGTAAGTTCACCCTCATCATCATCAGAGTAGGTGAAGAATTGATCTTCTTGGCTCTCTGAGGCTTCCTCAGTCTGTTGCAACAACTGTAGAGGGGGCCTTTGATATTGAGGATTAGACCCCCAGTTAGGAATCATTTGGTTGGAATGAGGAGGGGAACTCTTAGCCTTCGATTCAAGATTAACCAACTTAATTGAGAGGTTCTTGATCATCTTGTTCATCTCTTCAAGTCTATACTCCTGTGATTCCCTCTCCTTATTTAAGGTAGAAGCCTCCTCCCACTTCTTTATTCTAGCTACATGTTCTGTCTTCCCCCTGAAATTACCAGTAGAAGAAAAATTTGCTTCTACCTCAAACACATCAGTCTCGATCTGATCCAAATATGTGGATCTTATTTCTCTCAAAATGAACCCAAAATCTAGCTCGAAATCTCCGGTGAAAACCACCTTCACAACTGCTTGGTGAGGCTTTATTTCAACAGGAAGATCATTATAAAATTTATTGAACCTATTTATAAAATCTGTAGCATCCTCATTGTGCTTCTTCTCAAGAGCATTGAACTCTATGAAGACATATCCATGGTCCCTCTTTTCTCCCCATTTTAGTGTGAAGAAATTTTCCATTTCTTCCTAGGTGTGGATTGTGTGGTCAACTAGAGACATGAACCATTTCTGGGCTTCCCCATCCAAATATTGGATGAAAAGCCTTAATACCACATCTAAGTTCTCTACATTTACATTCTCAGGAAAGGCGCAAAAGTTTTCAATATGTCTCTGCGTAGAATTTCTATCTTCCGTGGTGAACCGAGGCAGGAGCTTTAAATAATATTGTGGCATATCATTTAGAGGTTGAGGGAGGGCCAAGGGGGCATACCTTTTCAAAAGGAAACTTGGCACAACCATATGATTTAGAGGTGGAGGTAGATGGTGAATTTGGGTTTGGTGTGAGGCCTAGTGAAATCCATGATTACTTCTGATTAGGACTATTTTACAGTGAAGTCGCCAAGGTGAGGAATATGCAACTCTCAAACCTTCGTGCTCACCTAATTGAAGGGTGAAGATAATGTCGTATCCTAGGAAAAATATTTATTCATTCGTTTCCCCAGAAACGGTGCAAAAAATATGTTGTAGCTCCTACAAAAATCCTTGAGTTGCTAAAGATCAGTTCCTAGGACATCTTAAAATCAGAGGTTAAATGTGGGCAATTGTATAAATGCCTCTAAAAGAATATGGGTCAAGGGAATAATGGTTTTTGTAGTTCAAGAATAGAGAAGACCATTTGAGCCTGATTCATGTGAATTCCCCAAACAGCGAGATGGCTCAGGAGGCTGTGAGGCTGATGGATTTTAGTTGGGCCAAGTATAAAACAACAATAAGAAGATTTAAAATGTGCAGAGGCGGTGAGGAAGAATGGAGAATGAACCCACAATAGAGAGGCTTAAGAGATTTAAGAATCTGTCCCCCAGTGACATCAGAGGAAGTGGATATGAATGAGATATGGGCAACAACAGAGGTTCATAGAGAGCCAATTAAGGGAGTGCGGCAAGCTTAATACATGAGCATTAACACCCGAGCATTATGAAAACATGAATTCATAAATAAAATTGTAAACTATCAGCAACTACATTACACGGAACTTCAAAGCAGCATAGCATGACAAATGATTATACATAAAAAGGATATTACTTATAACAGAGGAAAACATATACATACTACTCATTTCTCCATCTGGAATCCAAATAGCAATGTTGTATCATATTAAGTTCAAACAACTCTCCCAAATATGTATCTCAGAGCACAGGGAGCACAATCCTAAAAAACTACAAAAAAATTCTTCCAAAATTCTAGAACCTTTTCTTCATCTTAGAATTCCCTACATATAGAGTTCTCTCTGAGGGTCATACGATACTAATCATTTATGATTGACCCATATCTATGAAATCAAAACATCCTACCTAACTTGCAGAGTGTAAATTAAACAATTACTTTTTTACTGAGAGAATTAAAACAGGAATGGGGTGAGACTGAGTTTTCACCAGAAAAATCATCAAAATTAAACCGAAAACAGAAAGGACATGGTCATCCATTGAGGTTAATAATGGAATCCTTCAAGATGGTATGGCGAGGAGCAGTCATAGGTGGACAGGCTGACTGTCATTTTACGATTCCATCTATTGCCTGCAAACCTCCACTCCATCAGTCTGATGATTTCCAATTAATCCATTATGAAGAGTCCTATCATACTGAACACAACTGTTTCTTTAGCGGAGCTCTCCTGAGCAGACCGCATAAGCCACAGCTGTATTTTCTGCCTCAAAATCCCATGCGGTGTTTTGAATTGCAAAAAAGGGAACCAGATTTCAAAGGGGGTCTCAAGTGGTAAGCGGTATCGGATAAGGGGAGTGATAAATGACAAGAGGACGACACATGGAGGAGTGGGTGGTAATGGATACCACCCATTTTGGACCCCCTCCCCATGGTTAAAGTTTGAAAGCTGTGGGGGGTGCGAAATGGAACAAGGACCACAGGATGCATTGGGGTGAAGTGAAGGTGACAGAAGGATGCAGAGGGCTTAGTGGTGATGAGATGTGTGACAATGAATGAGAATGGTGGGAGTGATGGTGGGGCCTAACTGCATCACAATTGCAACTATTTACCATGAACTACTAAAGGTAAAATGTAAAATGTGTGATGTGCGAAGTGCGGGGAGGGCGGAGTGACGTGGAAGGTAAGCTGGGACTAGAATACATTGCAAATCACAAAATTTAAGCTTTAGTTATAAGAAGTGGGGGTTTAAAATCTAAAACTTGCGAAGTGCAGGGAGAGGGACCCACCCACATCACACATCGTAGCATTTATATTTTACCGCACAACATAGAATTTAAAGTTTTGGGAAATGAGGTAAGTGCTAAAATCAGCGAAGTGCGATTTTCACTGTCGGAGGATGATGTGGTGAGATGGAGATGGAGCCCACTACATTGGCGGAGTTAATAAAGTGATGAATGGTTTTGGCGGTAATGTAAAGTTTATGAGGTTTCATACGATATATCTATGTATTGCAAGCGGCCTGACATGGGGGGGTAGAGCTATTGTGGTGGGGCTAATCGCATCACGATTTAAACAAAATACATTGCAGGTGCTTAACGGTAAGTTATAAAAAGTGCGATGTGATATATCGCAAATCAGCGATCATAAGTTTTAAGGGTTGGCGGAATGGAAAAAGTTATAATTTGTGAAATGCGATGGATGTTGGGGGGAAAGGGTGATGTTTCAGGGATAATGGCCCCACTTTAATTTCAATTGAGGAATCAGGATGGCAGAGGTAAGTGGAGTGATATAGCGATGAAAAAGGTAAAAATAGAAAGAAAGCAGAAAAGCAGAAAAAGGGTAAGGTTTAATGATTTTTAAGGGAAATGAAATGAAAAGGGGTGTAGTGGGTGGTTGGGTCCCATTGCCATCACACATCGCACTTTGGAATTTTTAACTTTTACCCTTTTCGCCTATCTTGCAACACTTGCGCTCTGCGACTGCGATTTTAATCTCCGTTGTTGACCGATGCTCGGATCAACGGTCCTCACTACCCCCCTTGTTGTGGTTTTCCGACCTTGTCTCTTTGGTTGCACCCAATCATTTCTTATTCATTTGTGGAATACTTTCCCCGTGTCCATGACTAGATCTGCTTTAGCATTCATGACTCAACCTGAACAAGTGCACAAATTGTACCAACCTCGCTCTAGACTCTCCCCTTGTTGTTTTTCTATATTAACTGTTTCTCTACTTCATTTTTCTTGTGATTTCCTTATAGGAACCACTTCTCCATGTTGTGTGTAGTCATCATCCAATAGGAGGCATGGTTAAATTAGGATTTCTGGTGAATCAGGGTTTCTGGTAGATAAATGGAGGCTCGAACTGAGTAAAAACTCTGCAATTAAGAAGAAGTAGTAGCAGTTGCAGAGAGTACTTTGACAATGATCGGATTGGCTTTTGTGGAGCTCTTTTGCACTACAGTAAACATGTACAAAGCAGAGAAAATGGTAAGGTAAAGGGTTAAAAACTGATTCGGCATGAATTTACACATATTTGCGTTGTTTTCTTGTTGAAAGTGGCGCGGATCCATTGGATTAACTGTTAGATATGAATTAAATTCATCAACGATTGTAATATCGTGGGAATAATTTTAATTGGCAACATTATAGTCCAAGTGGTGTGACATGACTAGCGCTCAACGAGAAAATTTATGGATTTTTACATAGCGGGGAAATTGCTTTTTGGAGGGGGTCCGAAGTGGTAAATGGTTTCGGCAGGGAGGGTGTGAAATGACGAGAGGGTGCCACGTTAACATGGGACCGAATAAGAAAACCACTTATTTCAAACCACCCCCCCCCCCCCCCCCGGCCGACGGTAAATTTTGGATGGAGAAGGGGGGGCCGAAAAATTATAAGAGACGTCGAATGGATGAGCAGGGGATTGGATGATGGGATAGATGGAGGTGAGTTAATCACGCAATAGTGGAATTTGATGAGATGTTTTGTTGGGTAGCGGGGGGTTTGATAAAAGGTAAAACTTTGGATATTGAATTATATGTCAAAACCTTATAATGATGCACCCGATCACTTTAAACTTAGGATAAAACATTTATCTTATGGCCTTCTCATGTGCATGAAATAACTTTGTAATTTTCAAAATTAGGATAAAAATTTCATGCTTTTCAAAACTATAACACACTTCTACCTACCCTTTCATTTTCAATTCTTTTTCTAGACTGACATTTTTTTCATCTTCAATCCTTAGGGTGAATTTAAGATAGCAAACCCACATAACCTTTTTTTTAATAAAAATCTAACCTACTCTATCACAACTTATTTCTCCTATTGATTTAGATTAAACCGTTGAATCAATCTCATTTTCTACCTAGCTACTAATTTGTCAATATTAAATTGTTTGACAAATATTTAGTCACTAACCTATTTGACATTTAATTAATAATTGTTCCATCATGATTAAACAGTATGACTGCAACAAAAATCTAGTCATTGTGGAATTTTAGATAAGCTGCACACAATTTTTTTGGTTTTTGACATAAAGGAAACTAATTTAATAGTAGTGGCATTTAAATTTGCAGCACTTTCAGTATTATTTCTATTTTTATTTTGTGGGTTTTTATTCTCTCTTTATTATTTTTTCAATTTCTCTTCTTTTCGACTCTTTTCTTCATATTATTTTTCTTTTTGACATACCCTCTTTTGATTTTATTTTATATATACTTTTTTTGGAAATCATTTGCAAATTGAAAATTATTTACAATGTAAAATATAAATATGGAATACTCAATCACCTTGACATACTATAAAATATAGGACCCTAACATGTGGAACTCGGATTTGCATCTTGACAGTTCCTTCATCAAGATGTCTACATCCTGCTCCTTTATGGGAATGCACTTTAATGACATAATCTGCCTCTGCACAAAATCTATGATATGTTGATGCCAAATATCAATATGCTTGGACCTATCATGAAAAAATAGATTAACCAAGAGTTTGATACAACTCTGGTTATCATAATAAATCACCGTCGAATCCATCTATCGACCAAACAAACCAACAAGTATCTTCCTCGTCCAGATGGACTCACATACTACCTGATTAGCCACCATGTACTCTACCTCTACTGAAGTGAGTGAAACTAATCTTTGTTTCCTACTGTACCATTAAATTGCTGCCGATCCAATGCTAACGATGCCCCCTAATGTTATTTTCCTTTCGGATGGACTCCCTTCCCAATCCTCATCTGTGAAGACTTGAGCTTCACTACCTTTTTCTGTTTGTACGATATCACGAACTATGTAGTGCCTCTGAGGTATCTCAAGACATGCTTTCCGGACTTCCAAAATATCCTAGTAGGCTTAACCATAACTTGACTAAGTTGTTTAACTACATAGAATATGTTTCATTGTGTGTTCACCAAATAGATGAGTGAACCCACAAGCTACATGTAGATGGTATCATCTACTACTTCTCCTGAATTATCATCCTCCTTCCTCCAGTTTCCTTCTAGAGGAGTCTCCATGGTTTTGTTTCCCTCCATGTGGAACTTCCTCAGAATCTTTTTGGCATACTTTCCTTGAGATACAAATATGTCCCCATCTCTTGGCCAAATTTCCAATCCCTGGAAGTAGTGCAAGAGCCCCATGTCCTTCATCTCAAATTCTCTCACAAGCTCCTCTTTACAAGAATTGATGAGATTCTCATCACATGTTAGTAGAAAATTATCGACATAAAGTACAATGAGCAAAATTTTACCTTCTACCACAATATGGTAAAGGTTTGAATCTTCTTCACTCTTGTTGAAGCCCAACCTGGTGAAGTAGTTTTCGATCCTGGTGTACCAAGGATGAGGTGCTTGTTTCATCCCATACAACACTCTATTGAGTCTTCACACATGTGAATCTTTGTTGAAGGTATCAAAACCTTCTGGCTACTCAATGTACACCTCTTCCTCAATCACTCCATTGAGGAAGGTTATATTTACATCCGTTTGATGTATATGACATCCCATCTGTTGTGGATCATTTTTAAATATCCTTTTATTTTCAATTTTGAAAATACAAAAACATAGAAAATCGTTAAAAATATGTTAAAGTATTAAAGTTCCTATAATTTAACGTAAAAATATTTCTTCTCATTGTATTAGAGTTAAAAGTTTTAATACTTTTTGACTTTATGAAAGTGGGTCTCGACTTAAAGTTTAAATGTCGATTATTTCATCGAGCTGGATGCGATGATTTATTGAACACTGAAAAAAGGGCTCAACCCGCAGACACTACTAGCGCACAAATTAATATGGAGGGTGCCTCTGTAGTTGACTATGTTGACTGCGGGAGTAACACAAATGAGCGGTGGAGATTGATTGCGGGGGCACAAGCCGAAATAATTCTTCGTACTTCATGACCCCCCGCAGTGATGTAAGGTGTTGAGTTGGTTACTATTGTCTTCCACATCAAGAGTGCTTAACGGTCCATTGGCGTGTCTTATCAGCATTTAAGTTCAAATTCGCGCCGCCTATTTAAATGAAATTCTCATTCTTTTCGAAGTCATTTGCGATTAAGTTGATGTTTGAAATTTGTTTTTGCTATGTCCTGTTTAGTTTTCTGTCACCCTATCAAGAATTTGCTATCCTGTAAGTCATCCATTGTCATAATTCTGAATCATGGCTAAATACTCATCCTTGTCAGGTTCTTCTAGTCATATCCCTCTCATAGATACCAAGAGGGATATCCAAGACACCAATTGTTCCTTGGTTTACCTTCTGTTTTACCAGCAAGTTCTCTTGAATGATAAAGCTTCCCTAGTTTATACTACCATGGCAAAGACTGCTGTGTTGTCTACATGTATCCCTAAAACCCATCTTTTTCCTGAATTCATATATTGGTTGGTATCTATTATGTATCCTGGGAAATGTTTTGTGATGAATTGTTAGGGGGGTAATTTTTTTCAAGTGTCTACCCAGCTAATTCGCCAAGCCCTTTGTTACCCTGAGTCTGAGTCATATGTTCAATTCTTTGATGATTCTTTGGTAGCGTACTATGACAGCCTTGTAGGTCAAGATTTGAATCATTTCATTCATTTTCTAAAGCCTAACACGCAGCAATTTCAGCCTAACAGTAAATATTTCCCTATGGAAATTTTTGATACTGAGGTTAAGCCAGTACTGAGCAGCATTGCAAAGATTCTAGTCAAAGATGCTGACATCACAGTGGATAAATCAATCTTGGGGATGTTTGCCATGATGATGAAGCTAGGAATGGTGTTGGATATTGCATCCTATTGGCAAGAAGCTGTCAATTCACAACTCATGAGCTTATCATTATCAGGTTCTTTCAGGTTTCCTTCATCAATTATTTAGTTGTTCTTATATCAAAATGTAGAGGAATTCATGCATCTAGGTCTAAATATTATGGATATGAATAAGAAGAGGCAATTAGTAGTATTCTGGATAGATATAGTGAGAAGAGAACAAAATGAAACTGGTCTGTTTGATTTTGCCAGTTATTTCATGTCAATTGCATATAAAGTTTTGAATGGAATTCCTCCCCCCAGTTTCTTACCCAAAGCTCAGGAATTCTTGCATTTAGGGGAAAACTGTAAATTTGGAGTTTGGTTTGTTTTTTAGGATTATTCTGAAATTAGACTTTGTGGAGCAAGTGTTGAGCCTTATAGGCTTCCAATGTTTGTACCTATGAGATTATTTTCTTTGGATTTTGTTCAGCAAAGTCTAAATGTTGATTAAATTCACTTTTTGCCCATGAAAAAGGGACATATGTTCAAACTTCCCATGATTGTAGGTCCTTTCATAGTTAATATGAGACAAGAATTTGAAGAAGTTACTAGAATGCTAGATGAGATGCATTTGCTGTTAGGGGAAAAGTTGGCTTATGACCCTCACAGTGTTATTTCTAGTAGAAGAATTGATAATGGGTATTCAGCTTTCATTCATGAAAGCAGGCCAGATCTAGAGAAGATGGCAAGTAAAGGTGTTATGAGTTCAACAATTTCAAATATTCAGACTCTTGTCATATCAGAAAAATCAAGTAAAAGAGGCAAAGAAACACTTGTTGATTTAGAAGATGAGGAACAAGGAGCTGAGAAGAGAGAAAATTTTAATGAAGAACCTACATATACTCAACCTGGTTTTTCCTTACAGTTGGGAGAGGAAAAAAATGTTCCTACTTTACCCAGGAGACATGAGAGCACTCATGAACAAGTGCCTCTAATCAAACAGATGTTTGCCCAAATTGCAGAGAGAAACCAGAAGATGAAGGCCGTCATGGAGGCCCAAGTTGAATATCAAATTGCTCCAGATCAAACAAGACTTTTAACTTCCATGTATATTGAGAACGATCAATTCATAATTGCCCTATCACATCCTTTATATATGTCAATTGGTTCTTCTAACAATTTCAATACTGTAAATGTGACTGTAGATGTGAAGAAAATCCCATTGCTGGATAAGGTGAACCTACATATGCAAACAGGTCAGTTGATTGTGAATGACCTGAAAAAGACTAATGCAATGGCAATGAAAGCAGATAATATGCTTGGAAAATTAATTAAGCAGTTAAAGTTAGAGAAATCCAACTCTAGGTCTTTAACAATTCAGAATGAGGAGATGAAGAAAATCATAGTAAAGATTGGAGTAGATCCTAATGATAGGACTGTTGTGCAGAAACTTCTGCAAAGTGCTGAAGCAGAGATATTTGTATTGAAAAAAAGGTTAAAATTTCCTATAGGAGATCATTCAATGGCTGCAGAGGTAGAGAACGAGAAAGAAAAGCTTCTACAACAACTCATGCAAAAGGAATATGAAGCCTCTAAGTTAAAATAAATTGCACTGTCACTGCAAAATCAAATTGATAATCATTCTTGTACTTTTATTTTTCCATCAGGAAATGAAGACCCACTAGCACAGATTTCTCAGTTGACTACTGAATTGTAGATGGCAGAAAGAGATCGGAAAAAGGCTCAATCAGATTTAGAGATTGCATCAAACATTATTCAAGCTGCAGAAAATGAAGCCAGTAAATAAAAAATAGATAGTCAGAATGCTAATGCTGAGATTAAAAGTCTCAAATAAAAACTAAAAGGGAACACATCTTTAATACAGGAAAAATATATCATTTGGAATGATATCATTTCAGAAATGAAATCAATTTGGAGCTTTTTGATGGTGGTTGCAGAAGAGAAAAGTCTCATCAAGGAATTTGAAGAACAAGTCATGACAGATAGACAAAAGACAATCAATAGGGATATTTGGGAAAAAAGATTCATTAACTTTATTAATTCTAAAACAGATCAAGAGTTAGAAGAAAATGTGACTAAAGATATAATCCTATATGTAGTGGAGATCAATAAGATGATTGTCAAGAATAATTACATAAAGGCTACATAAAAGAATTTGATGGAAACTAAAGAAGCAGTAAGTCAGTTTGAGAAGTTATTTGACAAAATAACAAGAGCAGGTCTGTCTTCATGTTGGGGACTTGGAGGAAGTCTGTTGTCATGGGATTCTTATGAAAATTTACTATTATTGACAAAAAGTAAAGTTTACAATACACATGAAAAGGCTCAGGTGCTTAAGTGAGCAACGGTGATCAACTTTCTTCAGAGACATTTTCAACTACTATGGTTGGTAAAAACTCTATTTGCAGAAAGGCCATCTTACAACCGAATTACTGCTTTCAGATTGGAGTATCACAACTTGGTACATTCACCCAGGACAAAAGTAGAGATATGGAAGAAGTGAAGAGCTTGGACGATAGACTTTCCAAAATATCCTTTGACTTCAAAGAAATACAAATCAGCTGATCCAGGAAATGTAGCAATAGCGTCATCAATTCACATTCAACATATAGATTAGGGTGTTAATATTTATGTAATTTTACTCTTCCCAAGATGATGTAATTGTAATAAGATGTTTTTATGGTATGTTGTAGAGAGCCTATGTAGTCCTAAGAATTTTGGGTAGTTAGGATCAGTTATAGAAGTTCCCAACTTCTTTTTATATATTTAATGTAATAGTTAAGGGGAAGAAGGGTTCTGAGTTTCAGACCTTCAAGACTACATTTTTTTTACTCATATATTTCACATGATTAATTAATGGAAAGCAATTTTCTCGCATCTGTTTATGTTGATATATATTCAAGTTTACATTCTGTGTTTTCTATCGTTGAATAAGACGAAGTAATGAGCTATAGGTCTCTTTTTACTTATGTAAGCAAGAGATAAAATCCTTAATTGGAGCTCCTTTGTTTTAACTATTTCCTTCATATAATTCTTCTGGAGTTTGGGGTGATATATTCTGCGTAACAACATATCAGTTTGGGCTTCTTTCTTTCATTTTCTTCCGGTCATTTCATTCAACATCAGCAAATGATAGCATTGTGAGACATTCATTATATTTGATATTTGAGGGTTTAATGATAAATGCTTGAGGGTGATTAAGGAAAGACAAATATTTCTGTGACTTAATCATATAAATGTCTTAAGTACTGATTCCTTATCACAGCTAATGGATTGTCTCTTAAGGTACAACATTTTTTGGCATCGTTGCCGAGGACGAAGAGTCGAAGTTTTTCCCTGGGTTTTGTTTATATTTCCTTTGGTTGTTCAGAGAGGAGGAAATACTAAAATTTGTGTCTTCATTTTCTAATTCTGGCTTATAAGAGGCCACATACTAGGTCAGATACCCCTTAGTATAAAGTTTCTACCCTTTCAAATCCAGAGAAGTTGGTTTCTAAAAAAGGCCAGAAATAAAAAACGCTTTCTACACCTGATGCCACACTGCCTGCACCTAGCAACAGTTCTCATACCCTTTTATCCAAGGATATTTCCTAGAAACTCACTTTTTCGGAACAAGAATCCTTGTCTTCATCTATTAATTTCCAAGAACCAAGGTTAGAAGAACAGTCTTTTGAGTCTGTATCATTCACATTTATAGAAACTCAACCTAATACAGTTGTTAGTTTTTCTGATTTAGTTTATCAACCCCTTCCCTTATCAGTTGTTTCATCCCATTCATCCACACCTACAACTGGTACACATATTCTCGCTACTCAAGGAGCAGTCAATCAGGGCATAAACATGGCAGCCCCTGCTTTCTTGATGAACATATATGCACCATTAAATCTTCCCCAACCAATGAATGAAATGCCTCAAGAGTATCTTAATTTCCTTCCTATATTTACTGGTGAAGATGAAATAAATATAGAACAACACTTGCCTTTGTTTTGCACTTTTGCTGAAAATTTTAATGTTGAACATCTAGATGTAGTAATGAAACTTTCTGTGTAGACTCTAAATGGAGAGGAAAGAAAATGGTTTAAAGGATTACCAAATGGCTCAATTAATGATTGGGATGAGTTAGAAAGATAATTCATACAAATATGGGGTGAAAAGAGATACCATGGTTATTCTTTGACAGAATTTAATGCTATTAAGAAAAAAATAGATGAAAGTATGAGTGATTTCATTAAAATATTCAATAAATTGTACAATAGTTTTCCTGTAGAATTGAAACCTCCTCCTATTGGAGCAAGAGTTTTTTTTGTTGGGGCATTTGTATTAGATTTTAGTTTTACTTTGAGAGAAATAAGGTCCCCTACTCTTGAACAAATCCAACCTGATGCTTTGGAGATTGAAGCAAATATCACTGCTGCTAGGAAAGCTCAAGAAAAGCAGTCAGTTTAGGATAAGGGTAAAGCTAAGGAAGAGTCATTAAAATATCAAAGGATTGATGACATGACTAAGGTCATTAAAAATTTGTCAAAAAAATTAGTAAAGATGGAATTGGATAGCAAGAAATCTACACAGCAAAACAGAGGGGTTTTTAATCCTCAATTCAGGAAGCAGCCCCCACATATTTTGCAGAGGGAAAGAAGAGATCAGGATCAAGTTCAAGCACCCTTATATATAGAAGAAACACCTTCACACTCTACTGATGATGATCAGAAAGAAGCTGAAGGTCAAATTTCTGCCATATATATGGAGGATGGTGCAGAAGAGGAATCTGAAGAAGAATGTAAAGAAGTTGATATTTCATTTTATCAGGAAGAGATGGATGATTAATGCAAAAAATTCACTGATTTTATGTAAGAATAATTGCATAAAAATTATGACTTTAGATAAAAAAAAAGGTTAAGAACTCAGGATAATGAAGATAAAGAATCAGATTCAATCCCTTCTCCAATGGCGACTCCACGACAGAAAAATTCAGTAAAACAATCAAACAAGGGGAAGCAACCCATGAATCTAGTTAAAGAAAAAGAGAAGTAGCAAGCCGAGGCTTCCCAAAATAAGTCTAATGAATCTAGTATTTTGGAGAAAATTGTTACTGTTCCTGAGAAACATGCAAATCCTAACAAAAACCAGGAAGAATCTAAAAAGTTTACAAAACAAAACCAAAATTTCAATTTATCCAGAGAGTTAGAAAAAGTTAAAATTCAAGTATCCCTTCTTGAGTTGGCTAAAACACCTGAGTATAAGAAAGAGATTGTAGAATTTATTAATTTATCTTAGTCTGATGAGGTGGGTGACATTGTGAATCTGCAAGAAGAAAAACCTGTGGTTACTTTCGGTCCTCATGTTGAAGAGGTAGATTCTTCTGTTGCACCTTTTTATATATCAATACTTTTACATGATTCCATTCTACATAATTTTATGCTAGATTCTGGTGCATCTCATAATCTTATGCCATTATCTGTGATGAAAGAGATAAATTTACAAATCACTAAGCCATATAGAGACCTCTATTCTTTTGATTCAAAGGGTGAAGTGTGTTGGGCTTATCAAGGACATGGTTGTTTCCTTGGCCCAAATTCCAGCCAAGAGTATCATGATGGATGTAGTAGTTGCATATATTCTGGCCAGATTTGGTAATTTGTTGTCTAAATATTGGGGAGGAAAGCTTGGAGGTGTTTTAAAATTGGATTTCATATATGCCATCATTCCTGTTTTCAATGGGGAAGAGAGAAGGTTGTACAGAGAAACCAGATTCATGAAAACTACCACCATGAAAGATGTAGGTAATTCCCCTATTTATGGTCAAGAGAAGGAGGATCTCTCTTGTTTTATGCTGCATGAAGATGTATAATTTGCTGAAGACTCATAGAAGTATCTCTCTTCAGCAAGTGTAAATAAGGAGTTGTATTCAGATAAAATTTGGAGGTGTTATTTTGATGGTGCATATTGTAAAGAGGGCACAGGAGCTGGGTTCATATTTATATCTCCTGAAGGTAATATTTTACCTTTTTCTTTCAAACTTGAATTTGAATCAACCAATTATATAATGTAGCTAAATACGAAGCATTGATTTTGAAACTTTAAACTACTAAACAAATGGGAATTCAATCTATTTCCATTTTTGGTGATTCTGAATTAGTAATAAGACAGATTAATAATTGGTGTCAGACCAAGCATCCGAGATTGAGATCTTATAGAAATGAGGTGTGGGATCTAATTGAAAATTATTTTGAAGCCTTTAATCTTCAGTTTATTCCAAGAGAAGAAAATAGAATGGAAAATTCATTGGAAATTGGAGCCAGTACATTTAAGCCACTAATTAATCTGAGATTGAGATATGAAATTGAGTTTAGACACGGGCCTTCAATCCTTGATAATTTAAAGAATTGGCAGGTTTTAAAGGATGTTGAGCATATCAATAAATTTTTAACAATGATTGGAAATTTTGAAGACAGTGAAATTGATTTAAAAAGTGAACAAAATGATCAAAATAATGTGCCTAGAAACCTGAAACAAATAATTGGCGACCAGAAGATAATTCAGTTGAAGGATAATATTTTTCCCAGAGGCTTGGTTCCTCTTGAAATATTGTTTGATGCTAATGATGTAGCAGTGAATCAGAAGAAATTATCTTAGGATGGAGAGGTGGAGGAATGTATTTTAGGAACTCAGCAGGAGCCAAAAATAGTCAAGTTTTTAAAAGGAGTTCCTAAATATTATAAAGAAAGGTATGTAGATATTTTCAATAAGTTCGTGGATGTGTTTGCATGGTCATATGAAGATTTAAAGACATGATTTAAATATTATTCAGCACAAAATACCACTAAAAGAAGGGGTTAAGCCACACAAGCAGAAGCTCAGACATATTAATCCATTGTTACTTGCCCCAATTGAAAAAGAGGTAAAGAAACTTTTACAAGAAAAAATCATAGTCCCACTCAGATACTCAAAGTGGGTTTCAAATCTAGTTCCAGTCAGGAAGAAAAATGGAGAGATAAGATTGTGTGTAGATTTCAGGAATTTAAACAGAGCTTCTTTGAAGGATAATTATCCTTTTCCAAAGATGGATTATGTCCTACAGAAAGTGACTAAGGCTTGTAGGTTATCCATGGTTGATGGTTTCTCTAAGTACAACCAAGTAGTTGTTGAGAAGGAAGATCAGAAGAAAATAGTCTTTACCATGCCTTGGGGAAAATTTATGTATGCCAGGATGCCATTTGGCCTCATGAATGCAGGAGCTACTTTCTAGAGGGAAATGGATATAGCTTTTGTGGGTGACAAATTTGTAGTCATATATTTGGATGATGGGACTATTTTTTCAGGTTCTGATGATGAACATTTGGAGCACCTACAGAAAGCTTTCTTGAAATGCAGAAAATTTGGGTTATCATTGAATCCTAAGAAATACTTGTTTTCTTTAGAAGAAGGTATGTTGTTGGGACATATAGTTTCAAACCAAGTAGTGAAAATTGATCCAGCAAGAGTTGAGGCTATACAAACAATTCCATTACCTAGAAGTAAAAAATATATCCAAAGATTTCTAGGGAAAATTAATTTTTTGAGAAGATTTGTTCCAAATTATTTTGATATTGTCAAAAGAATAATAGATATGTTAAAGAAAAATGCTGAAGTAAAATGGGACAAAGACGCAAGAGAATCATTTTCCAGAATTAAAGAGGCTCTTCAAGAAGCTCCAGTTTTGATTAGTCCAGATTATCTGAAGCCTTTCCAAATTTTTTCATTTGCGTCACCTTCCACTATTGTTGTTGTGTTGTTATAGAAGAATGAAGAAGGGAAAGAGAGACTAGTAGCATTTTTCAGTAAAGTCCTCAGAGATGCAGAACTCAAATATAATATCTTGGAGAAGCAGGTATATGCTTTAGTTATCATTAAAATCTTTCAGGACCCATGTACTTCATTCTCAAATAGTAACATATGTACCTAATTCTGCTGTGAAATATGTGTTGATTCAGAGTGATGTGGAGGAGAAAAGAGGAAAATGGATTGCCAAAATCCAAGAGTATGATTTAGACATTAAGCCTACCAAGTTAATCAAGGGACAAGGACTAGCTAATTTTTTGATAGAGTCTAATTTCCAAACTCTAGGAATGAATTTGCTTGCACCACTAGATGAAGTGGTTGAGGAGAAAAATTAGATTACAACAAAGTCAGCAATCAAATATAAATTTATTTGCTCAGAATGGTATAAATATATTATTCACTATTTGTGTTTTTTCCCTTGCCCTCCCTCAATCAATAGAACAAAGTACAGAGCTCTAAAACTTAAAGCTCAACCTTTTGTTATAATTAATGCTAAATTATATTGGAAAGATCCTACTGGTGTCTTCTTATTATGTTTGACAGAAGGAGAATCAATGGAAGTTATTAAAGAGTACCATGAATTTTTGTGTGTAGGTCATTACAGTTGGAAAGTAACTGCTCATAAGATTCTTAAATCAGGTTTTTACTAGCCTTTTTTATTTGCTGATGTGTACAGAGTTGTTAGAAGTTGTCAAAAATTCCAATTCTTTGCAGAAAAGAAAAGGTTAGCTCCTTTACCTCTTCTCCTTATTTTGATTGAAGAACCCTTCAGACAATGGGGATTGGATTTTATTGGAGAAATTAATCCATTATCAAGTGGGCAGTTTAAGTGGATTCTGACTTCCACTGATTATTTTACAAAATGGGTGGAGGCAATTCCTACCATAAAAACAAATGATCTGGTAGTAATGAGGTTTCTGGAAGAGAATATTTTCAACAGGTTTGGATGTCCAGTGAAAACTGTAACATACAACGCTCATGTATTCAACTCAGGCAGATTCATAATTTTTTGTCAAACTTATAATGTGATCTTGTCTCATTCTACAGCATATCATCCTCAAGGGAATGGATTAGCAGAATCATCTAACAAGACATTAGTAAAGATCTTGAAGAAACAATTAATGAGAACCAAAATAATTGGGACTCAAAGCTGATATTTGCTCTCTGGGTAGTAAGAATGAAAAATACAAGATCTACTGGTAAGTCCCCATATGAGTTAGT
The DNA here is from genome assembly GCA_034641835.2 of Pinus albicaulis. Lineage (NCBI taxonomy): Eukaryota > Viridiplantae > Streptophyta > Pinopsida > Pinales > Pinaceae > Pinus > Pinus albicaulis. The sequence continues at coordinate 338,367 of JAXQQM020063278.1, forward strand.
ATATGGTACTCAAGCTTTGTTTCCCACTCAGTTAGCAAGACCAGTAATTTCTTTTCTTCAAGAAGTGCAAGAGGAACCTAATGCATTAACAAGAAGGCTAAATAAGATAATATAATTAAGTGAAAGTAGGAATAAAGGAGAAAATGAAGTACATTTTTGACAGGAAGGCAAAGGAGATTATGTTCCAAATTGGAGATTTTGTATTAAGCTAGATCAAATAACACTTTTTTGCTAGAAAATATTGATGGAGAAGCAATAGGACTACCTGTGAATGGGCAGTATCTGAAACATTATTTCCAACACTGAAAATAGTTGGTTCATCATTTTACATATTCAGTTTTCCTCCTTGTATATTTTTCATCAAACATTATTTGACTCCATGCCCGAAGTGAAGGCACTAATCTACAGGTTCTTAGTGTTTTGTGGCAAAAAACACTATCCCCAGGTGGATCCAAATGTTGTGGATCATTATCAAAATCCTTTTATTTTCAATCTTGAAAATACCAAAAAATAGAAAATTGTTAAAAATATGTTAAAGTATTAAAGTTCCTATACTTTAATGTAAAAATATTTCTGCTCATTGTATTAGAGTTAAAAGTTTAAATACTTTTTTGAATTTATGAAAGCGGGTCCTGAATTAAAGTTTAAATGTTGATTATTTCATCGAATGGGATGCGATGATTTATTGAACACCGAAGAAAGGGCTCAACCCACAGGCACTACTAGCACACGAATTAATATGGAGGGTGCCTCCGCAGTTGACTATGTTGACTGCGAGAGTAACACAAATAAGCAGTGGAGATTTATTGTGGGGGCACAAGCCAAAATAATTCTCCGTACTTCGAGACCCCCCGCAGTGACGTAAGGTGCTGAGTTGGTTACTGTTTTCTTCCACATCAGGAGTGCTTAACGGTCCGTTGGCGCATCTTATCAGCATTTAAGTTCAAAGCCGCGCCACCTATTTAAATGCAATTCTCATTCTTTTCGAAGTCATTTTTGATTAATTTGATGTTTGAAATTTGTTTGTGTTGCGTCCTATTCAGTTTTCTGTCACCCTATCAAGAATTTGCCACCCTGTAAGTCGTCCATTGTCATAATTCTGAATCATGGCTAAACGCTCATCCCTGTCAGGTTCTACTAGTCATGTCCCTCTCATGGATACCGAGAGGGATATCAAAGACACCAATTGTTCCTTGGTTCACCTTCCATTTTACCAGCAAGTTCTCTTGAATGATAAAGCTTCCCCAGTTTATACTTCCATGGCAAAGACTAGTGTGATGTCTGCATGTATCCATAAAACCCATCTTTTTCCTGAATTCATATATTGGCTGGAATCTGTTATGTATCCTGGGAAATGTTTGATGATGAATTGTCAAGGGGAGAATGTTTTGCAAGTGTCTGCCCAGCTAATTCGCCAAGCCCTTTGTTACCCTGAGTCAGAGTCATATGTTCAATTCTCTGATGATTCTTTGGTAGCGTATTATGACAGGATTTCAGGTCAATATTTTAATCAGTTCATTCATTTTCTAAAGCCTAACACACAAAAATTTTAGCCTGACAGTAAATATTTCCCTATGGAAATTTTTGATGCTGAGGTTAAGCCACTACTGAGTAGCATTGCAAAGATTATGGTCAAAGATGATGACAAAATAGTGGATAAATCAATCTTGGGGATGTTTTCCATGATGATGAAGCTAGGAATGGTGTTTGATATTCCATCATATTGGCAAGAAGATGTCAATTCACAACTCATGAGCTTATCATTAACAGGTTCTTTCAGGTTTCCTTCATTAATTATTTACTTGTTCTTATATCAAAATGTAGGGACTTCTTGCATCTGGGTCTGAATATTATGGGTATGAATAAGAAGAGGAAATCAGTAGTATTTTGGAAAGATATAGTGAGAAGAGAACAAAATGAAACTGGTCTTTTTTATTTTGCCATTTATTTCATGTCAATTGCATATAAAGTTTTGAATGGAATTCCTCCCCCCATTTCTTACCCAAAGCTCAAGAATTGTGGCATTTAGGGGCAAACTGTTAATTTGGAGATTGGTTCGTTTTTTAGGATTATTTCGAAATTAGACTTTATGGAGAAAGTTTTGAGCCTTATAGGCTTCCAACGTTTGTACCTATGATATTATTTGCTTTGGAGTTTGTTCGGCAGAGTCTAAATTTTGATCAAATTCACTTTGTGCCCATGAAAAAGGGGCATATGTTCAAACTGCCCATGACTGTAGGTCCTTTCATAGTTAATATGAGACAAGCATTTGAAGAAGTTACTAGAATGCTAGATGAGATGCATTTGTTGTTAGGGGAAAAGTGGGCTTATGACCCTCACAATGTTGTTTCTAGTAGAAGAATTGATAATGGGTATTCAACTTTCATTCATGAAAGCAAGTCATATCTAGAGAAGATGGAATGTAAAGGTGTTATGAGTTCAGCAAGTTCAAATACTCAGACTCCTGTCATATCAGAAAAATCAAGTATAAGAGGCAAAGAAACAGTGGTTGATTTAGAAGATGAGGAACAGGGAGCTGAGAAGAGAGAAAAATTTAATGAATAACCTACATATACTCAACCTGGTTTTTCCTTACAGTTGGGAGAGGAAAAAAATGTTCCTGCTTCACCCAGGAGACATCAGAGCACTCATGAAAAAGAGCCTCTGATCAAACAGATGTTTTCCCAAATTGCAGAGAGAAACCAGAAGATGAAGGCCAGCTGGAGGCCCAAGTTGAATATCAAAATGCTCCAGATCAAACAAGACTTTTAACTGCCATGGATCTTTAGAAAGATCAATTCAAAATTTCCCTATCACATCCTTCAGATATTTCAATTGGTTCTTCTAACAATTTCAACACTATAAATGCGACTGTAGATGTGAAGAAAATCCCATTGCTGGATAAGGTGAACCTACATATCCAAAAAGGTCAGTTGATTGTGAATGACCTAACAAATACTAATGCAATGGCAATGAAGACAGAGAATATGCTTGTAAAAGTTATTAAGCAGTTAAAGTTAGAGAAATCCAACTCTAGGTCTTTAACAATTCAGAATTAGGAGCTGAAGAAAATCATAGTAAAGATTGGAGTGGATCCTAATGATAGGATTGTTGTGTAGAAACTTCTGTAAAGTGCTGAAGAAGAGATATCTGTATTGAAGAAAAAGTTAAAATTTCCTACATGAGAGCATTCAATGGCTGCAGAGGTTATAGAGGTAGAGAATGAGAAAGAAAAGCTTCTACAATAGCTCATGCAAAAGGAGGAAGAAGTCTCTAAGTTAAAACAAACTACACTATCACTGCAAAATCATATTGATAATCATTCTTGTACTTTTATTTTTCCATCAAGTAATGAAGACCCACTAGCACAGATTTCTCAACTGACTACTAAATTACAGATAGCAGAAAGAGATCGGAAAAAGGCTCAAGCAGATTTAGAGACTATATCAAAGATTATTCAAGCTGCAGAAAATGGAGCCAGTAAATACAAAATATATAGTCATAATGCTAATGCTGAGATTAAAAGTCTCAAAGAAAAACTGAAAGGGAACATATATTTAATAGAGGAAAAAGATATCATTTCAGAAATGAAATCAATTTGGAGCTTTTTGATGGTGGTTGTAGAAGAGAAAAGTCTCATCAAGGAATTTGAAGAACAAATCATGACAGATAGACAGAAGACAATCAATAGGGCTATTTGGGAAAAAATATTCATTGACTTTATTAATTCTAAAACAGATCAAGAGTTAGAAGAAAATGAGATTAAAGATAGAACCCTATATGCAGTGGAGATCAATAACATGATTGTCAAGAACAATTACAGAAAAGCTACAGAAAAGAAGTTGATGGAAATTAAAGAAGCAGTGAGTCAATTTGATAATTTATTTGACAAAATAACAAGAGCACGTCTGCCTTCATGTTGGGGACTTGGAGAAGGTCTGTTCTCATGGGATTCTTATGAAAATTTACTAGTGTTGACAAAAAGTAAAGTTGACAATACACATCAAAAGACTCAGGTGCTTAAGGGAGCAACGATGATGAACTTTCTTCAGACATTTTCAGCTGTTGTGGTTGGTAAAAGCTCTATTTGCAGAAAGTCCATCTTACAACTTAATTATTGCTTTCAGATTGGAGTATCACAACCTAGTACATTCACCCAGTACAAAAGTAGAGATATGGAAGAAGTGCAGAGCTTGGATGATAGACTTGCCAAAAGATCCTTTGACTTCAAAGTAAGACAAATCAACTGATCCGGGAAATGTAGCAGCATCGTCGTCAATTCACGTTCAACATATAGATTAGGATGTTAATCTTTATGTAATTTTACTATTCCCAAGATGATGTAATTGTAATAAGATGTTTTGATGGTATGTTGTAGAGAGCCTACGTAGTCCTAAGAAGTTGGGGTAGTTAGGATCAGTTATAGAAGTTCCCAGCTGCTTTTTATTGTATTTAATGTAATAGTTAAGGAGAAGAAGGGTTCCGCATTTTGGACCTTCAAGAATGCAATTTTTGTACTCAAAGATTTCAAATGATTAATGAATGAAAAGCAAGTTTTTGGCATCTTTTTATGTTGATATGTATTCAAGTTTACATTCTGTGTTTTTTGTCTTTGAATAAGATGAAGTAATGAGCTGCAGGTCTCTTTTACTTACGTAAGCAAGAGTTAAAATCCTTAATTGGCACTCCTTTGTTTTAACTATTTCCTTCATATAATTCTTCTGGAGTTTGAGGTGATATATTCTGTGTAACAACATATCAGTTTGGGCTTCTTTCTTTCATTTTCTTCTGGTCATTTCATTCAACATCAGCAAATGATAGCATTGTGAGACATTCATTATATTTTATATTGAGGGTTTAATGATAAATGCTTGAGGGTGATTAAAAAAAGACAAATATTTCTTTGAAGTAATCATATAAATGTCTTAAGCATTGATTCATTATCATAGCTAAGGGATTTTCTCTTAAGGTACAACACCATCTACGCTGAAAGTGCAAGGATGGATATGATTGATGAGTACCTTGTGACTGGTGCAAAAGTCTCATCGTAATCAATCCCCTCCACCTGAGAGAACCTTCTAGCTACAAATACAGGCTTGTGATTTTCCACACTTCAATATACTATCTGCTTCACCTTGTAAGTCCATCTAGATCCTACAATTGACTTCCCCTCTGGTCTTGGGACAACTTCCCATTCACTGTTTTCAATAATGGATTCATACCCCTCAACCATGGAATCAACCCAAACTGGTTATGCACTACTTCCTCGAAAGAGTATGGCTCTATCTCTACACTCTCACTCATAAGAGCCAGGTATCCAGTGTACCGCTCTTGGGACCTTCTCTTCCTGTGTTGTGATGTGGGTTATCCCACATTATCTCTACAATCAAGCACCTACCTATCAGAATCTCTGTTGTGCTTCCTCATGTCTTAGGATTTATCTGCATGAGTGGGTGATTCCACTCTCTATTCCTCTACTTGTGGCTGCTCTACATCTTGAGGTTCTTCTTTTGGAGCTAATATCTCCTCAACTACACACAACTAAATCTCCCTCTCAAGGAAAATTAACATGGCCTTCTCTTCATCGAATTTCACGTCTCTTTTGACCACTATCATCATGTGTTCTGGAAAGTGCACTTGATATATGTGAGGTGTATCATTGTATCCCACAAATATTCCCAACTGAGTTGTTGGCTCTAGCCTCTTCCTGGCATCTTTGGTCACGTGGAAATAAACTGTTGAACTATAAATTTTAAAATACAACACATTTGGTCTCTTACCTAAAAAATATTCCTCTGGTGTACCCATACCAAGTATCTGATGAAGACTTTTTTTATGCACAAATACTGTTGTGTTGCATGATTTAGCCCACATATGCAATGGTAGGCCCTAATCATGCAACATCAATCATGCTTCTCCCACAATAATTTTGATATTCCTTTTTGCAACCCCGTTCTGTTGTGGGTTATCAGGTGTTATCAATTCGCATAGAATTCCTTCTGAAGCACATATGTTCTTGAATTCATTCGAGACATATTATCCACAATTGTCGCTCTTGAAAAAATTCATCTTCTTCCCTATATATTTCTCGACAAGTGATTTTAACTCACAAAACTTTAAGAACTTTTGATATTTCTTCTACATGAAGAAAATCCAACACTTGCGTGAAAACTCATTTACAAAAATCACATAATACCTGTGTTTTGTTGTGGAAGCTATTGAGAAAGGTCCAAACACATCTGGTGAACTCTCTCAAGGATCACCTTTGCTTAGCTTTCCTTATCATGAAAGGTGTCTTTAGTATACTTCTCCAATGTACACCCTTTGCATGTATCTCGCTTCTCAAGTGAACCTTTGGGAATTCTTGTATAAATCTTCTCCATGATCTTCAAAGTGCCATGGTGTAGATGGCCCAATCTCCTGTGCCATAACTCATTGATGTCTCGACTCTCTACCTTCTCTGCTTTCATGCTTAAGGCATCACAATCTTATACATCAAATTTTTAGAGGTTCCTTACTCAAACCCCAATATTATTCACCTGTCCTATGGCTTTGTGACGAAGGAATTCCTTTCCTTTGCTAAATATCACATCAAATCCACAGTATTCCAACATAGCAACAAAAAATAAATTATTATTTAAACCAGGAACATAAATGACATATTTTAATGTGAGAGGTGTACCAGAATCCCTCTAAAAGGTAATTGTACCTATTTCAGTCGCACTATACCTCTTTCATCTCCCATATCCATGTGAAACTCGAGATCCTTCTCCTCTAAGCTACTGAATAATTCTTTGTTTCTGGTCATATGGATTGAAGCTCCAATATCCAAGTACCACACAAAACCCATCACCGATGACACCATGCATGTGATGAAGGTGAAATCCAACTCGAACTGTGTAGAAATTTATTCACATGCCACTCCTCCTAATGTATTCTTGTCGGTCTTCCTGTGCGAATACTTTGTAACATAGTGTCCAAGCTCATGACATTGAAAACTTTTTATCTTCGAAAATTCTTGTTTTTTTCCTACCTAATCAGAATATGATTGGAAATGGGACACCTTCCCTTTCCCTTTCTTTTCCTCTATATCCAAGGCACAATTCTCCTCATCATTAGTCTTTGATGAGGATCCATCCCTAGTGTTCCGTTGAATCTCTTCTTGTACCAAATCAAACCACAATCACTCCCACTCTGGTAGCTTCTCCCTCTCATTCACCGAGTCCTAGCAGTTGTGCCAGCTCTTGGGAAGGCCTATAAGTTCTAGAATCACCAAATCATCCTTGGAAACTATCACACCAACATTTCCAAGCTCATCTCAACGTTGAGTGAACTTCATTAAGTATTTACGTATCATGTCGCCCTTCTCCATCTTGATCTTTCTGAGATATTCCTTTAGTGTTATATTCTTGTGGTCACTACTACTCTAAAATAAATATGTTAAGGCATTCCACATATCATATGGATTTTCCTTTCCATGGATGTGGTGAGCCCTGGTATTTCACCAAGAATGCCGCAACTCCCAGGGGCTGCCCTACTTTACTTTATCAACCCGGAGTTCGTACAAACTTTGAGGTGATAGTGCTATATACACATCAGATGAATTTTGTTCATGTCAACCTCTTCTACTTCACGAAAGAGTTCTATTTCTTAGATTATGAGAACAAATAGAAAGTAAATTGCTAGAAGGAAATGACATAAATGAAACTGAACTAAATTACTAGAAAGGAATGCCAAGAATGAAACTAATTTAATTTGTAGAAAACAGATAGCAGAAAGGAAATTAATTCTAAACCACACTTAACCTAGCCAAACGGCTAAATGCACTCTACCTATCCTATGATCTATCTACCATACTCCTATCCATGCAGCTAAGAGGGCTAATGGGGGGGTTTAACACATGAAATGAGGTTTGGAAAAGGAAATAGGGGGATATAAACCCTTAGAAAAATTTATGATAGCATGAGAAATGACTTTGGAGTGGATAGAGGGGGTTAAAACCTTAGTAAACCTTATTATAATGCAAGATATGACTTCGAAGTGAGAAGAACTCATAAATGCGATGGCGGAATCTGATGAACAGCAAAATTTGTGATGTGCAAAGTCGCAATCACAACTTTGCAAGTTTAAATGGATGGGAGTAAGGACTTAACGGAATGAACTAAATTTTGCGCAGTGTGAAGTGCGAAGAGTGACATGGTGGGTCGTGAATCGCAATATCAAAATTTTACAAGGATAGTGGTAAGGATTAACGGGAATAAAATAAATGGTGTGCAGTGCGAAGTGCGAAGAGTGACGTGGTGGGTCGTGAAACACAATATCGCAAGTTTGCAAGGATATTGGTAAGGATTAACGAGAATAACTAAAATGTGTGAAATGCGATTTGCAATGTGGTAAATGTTGCGGGTAGTGATTTTTGATGTGATAAGTTCCGCGGGATGTGATCTGCGATGTTGTAATTTCTGCAAGATGCGATTTGCGATGTGGTAAGTTCAACGAAGTGCAATTTGCAATGGGGATGACATGGTAGTGAAAAGAAGAAAGGGAAAAGTTGTGATTTTCGATATGCGATGTCACAATATCGTAATCGCAAGAACAAGTGGTAATAGTTAAAGGTAAAAGCTAAGAGTTCTGAAGTGCACTTTGCGATTTCGCAATATCGCAATCACAACGAATGAGTGCTAAGTGTTAAAGTAAACGTTAAATGTTGCGATTTTCAAAGTGTGACGTATAGTGGAGGGAGTCTCGAGGAGGAAGGTGGAGGTTAGGTTTTTGATGGTTTTCAGGCATTTTTGCATTAAAATGAGTCTAGTGACTGTGACCGATAGAACAAAGGAATAAGGCAGGAAATCAGCGAAGGAGAGCAGTAAGTCTTCAAGGAAAAAGGTAAGTGGTGCAAAGTGCGATTTGCAATTTCACAATATCACAATCGCAAGGAAAGAGCGGTAAGTGTTAAAATTAGACATTAAATTTTGCAATTGCAAAGTGCGACATACAATGGTGGGAGTCTTGAGGAGGGTGGAGGTTGGGTTTGCGGTGGTTTTATATGGTTTTTCACGTGTTTTTTGTAAAAATGGTAAGGCAGTCGTGAATGGAGAAACACCTAGAAATAAGGTTGAAGGGATTAAGGGTATTCGAAAGAAAGGTAAGTGTAGTGCTAAGGTGAGAAGTAAAGGAGGGGAATAGAAGCATAAGAGCAGTGCTCCGAAGTGAATCACACCTATGGATTCATGCAGGGGAAATAAATAGAAATGCGAGGTGAAATAGTGAAGGAAAGGCTTGGACTTGGTAAATACAAATTCTTCCCTGAACTTGAACAGAAAGCAATTTTGGCCTATGGGAACATCTGCCCCACTCAAACTCTATTGACAGAGATGAGAGGAGGGATACTTGACCAAAATTTTGGATTTTTTACTCTATTTCACTATGCATAAGAGATTAAAACTACAGCAGCACAAAAACTAAATAGCAATGAAACTTATCAGAAGCAGATCTAACTTTAATGGCAAAAGAAAAACTAGCTAAATGATAGAAAGGAAAAGATAAAAACAAAGGAGAAGCTGATGCACATGGATTGGGCCCTAACCCACGAGCCTAGGCCTCTAAAATTAAATCAATTAAATGAAATTAGTTTGCTCATATCATAAAAGAATAACTGCATACATCTCATAAATTTTTGATCCCTAAATGATAAAAAAAGGCTTCAATAGTTCACAACAATAATTCTGAATGGTATCGAGTATAGGATAGAATAACTCTTCCTAGCTCTAGCTCTACTCTATTTATTCTACAGGGCATCTACCAACAGCTCCCTAGAAAAATGGTGAATGAGTCCATTGGACTCCAAGTAAACCAAGATTGAGTGCTCTCCTCTTTGAGTTTCTTGGCTACCTCTGGAATTCGAATTGCTAGAGAGAATCCTTGGGGATCCTTCGACTGCTTGTGCAATTCAACTTGCTAGAGAGAATATTTGGGATCCTTCGACTACCTTTGAGGGTGGGAAATATTCCTATAATTTCTCCTTGCTGTCTCCTCCAAGTCTTTGTGATAAAATCTTTATAAAAATTCTTAATAAATCATGATTTTATACACTCAAACTTATATTAGGCACTCAAAGTATGTTAGCCTTAATCACCAGCTATACTAGCATCATAAACCCAAATAATAATAAAAATGCAAGGAAAAGAGATCTAAGAAGGAAAAAAGATGATTGTTAACCCTGTTAGTGTCGGTATCTTCATCCCTCCATCAGAGATCAAATTTCTCGTTTTGCATTGCATTATTAGGTGTCTCATTTAGTCAGCTGCATTCCATTAGGAGCATGGATTATCTGACGGTGGTGGCTTGTCACTCATTTCCCTCATGTCCTTTACCTGCTGGCCTATTTCTGTTCAATAAAATCATTTGCAGTCATTTTTGGTCTCATAGTTTGCAAAGAGTCATTTTTAGGGTTTTAGTCTCATTAGGTCTAGGGTTTCATTAATCAGGTCTTCATAATGCCTAATAATGGTCAGCAGGCACATGAGGAAGTCTGAAATAAGGTTTCAGCACTAAAAGTTTCATCATCATATGCTTAATAATGATTTTTCTTCAAAAATCTGTTTTGAAGAAAAATACTCTATTTCATCTTTATATAAATAAATGTAATGTGATTTTAAAGTTTTCTCCGGTTGTAATAATACTTTCACTGGCAACCCTGGTCACCTTTGTCAAAGCTCCAGCCATCCATTTCCTACAAGACAGACAAGAAATTACATCATTCAGTCCAAAAAGCCAAAACGAAGCAAAACAAAGTTTTTGAAGAGTGTCAAAATTTGAAACATTGCAAATTGGGTTTTTTTGAAAAGAAGAATCAAAATCCTTGGCATATAAGATATTTTCATGTTTCAAGACTTCATTTGTATGCCAAAAAGACAATAGTGAGCAAAGGAGAAGCCGTGAGGAGCGAAACAAGCATTTTAAGGCAGACTGTGTTGAAATTTCCTAGCACAACGCATTGGGTGGGTGTCGCGACGCATTGGGTCGACTCCCATTGTGTAAATTTGATCCTGCGCGACGCATTGAAGCTGCGCAACACACTGGGTTTGTTACACGATGCGTTGGGCTGCAAACAAATTCATTGCCATTTCTTCCAAATCTTCAAGTTGACTTAGTCCCTCTTTGTTCAAGTAAGTCATGCAACCTCTCCATTTCCCATGAACATGTGTTTGGTGATATTTATGAGGATTTAAATACAAAAAATCAAACCCTATTATCTTGTTTGAAGAATGCTCCTTTAGGGTTTTGAAATTGTTTTTGTGTCAATCATTCCCATTTCCCCCATCTTGTTAGTCCCTCCTCGCTATCTATCTTGTCACAATAGCCCATTTCCCTATTCCCTTATATCCCTAAAACATTCATTTCTTATCCCATTCGCATTACCCCACATCCCAATTATAAATTTCCCCAAACCCCAATGTTATCCCAAAAACTTAAGAGACTATCCCTAAACTCTTAAATTGATAGTTTTCACTTGATAATAGTCCATCATTTCCACCACCCTATCCCTCCATAGTCCCTCTCATATTATCACATATTTGGCAACAAAACCAAAGACACCAAACTTCTCATTTTCATCCAAGACAACATAGACATTGGAAATCATGGAGACCGATACATCTTATGACCGAGACAGTGATTCCACAACTAAATTAGATGCACCTAGAAGACCTCACAAGAGTGGCAGACATGTGAGGGAGGAGCCCACTTCATTGGTTGAATTGCAGGCTTGTCCTCTTGCTATGGCTTGTTTTCAATTTTGTGAAATGGTGTCTAGGTTCCACCATCATCAAGAGCTGGCCCGATTTTTTGTGTTGCATTTACATGATGGTCAAGTCACCCTTGCCGGTGTGATATTCACTTTAACACCTGAAACTATCTCTCAAGCAACCAGAATACCAAATGTTGGAGAATAATGGAACAAAAGGCAGCAGGTTGACAGGGTACACTATGAGCCATATATCAAGCCTAGTTTTGTGAGACAACTCAATATATTTTTTCCTTTCCGGTTCCTAAAGGATTCATATGCTCCTCTGATGAAACTTATTATCAAATATTTCAGTTGTGAGGGTCGATTTTCACGTCTCTATGCCTATCATATCAGGTTGTTGATGCATTTTACCAGGGTGAGGATGATGAAACTCCCTTATTTCATGTGCCAGAATGTTGAGAATATGACCACTCTCGTGCAAAGGAAAAATCTTGAGCAGCAATATAGCAGTATCTATCACTTTGCACTTATCAAACTTGTGGTTATGCATCAACTCGGTTTGCAGGGTATTTCATGGGAGGATTTAATTTCTAATGATTTCTTCATAGCTCCTCATGTTCCTTTGGAGGTTTTTCATGAGGCAGTTGAACCTTCATATCAGCATGAAGGTCATGAGACACAAACCACTAGTATGCCAGTGTTTGTCACTTATCAGAGAGGCACTAGAGGGTTATTTGCAGCAGCCAGGCGAGTATTATCTCCACCCGGGGTGGAAGGGGTCTCGCTTCTATCATCAGCAGCACAGGTACAGGTATAGGACAAGGGTAAGAGGCCCATGCAGGATGAGGGGCCTTCAGGAGGCTAGGATACTGATTTCATACTCATTGATGAGGATTTGGGCTCACCAAGCTCAAAATTGAGAGAGATTGTTCAGGAGCAGAAGGCGGAAATAGACACTTTGTCCATCAAGTTGCAAAGAGCCAAATGGATTATCAACTACCTTGAGCAGAGAAAAAAATAGCTGGAAGATCAGCAAACTATCATGGAGTTGCAAAATATACGTGAGAACCGGCAAGCTGCCCAAAGGAGCCAAACCAAGATGACATCAATTGAGCGAGAGATTGAGGTTGATCGATAAACTTGGCTTGAAAGGGTCAATATTCATTTGGAGAAGCTGTTGGAGAAGGCCAACAAGGAAAATAACATGTTGAGGCACATGAAGAATCATTATTGGGCAAGAAATCATGTTTGCAAGGCACGAATCAAGATCCTGAAGGCAAAGTTAAAGAGGGCAATTAAGCGTCAGAAAAGGCATAATAGAATCCAAATTTTGGCTGAAGCTTCCTTGGCCCATAATAGTGCATGATGGAGGACACTTAGCCAAAATTTCAAGAAATTTTGGACACATTTTGCAAATTTTGATTTTTTTGGCCTAAACACAGATTTTTCAGCCCGATGTGTTGCGCCACTTGGCGCGCGCTTATGATTGGGAGCTCCTATTGAGTAAAACTTTTTATTTTTGGATTTTTCATGAAAATTTATGCATGCCTACCCATTTTTAAGAGATTTTGACAAGTTTTGGGTTTCCAGAAGGGTCAAAAACACCCTAAAAATGACCTTTCTGCCCCTTTTTGGACACACAGGAAGCAGTGTTGGGAAAACTCATTTTTGGAGGGGCGAATGGCAACCAAATTCATAAATTCTACTTGGATTGGAAATTAGACAGGTAGATATTTCCAACAAGCTATCCTGTGCTCAATTTGGACACCGATAAGGCCTTAAAAATCGGCTCCAAACAGGTGCGAGGCATAGAGAATTCAGGCGCGGCGCATTGGGGGTTTTGGCTCATTTTTCACTCAGTAACTCTGTTTTTCGCATAGTTTTGGCCATTTTGACTTTCTTATCTCCAAATTTAAAACTCTTGATGTAATTTTCTGTAATTTTATGAGTCTTGATGTAATTTTGTCAATTTTTTACTCATGGAAGTAGATTCATCCATCAAAAGGTGAATTGCAACTGAATGAATCAGTTTCCTATCTTATAGAGGAAAGATGTTCCACTACCTATTTTCCAGTTCTTAGTTTAGATCTTGTTGAAACAGATCCTAAACTAGTCAGCTCGACCCCTAGAGGCATGGGGATGAGTTATGCTTGTCTATATCTTGTAGTTTTTCAGTCATTTTTAGGGTTGGACACTTCGGATTGCTTTGAGCTTCATTGTACATTTCATCTCTGCATTTTGGCAAAGGAATAGACCAGGGTTTGCAACACTCCTTGGGATTCATGTGGCTCTTTTTTTTTATGATGTGTTTCTCTCTATTATTGTAAGTTTACTGGTGCTTTATGTGTATCATCTTCCCTCTTATTTCTTCTTAATTTAAACAAACAAGTAATAAAGGTGGAATTCATTAGATTTGCAATGCTCTACCTTGAGTTTTGTTAAATTTTCTATGTTTTCAACTCTATGAAGAGGATTCCTAAAAGTCTCTTGCCCTCTTCAACTCCTCACCAGTCTGAGCTATCCATTTCATTCAAATTGAAACATCAAAACAATTGCCTTCCTTGCCCCATTCAGATCTCTGCAAAAACTAGGCCTCATTCCCCAGACCCAAAATCTGCCTTCCCCTTTGATCCAACAAACACCTTCAAAATCAAATCCAACTCTCTTACATATATACCTAGCCTAAAATCAGCCTTTGTTCAAGTCATCTCAAGCCTCACTGATTATTTTGTTGAGATTGACCAGGAGAGAGCCCTCTCCCGATCTGGTAGGGCTAGCTACCAGGTTAAGCGTGGTTTGATATTACCCTAGATTCTGCCTTCCTCAGCCTAAGGTATATTTAGGTAATAACATAGTGGCAACCATACTAAAGACGTACAAAATGGTTTGTTTGTTAGTATTATTTGTTTTATAAACTACAGACGGAGCCTAATTTATGCCAGGTAGCCTTCAAAATGCTCTTGCTTTGCATTAGCGAAAGTAGAAAACATTGCTTCAGTCAATCTCCGGTCTAGTTTTATAAACGTAACATCTAACTTGTGAATTACCACAGTACATCAGATAATTCTGGACTCTTTTGGGTGATGAGTCTAGAACTCGATACGTTGAACAAGTTGGTTTTTTCCATTTGATTTTTGGGAATGGATCAACACACTGGCTTCCAGACGACATACCAAAGAAAATCCGGATCTCGATCCACCTCCTGTGTATGAAAATCCAAATCTTATTTCGAGAATCCTTCATCAAGAAAGTCTTGTGATTCCTGTGTTCAAATCTCATTCATGTCTCGTTGTTTTTTAATATCTTGAAGATCTTGAGTTTGATGAAAAATTTGAGTTGTCGTTGTTTGAGACTAAGTCTGAAAGTGCTATTGATTCTACTATCCTAAATCCAAAGTTTGTCAAAGATCTTGAAATTGAAAAAGCTAATAGATCCATTGATAGTTACATCTTGAATATTCAGAATTCCATTATGGCAACAAACATTCCTAGATTCATAGAATCTGCATCTGCAACTCTTGGGTCATCCGCAATTACATCTGGTTCACAAATTCCTACCGAGCCTCCTTTCATTCCTACCATTCCCGTACAACCTTCTATCCTTGATCAACAATCTGCAGTAGTATCACCTCCATCCACAACACATACACCTCATACATCAACTGCTCTGACTACTCCTATATCCCCAAACCCGGTTGTAAATCCACCCAGAACAATGGCTACCCAATTTTCACCCCTCGTATTGCCTCAGAACTTGGATGACATGCCCGCTCATTATCAAATCAAAATTCCATTGTTTTATGGTACTCCTCAAAGTGTTACTGCTCAGCAACATGTGGATAGGATGGCAGATTTCTTTGACCTTCATGAGATTGATGCAGAATAGAGATCAGCATGAAAAACCAATTTCTTTTTTCAGCCGAACCATAAGAGATGCAGCCTTAAAGTATAACATTATTGAAAAGCAAGCTCTTGTCTTAGTGAAAGCGTTGAAAGATTTTTGAGTATATATTCTGGATTCTCACATTCTTGCTTATGTTCCTAATGTTGTTGTTAAAGATGTCTTAGTGCAAACAGATCCAGAAGGGAGACAAGGCAAATGGATTGCTGCCTTGTTGGAGTATGATGTGGAGATAAAGCCTACAAAGCTTATCAAAGGACAGGGGCTGGCTAAGCTAATGGCTGAGTCAAATTTGCATGCCTTGGACATTAATCTCATTGCTGCTATGTCCGAGGAAAATGAAGAAAGTTCGCTAATTCAGGTATCAGAAATCTTTGTTCTTTCTCTTTGGTATTCAGACATTGTATATGTGCTCCAAAATCTGTCACCACCACCAGGAATGGCTAAAATCAAAAGTAGGACGCTGAAATTGAAGGCTGCCAAGTTTTGTATCATGAATAATGCACTCTATTGGAAAGATCCCGGTGGTGTCTTGCTAAATTGTTTGGTTGAAGAAGAAGCAAAGAAGGTTATGGAGGACTTTCATAAGGGAGATTGTGGTGGTCACCTTTTCTGGAAAAAAACGGCCAATAAGATTTTGAGAGCAGGATATTATTGGCCGAATCTCTTTCTTGATGTGTACAAAACTATTAAAAGTTGTCATGAATGTCAGATTTTTGAAGGGAGGAAAAAATTGCAGCCTTTGCCGCTCAAGCCCATTGAAGTAAGTGCTCCTTTTCAGCAGTGGGGTTTGGATTTCATTGGCGAAATCCATCCTGCTTCTTCAGCATAGCATAAGTGGATCCTTACAGTGACGGACTATTTTACTAAATGGATTGAGGCGTTTCCCACCAGGCAGGCCACAGATTTGGTAATCATTTCATTTCTTGAAAACAATATTTTGTCTCGTTTTGGTTGTCCAAACAAGCTGATCACTGATAATGCAGCAGCCTTTAAATATAAAATAATGATTGAATTTTGTGATAAGTATCAAATTACTTTGGGGCACTCAACCGCATACCATCCACAAGGCAACGGATTGGCCGAATCCTCAAATAAATCCTTGGTCAACATTATCAAAAAGCTGTTGGAAATAAACAAGAAAAGTTGGCATAAGAAGTTGGTTAATGCACTTTGGGCAGATAGAGTGAGTCAAAAGAAATCTATAGGCATGTCTCCTTTTGAGCTCGTGTATGGTGTTGACACAGTATTCCCGACCTCTCTCACAGTTCCAGTGGTTAAACTTCTGTAGGAAGCTGGCAGCGAAGATGATCATATGCAACGGAGAATAAATCATATGATCCATTTACAGTAGACTAGAGACGAGGTTTCTCAAAACACTTTCAAGTTGCAAGAGAGAATCAAGAAGATATATGATCGAAAGGCAAAAGCAGACAAGTTTCAATTAGAATAAGTGGTGTTGAAATGGGATGCAATAAATGAAGATAAAGGTAAGCATGGCAAGTTCGAGAATCTTTGGAAAGGACCTTTCAGAATTGATGCATATCGAGGCCAAAATGTTTTCCTTTTGAAAGAAATGAATGGGGAAGATTGTCCAGGAGGGCCGGTCAATGGTCGTCTACTCAAACGGTACTATTTTTGAAATGTTTTCTGCTGTCATACATATCATTGTACATACCGGTTTGTTTAAGTTTCATTGTAAGCATGTGCTGTCATCATTTTTTCAGTTTGGGGCCCGAGGTGAAGGCTATAAATATGAAGATTGATTTCAGTTTTGGTTTGATTATTGAGTCAGGTCTTTCAGTGATTTTGGTTTCAAAATTGAGTCAGTTTGAATCAGTTTTCAGTTATCACAATGAGTCAAGAGTCTTGTTTTGGTTTGTCGAAGTTATTGATTCCATAGCCCAATGGAAAAAGGCATTGCCTACTTCCCCAGAGATCTGTAGTTCTTGGCACCTCAAAGGAGCTACCATCCCCATTGGAGCCAATGTTAGTGTCGGTATCTTCATCCCTCCATCAGAGATCAAATTTCTCTTGTTGCATTGCATTACTAGGTGTCTCATTCAGTCATTTGCATTCCATTAGGAGCATGGATCATCTGACGGTAGTGGCTTGTCGCTCATGTCCCTCATGTCCTTTACCTGTTTTCCTATTTCTGTTCAATAAAATCATTTGCAGTCATTTTTGGTCTCATAGTTTGCAAAGAGTCATTTTTAGGGTTTTAGTCTCATTAGATCTAGGGTTTCATTAATTAGGTCTTCAGAATGCCTAATAATGGTCAGCAGGCACATGAGGAAGTCTGAAATAAGGTTTCAGCGCTAAAAGTTTCATCATCATATGCTTAATAATGATTTTTCTTTCATATTTATATAAATAAATGTAATGTGATTTTAAAGTTTTCTTAGTTGTAACAATACTTTCACTGTCAAACCTGGTAGCCTTTGTCAAAGCTCCAGCCATCCATTCCCCGCAAGACAGACAAGAAAGTACATCATTCAGTCCAAAAAGCCAAAATGAAGCAAAACAGAGTTTTTAAAAAGTGTCAAAATTTGAAACATTGCAAAGTGGGTTTTTTTGAAAAGAAGAATAAAAATCCTTGGCATATAAGATATTTTCATGTTTCAAGACTTCATTTGTATGCCAAAAAGACAGTAGTGAGCAAATGAGAATTCGTGAGGAGCGAAACAAGCATTTGAAGGCAGACTGTGTTGTAATTTCCTAGCGTGATGCATTGGGTGGGTGTCGTGACGCATTGGGCGAGTGCGACGCATTGGGTCGGCTCCCATTGTGTAAATTCTCTCCTGCATGACGCATTGAAGTTGCGCAACACACTGGGTTTGTTGCGCGACGCGTTGGGCTGCAAACAAATTCATTGCCATTTCTTCCAAATATTCAAATCGACTTAGTCCCTCTTTGTTCAAGTAAGTCATGCAACCTCTCCATTGCCCATGAACATGTGTTTGGTGATATTTATGAGGATTTAAATACAAAAAATCAAACCCTATTATCTTGTTTGAAGAATTCTCCTTTAGGGTTTTGAAATTGGTTTTGTGTCAATCATTCCCATTTCCCCCATCTTGTTAGTCCCTCCTCACTGTCTATCTTGTCACAATAGCCCATTTCCCTATTCCCTTATATCCCTAAAACATTCATTTCTTATCCCATTCCCATTACCCGACATCCCAATTATAAATTTCCCTAAACCCCAATGTTATCCCAAAAACTTGAGAGACTGTCCCTAAACTCTTAAATTGACAGTTTTCACTTGATAATAGTCCATCATTTCCACCACCCTATCCCTCCATAGTCCCTCTCATATTATCACATATTTGGCAACAAAACCAAAGACACCAAACTTCTCATTTTCATCCAAGACAACATAGACTTTGGAAATCATGGAGACCGATACATCTTATGACTGAGACAGTGATTCCAAAACTGAATTACATGCACCTATAAGACCTCACAAGAGTGGCAGACATGTGAGGGAGGAGCCCACTTCATTGGCTGAATTGCAGGCTTGTCCTCTTGCTATGGCTTGTTTTCAACAACAGTCTTGTTATAAATTTTGTGAAATGGTTGCTAGGGTCCACCATCATCAAGAGCTGGCCCGATTGTTTGTGTTGCATTTACATGATGGTCAAGTCACCCTTGCCGGTGTGACATTCACTTTAACACCTGAAACTATCTCTCAAGCAACCAAAATACCAAATGTTGGAGAACAATGGAACAAAAGGAAATAGGTTGACAGGGTACACTATGAGCTATATATCAAGCCTAATTTTGTGAGACAACTAAGCAAAGTTTTTCCTTTCTGGTTCCTAAAGGATTCATATGCTCCTCTGATGAAACTTATTATCAAATATTTCAGTTGTGAGGGCCGGTTTTCACGTCTTTATGCCTATCATATCAGGTTGCTGATGCATTTTACCAGGGTGAGGATGATGAACCTCCCTTATTTCATGTGCTGGAATGTTGAGAAGATGACCACTCTCGTGCAAAGGAAAACTCCTGAGCAGCAGTATAGCAGTAACTATCACTTTGCACTTATCAAAATTGTGGTTATGCATCAGCTCGGTTTGCAGGGTATTTCATGGGAGGATTTAATTTCTAATGATTTATTCACAGCTCCTCAGTTTCCTTTGGAGTTTTTTCATGAGGCGGGTGAACCTTCATATCAGCATGAAGGTCATGAGACACAGACCACTAGTATGCCGGTGTTTGTCACTTATCATAGAGGCACTAGAGGGTTATTTGCAGCAGCCAGGTGAGTATTATCTCCACTCGGGGTGGAAGGGGTCTCTCTTCCATATTCAGCAGCACAGGTACAGGTACAGGACAAGGGTAAGAGGCCAATGCAGGATGAGGGGCCTTTAGGAGGCTAGGATATCGATTTCATACTCATTGATGAGGATTTGGGCTCACCAAGCTCAAAATTGAGAGAGATTGTTCAGGAGGAGAAGGTGGAAATAGGAAATTTTCCATCAAGTTGCAAAGAGCCCAATGGACTATCAACTACCTTGAGTAGAGAAAAAAACAGCTGGAAGATCATCAAACTATCATGGAGTTTCAAAATACACGTGAGAACCGGCAAGCTACCCACAGGAGCCAAACCAAGATGACATCCATTGAGTGATAGATTGAGGTTGATCGAGAAACTTGGCTTGAAAGGGTAAATATTCATTTGGAGAAGTTGTTGGAGAAGGCCAACAAGGAAAAGAACATGTTGAGGAACATGAAGAATCATTATTGGGCAAGAAATCATGTTTGCAAGGCACGAATCAAGATCCTGAAGGCAAAGTTAAAGAGGGCATTTAAGCGTCGGAAAAGGCATAATAGACTCCAAATTTTGGCTGAAGCTTCCTTGGCCTAGCATATTGCATGATGGAGGATACTCAGCCCAAATTTCAAGAAATTTGGGACACATTTTGCAAATTTTGATTTTTTTGGCATAAACACAGATTTTTCAGCCCGACGCGTCGCGCCACTTGGCGTGCGCTTATGATTGGGAGCTCCTCTTGAGTAAAAATTTGTATTTTTGGATTTTTCATGAAAAGTTATGAATTCCTACCCATTTCCCAAAGATTTTGACAAGTTTTGGGTTTCTAGAAGGGTCAAAAACACCCTAAAAATGACCTTTCTGCCCCTTTTTGGACACACGGGAAGCAGTGTTGGGAAAACTCATTTTTGGAGGGGAAAATTCCAACCAAATTCAGAAATTCCACTTGGGTTGGAAAGTAGACAGGTAGAGCTTTCCAACGAGCTATCCTATTCTCGATTTGGACACTAGGAAGGCCTTCCAAATTGGCTCCAAACTGGCACAACACATAGAGAATTCAGGCGCGGCGCATTGGGGATTTTGGCTCATTTTTCACTCAGTAACTCTGTTTTTCGCCTAGTTTTGGCCAGTTTGACTTTATTATCTCCAAATTTAAAAATATTGATGTAATTTGATGTAATTTGATGAGTCTTGATTTAATTTTGTCAATTTTTTACTCATGGAAGTAGATTCATCCATCAAAAGGTGAATTGCAACTGAATGAATCAGTTTCCTATCTTATAGAGGCAAGTTGTTCCACTACCTATTTTCTAGTTCTTAGTTTAGATATTGCTGAAATAGCTCCTAAACTAGTGATATATACCCCTAGAGTCATGGGGATGAGTTATTCTTGTCTATATCTTTTAGTTTTTCAGTCATTTTCAGGGTTGGACACTTGGGATTGCTTTGAGCTTCATTGTACATTTCATCTCTGCATTTTGGCAAAGGAATAGACCAGGGTTTGCAACACTCCTTGGGATTCATGTGGCTCTTTGTTTTGATGATGTGTTTCTCTCTGTGATTTTAAGTTTACTGGTGCTTTATGTGTATCATCTTCCCTCTTATTTCTTCTTAAGTTAAACAAACAAGTAATAAAGGTGGAATTCATTAGATTTGCAGTTCTCTACCTTGAGTTTTGTTTAATTTTCTATGTTTTCAACTCTCTGAAGAGGATTCCTAAAAGTCTCTTGCCCTCTTCAAATCCTCACCATTCTGAGCTATCCATTTCATTCAAATTGAAACATCAAAAAAATTTCCTTCCTTGCCCCATTCAGATCTCTGCAAAAACTAGTCCTCATTCCCCAGACCCAAAATCTGCCTTCCCCTTTGATCCAAAAAACACCTTCAAAATAAAATCCAACTCTCTTAAATATATACCTAGCCTAAAATCAGCCTTTGTTCAAGTCATCTCAAGCCTCACTGATTATTTTGCTGAGATTAACCAGGAGAGAGCCCTCTCCCGATCTAGTAGGGCTAGCTACCAGGTTAAGCGTGGTTTGATGTTACCCTAGATTCTGCCTTCCTCAGCCCGAGGTAGATTTAGGCAATAAAAAACCCCTCCAAATATGTCTAACAATGGAGCTCATCATCACCCCCCTACTAAATGGTTACTCATCCTCTGATCAAATGATCCTCCTCCTCCATTTCCTTTAAAGCTTTGACAGCCCCCCTGATTTCCTGAGGAAGAAGTGTGGGAGTTTCCCCAAGGGGGTAAAATCCATCATTCGTTTATGGATTATCCCATTCTCTATCTTGTGCATTCATTTCCTCTTCATCAGTCAGCCCCAACTGCAAAGGTGGAATGACCTTTAGTCCTAACCATCAGATATTTTTGTCTTGCATGGCCCTCTTGTATATTGGTGCCCTTTCCAATGCAACCCTAAGTATTTTTGGAGTATAATACTCCATGTTCTTGAGGCTATGTGGGAGGTTGTTCCATATCCTCTAGATGGCCATAATGCCTTCCTTCTCTATTTTCCTAGAAATATCATCAAAGTGGCCTATCACCTGGTTTTGAGTTTGAAGGTAGCTTTCAACCAGTGCGGGGTCCTTTTCAATCTCTCGATGGTTAAGGATGACTCCTCTTGGGCTGAACACTTCTAGTCTAAGATATAAGGGTTCTCTATTTATTATTCCCATGACCTTCTATATCTCTTTGGCTCTATTGTCCTCATTCACCATCCAAGATGCTAGAGCCATTAACTGCATATCTACCATTATAGGATTGGGGTCCCAAATCTCCAGATTTGTCAGGATAAAGTTATGCATATAAAACTATGCCATCTTTTCCTAATCAGCTATGTTGGCTTGCTTGTAGAACTTCATGAATTTCCTACAATATTGGAAAGGGAGTGATCCATGGGAGGCTAGAGTGTCGATTTGAAATAGAAGTCATTGTTCTTTGAGGTACACAACATATGAGTTAGAGGGGAATCTGTGTTGAAGGGCTTTTATGCATAATTCCACCATGGTGGTTACTTGCTCCTCTTTTTGCTGCATTTTCTCCTTTAGTGCTACATTCTCTACCTGTACCTTCTGCAACTACTCCTTTAGATATATTTCTTTGATTCTTTCCTCCCCCCTTAGTGATTCTTCAATGATGATCGGGCTTATGGGAGAAGTTTTTGGCTTTTTCTTATTCTTGTCATCTCCGGAATAGTTAGAGGTCTGCATTTTTATTTTTGCGCTCAGAGGAGCCATGGTAGCAATTATATTTTTGTAGTGAGGGGATGTGACGCTGGGTTGTGATTCTGTGTCTTGCCCACTTTCTGCTATCTCTATGACTTATATGGCCATCTCTTCTATTTTACTTTGGCCCTTTGTCTCTCTCTCTCTTCTTCTTATGGTTCTTCTTGTTTCTACTGGTTCTACCCCAGGTTTCTTCTTCTTCTTTTTCTTTTTTATTTCTTGTTATTCTTCTTCTTCTTCAAGCGATGTGTGCTTCCATCAATCCTCTCCCTCTAAAAATTTTCAATTCACTGGTTTGGATGAGACAAAATTTCCTTTTATTAGATGACACAACTAAATTTGGAGTGCCAATATAACTCCGCTCAGCTCTAGTTCTATTGTAGAGAATTGGTTCCTCCTCCCTATTAATTCAAGATGGACTACACGTTTTCCTCCCCTCGTTATCCTCTACTCCACTAATTTAAAAAATTTCTTTTGCATGCCCAAGTGGCGTGTACTCCCAGTTTTATTCCAGCCATACCTCATGGTGGTGGCCGAGTTAAGTCGCTACCTTTCTGCCCCTCAAAATCTAAGTCTGCAAATTAATTATTTCTGGCTATTATGAATGTGTAGCAAGGGGTGACAGCTTATACTTGAGTTTACATGTTGTTTCCAAGGTGGTTGCAGGAGCTAGAGGTTTGAAACAAGTCTTTTTGGATGTTGCTTTCTTCACCATATTCCCATTCTCTGAGTGAGCATCTTGTTGAAGGAGCAACTTCTTGAATGAGCTGCTAATATTTGTTTGTTGTTTCTGTCTTCTGTGGATGTCGTGTGGGGCGCTTGAGATGCCATCGGTGGCATTCTCATTCTCCTGTAGTTTGTTATGCACCTACACTTGTTTTTCTTCTTGGTAGTCCATGAACAACTTTGTTTTTGAAGGAAATTCCTGATGTTTGTAGAAGTCTATTTGTGTGCTACTTCTCTTGCTACATTGTGATCAGGAATGGAGGAGTGTGGTGTATGGAGGTGATGGAGGAAGTTATGAAGATGATTGGAGTGAATGATGGGAGGGATGACAAGATAGAAGAAGGGAAAATAATATGAATGCTTCCTTGTGTTTTCCAGAAACCATTAACAACTTGCAAAACAACAAACATATAAAAACATAGTGATGCAGATGCATTTTTTGGTTTTTTGTTTTTATTTTTTCTTTTCGAAAGAAAGTGGGTTGCCTCCATGGGGGTTTTCAACCCACAAACTTGCCTTGGGAACCTCAGAGAGGTTTTCACCAATGGATCTTTATAATTTCTTTTTCCTTCATTTTTTTTTTTGAGCAAGTGAGCTTCCTCCATCGAGGTTTTCAACCCATAATATTATTCTTTTGTAATATCCCCAAATGGGAACAAGCAGCAATATTAAACAATATTAAAAAATAACGCAGTTCATCCAAATGAAAGCAGGAGGCCAATATGGAGGCTAAATATTTACATATAAATCAGCAAATCAGATTTATAATGAGGCCCATACAGTGTATAACAGGAAATAGAAGACTTAAACAGGAAGAAACCCTCAAACGGAGGTGCTGCAATCACATATATTCACTGCAAAAGGCTTGAAAATGTTATTTTATAGAGCATACAACATATGAAGATTAAAATTTAGGTCTAGAGCATATAAGTGCATAAAACATCAGATCTATGATAGATCCATACAATATAGAGGCTCCTCTTTCAATTCCCCTAAGATTTTTGAGAAAAACACCATGTACATAAAGTAGATCTAAGATTTAAGTTACAGATCTACAGAAATATGTGGCGATTCAGAAATGTACAACAGTATGCAGATCAGATCTGATATAAACATGTATTAGATATTCTCCAATAGATCTCAAAATATGACGGGAAGATCCCCAACACATGAAGCCCAACTCTCTAAATGGTGTGCTACAACACCCTGCTACAGTACCTACAAGAAAAATGCAGATCTGGAAGGGAAAATGCGTTGTAGGCTATATTACATGTTTGGCCTGATGCCAATATCTAAAAATCCAACTCCAAAGGTCCAATACACTCTTTCCAATGGGATAGAAGGCTTTCCCACTGAAAAGAGGCACTAGAATGGCCTAGATCTGAGTAGATCTAGCCTCCACTTGCTGCAGCTTATAAGGACAACCAAACCCTCAACAGGATCAATGTTGCAGGTCTAAGATGAAGCTTGGACAACTACCTGATAGTGGACAAGACAAGAAATACTCCTCCAAGAGGACTCTCAAGGAAAGAGGTGGGATTCCCGATCAAGAACACCCAGTGCTAAACAACACTATTCTCTACTAAACAGCCAAGAGAATGATATATGTCTAAACAGATAATATATTTAGAAATATAATACAATCAACAACCTTCTCATGTTGTCCTCCTCTTCCTTTTATAAGATAGAAATCTTTCCAAACCCTAAACCATCTCAATGATTTAGCTTCTTTCACATGTGCCACCTCCAACTAAGACTACGTTGTGCATCAATGAGGATCATCTCTTCTAGACAACGATGTTGATCTAGTCGTGGTTGACTCAGTCAAATTTCTCAATCCCTTTCACACATAAGGGTTTTTTTATTAAGATAGCCCAGATTTATCTTTGTTCACATGTGGCATTTATTTATTCTTTTTTTTAGGATTTTTTATTTTCCTCCTTTATACATTTATTCATGCAACAGGAAAATGAAACAAAATTGTATATTTCCATTAGCTTTGGCTAATTGGGAATATTACAGTCCTCCCCTCCAAAAAATTTCTTGTCCTCAAGCAACTGATAAGGTGAGTGCTGCAACACTTCTCCTCCTCCATTGGTGACACCATCATGAATTAAGCTTCCTTCGCAAGCTAAGTGTTCACCAATCCAACCCTCCATGAATTGTTCCTCCAAATTAATCATGAGATGTACATAGTCCATCCCGCAAGGAGTCAATAATTCAAATGAAACAAACATGGCTGAAACAATACTCTCCCTAAAGCATGTAGCATAAGGTACATAGAGAGTCTCCATCCCATGTGGTACATACAAGCCTCCCATCCTCCCTCCATACATACCCATAAAAAGTACAACTATATCATCAAGGTATGGAAGCAAAACTACATATAAACAAACAAAAATTTGAGTATGAGGAGGTGGGTCATAGTCCCACATATGGTACTAGCACAGTGCATCTCTTACCTACATCATATCAAGGTGTGGTAAGTGGTTTCCTCACCACTTACTTGTTGCACATGTCATCTCACTATGGATGAAAGTATGAGATATGTTTGTTTCTTTTTGGAAGCACCCATCATGAAAGAAAATCTCCCTTTGCACAACAAGGGAGTGGCCAAATTCAGAAATTTTAGTGGCCTAATTTGTGCCATGATATTTACATGATACATCACTCCTTCTTGGAGTCATGGCCTACATAAACATGGTGAAAGAATATGTTAAATCAGAAAATGAAACTTGTTTTACATGATCAGATTCTTCACCAACAATGTCTCCCATACATATGGAGTTGTGCATGGATCTTTCTCCTCTTTCCAAAGAAGGAAGAGATGGCTAAAATAACTCTTGCATAGAGTCACAAAGTTGTCCCAACTCCACATAGTTCATGCATTCTTGAAAATGTTGATGTAGTTCTTCTTTCAAGCCTTCCCAATCAAAGCTCCTCATGATGATGTTGTAGATCCTCATGGAATACATATGGCTGAATCAAAACTCTTTGTATGCTCCTTGTAGTATCTTTTTCTTGAGCTTAGAAGCTCTAGAAAAGTAGATCCTACCATGATGATAGATGACTCCTCCTTGGACTAAGTATTCAACTTCATGCAAATCGTCATCAAGTATCATACATGTGTGAATATCTTTGGAGTATTCCACCAACAATTGTGATTTCCAGTATAGATCTACACTTCTCAATAATGACAGCACTGATGATGCATCAACAGAAATGTATGTCATGTTGCTGATCTCCTCCTTGACATCTCCTATGCCAAAGGTGTGCGTTGGAAGGTTTTTCCTTCCATTCTTCTCCTCCCACAGCGCAGATCCAGAATTGAGAGTGGGTGATGTTGATAAGGGAGAAAGATTTCCCTCCTTCTTGATCTTACCCAAGTCTCCCGGCATTGTAGCTTTGTCTTCAAGTGCTCCAATCCCTCCTAGATCTAAGCTTGGAGTAGAAATTTTTGAGGTCTTCCCCAAAAAATCTAAATAAGGTGGCCTCCCTGGTAGTTTGCCACCAGATAAGAGTGTCACATGCAGAAATCTCATGAACATAATAGATGGGATTGTGAGGTCCTTACTTCCACAATGAAAATCCATATTTGTTTTCTATGGGGAAGTGTTATGTGAGGGGTAAGTATGAATGCCTTTGATCATGTGAGGTTCACCACTCTTCTTGTCCACCCATTCCATTTGCAAAGCCTCCTAGTTAGCAGTGAATTTCCCCAATGTAATCAACCATTGAAAACCCAAGATAACATTGGTGTCTAGTATGTCAACTACGAAGAAGTGATCCACCAAGGTGTAGGATCCCATGGTGACTGAAAGTGATGGGACATAATGCATGCATTGCATTGTTCTATCTCCTTGGACCAAAACATAGAATCCTTGAAAAGTATCAGTGGGTATTTCCCTCCTTTGCACAATATGGGCATCAATGAAATTATGGGTAGCCCCACTGTCAACCAAAACAAAAACCCTCTGATTCATGGTTGAACCTTGAAATCTTAAGTTCAAGTACTTAGGTACTTTAGGTTTTAACCCTGTACATAAATTATCTACAAACGAATCTTTAAAATATAAAATAAACAATAGCGAGAGCATAAAATATAAACAGATACACATAGAGATTTTCCCCTAGATCCCAAATCGGGATGACCAGCTTGATTTTTTATTATATTCCTTTTAGTGTTACAACACATATATATACATGTAGAAGCATACATAAACCCTAATCCATTAACCCTGGATTAGAACATAACCGTAGTTCCCTTGACCAGATCTACAAAATACCAGGGGCTGAAAACCATCATGCCCCAAAACCATGTGCAAACCCATGCACAAAACCATGGGTGGGTCTGCCCACCAGAAAATAAGGACCAAAAAAATTTTCCAGGGTGATGCGCCAGACCCCGACAGGGGGGCTACCGCCCCCTTGTGAGCCCCCCATACGTTGCACCAAGCGAACGTACAGTGGGGGCTATCGCCCCCCCTGTTACCCCCCCCCCCCCCCACGCATGACTAGTCGTGGAAAGAATATAAAAAAAAAACCCAACATTCTCCCACTTGTTGTTTTCTTTCCACAAGGGGCCACAGGAGAGCTAAGTCATTAGCTTAGCTTTGCAACACCCATTTTTTCTCTACACCAGAAGAACTTTTGAGTGCTCACATGCTTTGTCAATGCATCTGCAACATTCTTCAAAGTGTCCACCTTTGCCAGCAACACCCTTTTAGCTTCAACCATATATCTCACAAAGTGATATTGAACATCAATATGCTTTGTCTTTGAATGATAAACAGGGTTCTTAGCCAAGAAAATTTCACTTTGGCTATCATAGTATATCCTTATAGCTTGCTGCACCAACCCCATACTTGAACACAATCTCTGCAACCAAATTGATTCCTTGTTTGCATGAGTGGCTGCCATGTATTCTACCTCTATAGTTGAAAGAGCCACTATAGACTGTCTTTTACTCATCCAACTGACTGCACCTCCAGATAGGCTAAACACATACCCACTTGTAGATATTTTTTGGTCCAGATCTCCAGCCCAGTCTGCATCAACAAAAACACGAATGTCCAACACTCTTTCCAATATTTGCCTTCCCTCTTAGCACAAGCCATAATCACTAGTGCCACGCAAATATCTGAAAACCCGCTTCACTACTGTCCAGTGCTCCTTCCCTGGGTTTGACATAAACATGCTTAATACTCCCACTTCATGTGCAATGTTTGGTCTAGTACAAACAATTTCATACATCAGGCTACCCACTACACTTTTATATGGAATACGGGACATATCCTCCTCTTCTTCTTGTGTCTTGGGACACTGTTCATCAAACAACTTTGTACGTACAGGAATTGGAACATTCACCATTTTACTATCCTGCATATTGAACCTCTGCAATATAGTCTCGACATACTTCCTTTGGTTTAACTAGAGCTTCCTCTTTTCCTGATCTCTCTTAATTCCCTTGCCCAAAATATAGTTTGCAACACCAATATCCTTCATGTCGAATTTGGAGAACAACTGGGTCTTCAAATCTTGGATAATTTCATTGCCATTTCCAATCAACAACATATCATCCACATACAAGACCAAATAAATAACACGGTCATGAATTAATTTAAAATAAACACAGTGATCCTCCTTGCTTCTGGTGAAGCCAAGTCCCTGTATATAGGTATCAAATTTCTGATACCACATCCTTGGTAACTGTTTTAACCCATACAGAGACTTCTTTAACCTGCATAGTAGCGCTTTCTTCCCATTCACCATAAATCCTTCAGGTTGTTTCATGTAGATCTTCTCCTTTAGATCCCCGTGAAGAAATGTTGTCTTCACATCCATCTGTTCTACCTAAAAATGAAATGCAGTAGCAACAAATAAAAGTAATCTAATAGAAGTAACTTTGGCAATAGGAGAAAAAATATCACCAAAATCAATTCCCAGCACCTCGGAATAACCTTTTGCTACCAACCAAGCTTTGTATTTCTCCACCTTTCCTTCTACATTAAACTTCTTCTTAAACACTCATTTGCTCCCAATGGGCTTCCTTCTAGCCGGCAACTCCACCAAATCCCATGCCTCATTTTTATGCAAGGATGCCATTTCATCAACCATGGCCTCCTTCCAGAGTTTTCCATCCTCTGAATCTACTGCCTCCCTGATAGTTCTGGGATCATCATCAGTTATAGTTAAAGAAAAATTTGAACAGAAAGTAGATGGACTATACCTTTCTGGTTGTCTTCTTTCCCGAACTGATCTTCTAACAGATGGAGTTTGTGGTTCTTCCTCTTCTGAGTCTTCTTCTGTTGTAGAGTCTAATTCATCCTCCTTTAGCTCAAACTCTATCTTCTCAGGTTCCTTTGGTAGGACTTCATGTTTAACAATATCTTTCACCTCTCTAAACACCACATCTCGACTGCACACAACCTTCCTTGTTTTCGGGTTCCAAAGCTTGTAACCCTTTAAACCACCCTTATACCCAATAACGATGCACTGTTCAGATTTATTATCCAACTTTTTCCTTTTCTCCTTTGGAACATGTACATATGCATCACATCCAAATACCCTTAGATGTGAAAGAGAGGGTTTCTTACCAGTCCATACCTCATGTGGAGTCTTATCCTCCAACGCTGATGAAGGTAATCTGTTAACCAAGTAATATGCAGTCTCCACTGCCTCTGCCTAGAATTCTTGTCCTAACTCGGTACCACTAAGCATGATTCTTGCCTTTTCCATCAGCGTTCTATTCATTCTTTATGCAACCCCATTTTTTTGAGGTGTGTATGGAGTATTATTTTGCCGTTCTATACCACACTTCTTAAAGAACTCTTCAAATTCCGTCTTGCTGAACTCCCCACCATTATCTGTCGTCAACACCTTTATCTTCTTCTTTGTCTAGTTTTCCACCAGAGCCTTAAATTCTTTAAATCTGTCAGAGACTTTAGATTTCTTCCTCGAGAAATATATCCATGTATTCCTTGAGAAGTCATCTATGAATGAAACATAGTACACAGACTTGCCCAATGATGGAACCAACACAGGTCCAAACACATCACTGTGCACAAGCTCTAATATCTTGTTTTCCCTCTTAGCACCAGAAGGAAAACTGACCCGATTCTGCTTCCCATATACACAATGTTCACAGAAATCAAAATCTAGAGAGCTATTAGAAATACCTTCTACCATACCATTTCCGTGTAGTATCCGAAGGCCCTTCTCTCCAATATGTCCAAGCCTTTGATGCCATAGCATGGTCTTTTCTCCAGAGACCACAAGGCTTTCCGCTCTCCTTTCCGGAACCACAAAACTATTGCACCCATCAATAATAGTGCTACCTTGAAGCTTGTACAAAGTTTCAATCCAAACTCCCCGCATTAATACCAGTGCTCCCCGAACCATCTTACAGGCATCTTTCTCAAACACTGTTTTTACACCTACATCATCCATCTTGCTTATAGAAATAATATTTATGGCCAATGCAGGAATGTGCAGAACACCAGCAAGTGTTCTAATCCTTCCACCTTGCAGCTTCATCTTGACTTTTCCATGTCCAATGATTCTGGACTTCCTATCATCACCTAAAAAGACATCACCGCCATCATATTTCTCATACTCACAGAGCCACTCCCTATGAGGAGTGAAGTGAAAGGATGCACCCGAGTCAATCAACCATGACTCATGATCTACATGTGTATTTAAAGAAGAAGCCAAATACACATCCCCACCTTCATCTGAGGTGGTTTTTGCCTCTGTAGAAGGAGCAACATCAAATCCCTTTCCTTTTTCAGGAGCTTTATATCTGCAGTCATTTTTGTAGTGCCCTTCCTTTCCACATTTCTAGCACACCTTTACAAAATTTCCAGGAGATTTAGATCTCCCTCTAGATTTAGGTCTCCCACTCGAAACCTTATTCTTGTTTATTTTTTGGGACCTTCCTCGTATAGATAAGGCATCTCCATTCTGACCCTCCATATTTCTCCGTATCATTTCCTCTGACAGCAAGGCTGAGACAATGTCATCAAAATTCAAGGTAGTTGTGTTGCTACCTATTGCAATAACCAGACTATCCCACGAATCTGGTAGAGAACACAAAAAACTGAGGCACTTATCTTCATCAAAGATTTTAATATCAACAGATGACAGCTGACTTACCACAGTATTGAAGGCGTTCAAATGCTCTATCACCAAGTCTCCATTCTTCATCCTCAGGTTATACAACTTTTCTCGCAGGAACAATTTATTCACCAGAGACTTAGATTGGTACAAAGTCCCTAGCTTGTCCCACAAGGTCTTCGTCGTAGCTTCCCCAGATAAATTCAACAATACCGAATCTGAGACACACAACCGTATTGTGCTCTTTGCCTTTCGATCCAGTTTCTTCCAGTCTTCATCTGACATTGTTGTTGGTTTAGTACCCGGATCTACACTGGTCCTTATCCACCAGCAGATCCTCCATCTTGAGCTTCCACAACTCAAAACTTTGACCATTAAATTTCTCGATCTCTATCTTCCCATTGCTCGTCATCTTATTTCACCACAAGAATTGATCCCGCAGATCTCCCACTGAACAGGGTCTACCTCAGGCCCAAGAAAAAAACCCCTCAGCAGCAAAGGCATCCCCTTGAAGCTGAAATTTCTCTGATACCAAATGTAGGTTTTAACCATGTACATAAATTATCTATGAATGAACCTTTAAAACAGAAAATAAACAATAGCGAGAGCATAAAACATAAAACAAATATGCACAGAGATTTTCCCCTAGATCCCAAATCGGGACGACCAGCTTGATTTTTCATTATATTCCTTTTAGTGTTACAACACATATATATAAATGCCGAAGAATACATAAACCCCAATCCATTAACCATGGATTAGAACATAAACAGAGTTCCCTTGACCGGATCTACAAAATACCAGGGCCCGAAAACCATCATGCCCCAAAACCATGTGCAAACCCATGCACAAAACTATGGGCAGGTCCGCCCACCAGAAAATAAGGACCAAAAAAATTTTCAAGGGCGCTACCCCGGACCCCGACAGGGGGGGCTACCACCCCCCCTATGAGCCCCTCGTACGTTGTGCCCAGCGCAACGTACAGGGGGGGCTATCACCCCCCTGTTACCCCCCACGCGTGACTAGTCGTGGAAAGAATATAACACAAACCCAACAGGTACTCTCCTGAAATATGCAAGAGTTCCTCCAATAGGAGAAAATGCTCCATTTCCATCTCCTGATGGTGTTGGATCTCCTTCAACATTTTCAGTGTTGTGACCACTTCTTGGTTCATCATCTTCATCTTCTTCAAGATCTGAGAAGACCTTTATGTAATGTCCTTTACCATCAACACATCTATGTCCAGGTACCCATGGTTCTTGGAAAGTGAAGCATAGCTTCTTCCTCCTTAGATCTCTCTATACTTCATCATCAAGAGGCTTCTTGTATGAGCTCTCCTTTGAAGGAGCGGCTTTCTCTTCTTTTCCTTTAGAAAGAAAAGAGGGCTTGTGCTGAAAGTTTGCCTTTGCTTTTGGTAAGGTATCTTAAAGGTCTCTAGCCCTCTCAATGGCATCATGCAAGGTAGTGGGCTTGGTAGACTTTACCAACCCATGAAGAGGTTCATCTAGACCATTGATGAACATGTACACCCTTCTTGTTGTAGACAAGTTAGGAACCATAACAGATAATCTCAAAAATTCAGAAATATAAGACTCTGTATTAGCTAATTGCTTCAACTTTGCAAGGCTCATGAAAGGTGCTTCTGGATCTCTTCTGTCAAATCTCTCCACCACTCTTTTAGTGAACTCTAAATAAGTTGTTACATTGGCATGACCCAATGTACATAAGCCATGGAACCACCAGTCATGTGCTTCACCTTCAAAGTGTAGCGCTGCAATCTTGATAGCTTCCATCTCAGGGAATTTGTTCAGCTGAAAGTAGATGTCAAGTTTTTATACCCATGCTTTAACATAACACTTAGATGACCCATCAAAATTGTGTAGGAAGAATCTACCCATAGAGTGATGTCGATCATGATTATGAGTGAATCCACCATCTCTATGCTGATGCCTTGGTCTTCTCTTGTCATTCAAATGACAGAACTCTTGAAAACTCAAGTGATAATTTAATCTATGATTTTGAGATGCATATTCTTAAAATTATTCTTGAAGGGATGCTTTCTCTTGTAACCCTTCATTTCCCACAGCCAAAAAGGTAGGCATGGTGGAGTGTTGGGAAACTTGTGGCTGATTCACTCATTGATCATTCCAGTGGTGAGATATGCCAAATCTTTCTCCAAGATGAAATCTCTAAAAAAATTCTTTGATT
The DNA here is from genome assembly GCA_034641835.2 of Pinus albicaulis. Classification (NCBI taxonomy): domain Eukaryota; kingdom Viridiplantae; phylum Streptophyta; class Pinopsida; order Pinales; family Pinaceae; genus Pinus; species Pinus albicaulis. Next base: position 372,572 of record JAXQQM020063278.1, read on the forward strand.
CTGTCCATTCTCATCTCTTTGATATCTCTAGCAAGATCTTGCATGGCTTTCAAAAGGGTTTTTGCAAACTCCTTTCTATCTTCATCACTTCCAAATTCAGGCGCTTTACCCTTGTCTTTATCATCATTTGTGTAATCAAATTTCTTCTGTCTTCTTCTTAGATAACACTTCTCTCTATCAGTAAGAGGCTCATCTTCTTCTGAAGACATATTGGCTTCTTACAAGATGTGCCAAGATGATTTCTCTAATACCATTGTAATATCCCCAAATGGGAACAAGCAATAATATTAAACAATATTGTTCAAAAATAACGCAGTTCATCCAAATGAAATCAGGAGGCCAATATGGAGGCTCAATATTTACATATATATCAGAAAATCAGATTTACAATGAGGCCCATACAATGTATAACAAGAAACAGAAGACTTAAACAGGAAAAAACCCTCAAAAGGAGGTGTTGCAATCACATATATTCACTACAAAAAGCTTGACAGCGTTATTTTATAGAGCATACAACAGCTAAAGATTAAAATTTAAATATAGAGCATATAAGTGCATAAAACATCAAATCTATGATAGATCCATACACTATAGAGGCTCCTCTTTCAATTCCCCTAGTAGTTTTGAGCAAGACACCATGTACATGAAGTAGATCTAAGGTTTAAGTTACAGATATGAAGAAATGTGCAATGATTCAGAAATGTGCAGCAGTATGCAGATAATATATAATATAAAAATGTATTAGATATTCTCCAATAGATCTCAAAATATGATGGGCAGATCCCCAACACATGAAGCCCAGCTCTCCAAGTGGTGTGCTACAACACCCAGCAACAGTACCTACAAGAAAAACGCAGACCTGGAAGGGAAACTGCACTGTAGGCTTTAGTACATATTTGGCCTGATGCCAAGATCTAAAAATGCAGCTCCAAAGGTCCAATACACTCTTGCCAATGGGATAGAAGGCTTTCCCACTTAAAAAAGGCACTAGAATGGCCTAGATCTAAGTAGATCTAGCCTCCACTTGCTACAACTTACAAGGACAACCAAACCCTCAACAGGATCAACATTGTAGGTGTAAGATGAAGCTTGGCCAACTGCCTGATAGTGGACAAGACAAGCAAGACTCTTCCAAGAGGCCTCTCAAGGAAAGAGGTGGGATTCCCGATCAGGAACACCCAGTGCTAAACAACACTATTCTCTACTAAACATCCAAGAGAATGATATATGTCTAAACAAAAAATATATTCAGAAATATAATACAATCAACAACCTTCTAATGATGTCCTCCTCTTCCTTTTATAAGATATAAATCTTTCCAAACCCTAAACCATCTCAATGACTTAGCTTCTTTCACATGTGCCACCTCCAACTAAGACTGCGCTGTGCATCAATAAGGATCATCTCTTCTAGACAGTTTTGTTGATCTGGTCATGGTTGACTTAGTCAAATGTCTGAATCCATTTCACACATAAGGGTGTTTTATTAAGATAGCCCATATTTATCTTTGTTCATATGTGGCATTGATTTATTCTCTGTTTTAGGAGTTTTTATTATCCTCCTTTACACATTTATTCATGCAACAGGAAAATGAAACAAAATTGTATATTCCCATTTGCTTGGGCTAATTGGGAATATTACATCTTTTTTCTTTTCTTTTTTCTTTCAGGAGGTGTGGGAAACTATGGAGTTCCTCATCACATACACCTCTCTTCTTATTAAATTGAAGAATTTTTTCCTTGACAAAGGCTTCTTGTAAATTTTAATTCTGTGACCATTGACAAGAAAGTGGATCCCTTCCTCATCTATGGTCCTAATTTGAACTGCGCCATTATCAAAGAATTTCTCCACTGCGTAAGGCCCAAAGCATCTTTTCATAAACTTGCCTTTGAAGTATTTAAGCCTTGAATCCTACAACAATACCCAATATCCTTCTTGGAAGGTCTTTTATTTGATGTTATTGTCATGCCATACCTTCCTTTGCAGCTGAACTACCTCTGTGTGAAGAAATTCTTGCATTACGAACTCATTCAATCCATTTAGTTGTAGAAACCTCTCTTTTTGGGCATTTTTTAGATCTATATTTAATTCAGCTACCATTATTAAAGTATTGAATTCACACTCAACTGAAATTAGAGCTTTCTTACCATAGACTAGTTCTTAAGCAGTGAATCCTGTTGTTGTCTTCCAAGTAGTATTGTAGGCCCAATTAGCTTCTACTAATCTATCTGCCAAATATTTTCTACTGCTGCTCACAAACCTGGTGAGGATTCTCTCTAAATCTATGTTAGTTACTTCTACTTGGTCATTTTCCTGAGGGTGATAGGCAGTAGAAGTTTTATGCTTAATCTTGTGCTTTCTCAAAAGATTCTCAATGAGGTGAGAGGTGAATTGGGATCCCTTATCAGTGACTATTTCTCTGGGATATCCAAATCTTTAAAACAAATTCTCCCTCAAAAATTATGATACTTTCTCCTCAGTTTCTACTTTTACTGCTTTTTGTTCAACCCACTTTGTCAGGTAATCAATGCAGACTATGATATACTTCTTTTGTCTGGATGGTGGATCGATAGGTCCAATAAAATCCGTGCCCCACTTACAAAATGGCTCTAGAGCCACCTGAGGGTGTAAATGAATTTCATCCCTTTGTGTGGGCTTCCCCATCCTTTGGCACTGGTCACACCTGTTGGTGTATCTTACCGAATCTTGATGAAGGGTAGGCCAATAGTATCCTACCTGCAACACTTTGTAAGTGGTTCTCTTTGTAGCAAAGTGGCCTCCACATGGGTTGTCATGACATTCAAAGGGGATATCGAAAACTTCTTCCTCCCTCACACTTCTTCTTAGGATTTGATCATGGCCTAGCTTGAAGAGATTCTTCCCAATCCATCTGAAAGGGGTGCCTTTTCTGATGATTCTGCTCCTCTCCCTGAATGAAATATTAGGAGGGAGTCTTCCATCAACCAAGTTAGCTATATCAAAAAAACATGGTGAGAGTTTTGATATGGAAAAGAGGTGTTCATCTGGCAAGTAATCATCCACCATTCCTTCTTCACCTGCAGGGAGAATTAACTTGGACAAAAAATATACAACAACATTTTCCTTTCCAGGTTTATCAACAATAGTCAAATCAAATTTCTGCAAAAGTAAGAACCATCTAATTATTCTAGCATTAGCCTCTGGTTTTTTCATTAAATATTTGATGGCTGCATGGTAAGTGTGAAAAAAGGTCTGATATCCAGTGGCATAATGTCTGAATTTGTTCAATGCATGGAAAATGGCCAACATCTCCTTCTTAGTAATAGCATAATTCAGCTCGGATTTGGACAAATTCTTGCTGATGAAATAAATGGCATAAGAAATTTTTTCCTCTAATTGTCCTAATGTTACCACTACATCTTTTTCAGATGCATCAGTGTGGATGTGGAATGGTAGAGTCCAATTTGGAACTCGGAGGATGGGAGAAGTACTCAACTGCTTTTTAATGAGCTCAAAATCCTCTTGATAAGGACCAGACCAAATAACCTCAGAATCTTTTGCCAATAACCCAAATAATGGTGAAGCCATCTTACTGAAATCTTTTATGAACCTTATATAGTAACCAAATAAGCCTAAGAATATCCTAGCATTTTTCTTCTTTTGAGGAGCAGTTAGCCTTTTGATGATAGTGATTTTGTTCGGGTCTACTTGTATTCCTACTTGGGATATGGAGTTTCCTAATACAGCCCTTGCTTTCTTCAGGGATTCACACTTACGCTGGGCTCAAGGAGAGATGCATCTCAATGCACATTCTTAGTACTTTACCCAAATTGGAGAGAGATTCTTGGAAGTTATCCCCATATGGCATGAAATCATCCATGTAAATTTCGACAGAGTCATGGACTAACTCAGAAAAAATGCTTAGGACAGCCCTTTGGAAGGTGGCCAAGGCATTGCATAACCCAAAGGGTAGGACTCTATAAGAAAAAGTGCCCCAAGGATAGGTCAAAGTGGTCTTATCTTGGTCTTCAGGTCTGATTTGAATCTGGTTTTACCCACTGAACCCATCTAAGAAGGAAAATAACTTCTTCCCTACAAGGCCATCTAAGACATGGTCTATAAAGGGAAAATGGAAATGGTCTTTCTTGGTGGCTTTGTTAAGTTCTCTATAATCAACAAAAATTCACCACTTCCCATTCTTCTTTGGGACTAGGACAAGAGGAGATACCCACTCACTATCGGATATAGGATATATGAACCCTCCATCCAATAGTTTCTGCAACTCTTTTTTGACTATGTCCTTCAGAGCTAGGTTCATTCTTCTTTGGGGTTGTCTCACAAGCTTGCATCCTTCTTTGATGTAAATTTGTTGTTTTCATATTGAAGGATGCACCCCTTTCGTGTCCTTGTAATCCTAATCAAATGCTTCAAGATTTTCTTTCAAAAGATGGCATAGCTGCTTCTCTTCTTCATTTGAGAAGTTTGGGTTGTTTTCAAAGATCTAGATGGGCCAAAATCAATAGCCTTGGTGGTTTTAGAGGTTTTCTCAACTAATTTCACTTCCATCCAAGGTTGGCTTTCAAACTCGTTGACTAGGGTTTCGAGAGGAGTGTTAGTGGAGGACTCGTTTTCAATGGCATGGTCGATGAGTTCATCTTCATCAAGCTGTCCCCCTCTAAGGATAGCGTCTATGGTACACATAGGGGAAATATTATATAACTCATCTTCTTCATCCTCCAACCATATAGCGAGATCATGATCAATGGAAGGTCACAGAGGATCAAGAAGAGACTAAGTATTCTTCCTTTTCCTCCTTAACCTCTACAGGTGGAGATGGGGGATGGTTGTCTGGGAGTACTCTTCCTAACCTAAGATTAACCTCCTGTATCTCCAGAGCATATGTTGGATGGGATGTTTCTCCACTGGGAGCTTGTTGTGCCTGTCTGTTGTTCAGGTTCAGATTGGGCTATGCAGGTATAGGTAGCCTAGGTGGAGCAACATGAGTAAGCTGAGGTTGAGGTTGAGGTGGAGGCATCAGAGCAGGTAGTTGATTTTTTTGAGGCCTCCACCCTTGGGATGGATTGTTCCACTGATTTTTTTGTGGAACATACTACTGAAATGGTTGGTTTACTGGCTGAGGCTAATATGAAGGGTTAGAAGGCCAAGTAGGTGGTGTAGACCAGGATGGAGGAGTGGGGGTGTACCATGGTTGCATGGGTACAATCTGATTGTTGTAATAGTAAGAGTGAGGTGCACCTTGCATACATTGTTTATATGGCCAAGGGCCCTAAGGCCTTCTCTAGTTGGTGAAACAGAGTTTCTCTAGCATTGTTTCCCCACCTTGATATATAGCTTTAAGTCCAGGTAAGGAGGGACACTTTTCTGTGGCATGATTCTCTTCACAGACTAAGAAAACCTCTATGACATTCAATGGACATTCATTTCTTGGGTGTTTCCTAGTACATATAGGACAAAATATGGCCAGGGATCTCTCTGCTTCCTCTTGCTTCCTTTTCACCTACATTGTGTCCATTTGCAAAGAAAAGGTGTGCATCATGTCACTCTTGAAGTTCTCTAGCATGTTTCCAATCTCATGTTTTATGAAGGTGGAAGAGGAAGGGATATTGGATGTAGTTTGGATAGCTCTTCCCTTCTTCCTAAATTTCCTATAATGGTTCTGGAAGATAGTTTTAATTGCTTCATAGGGTTTTTGGTAGATATCTCCTCCTGATAACATATTCAAGGTTGCTATCATCTCTTCACTGGTCCCTCGAAGAAGTACACGTTTTAGTGATTCAGGATCAAGAGTACAATTGGCTCTCTTATAGTTCAATGGAAACCTCTCTTCATAATCCTCTAGGGATTCATCAAGCCCTAGAGTCATCCTAAATATCTCATCCTTAGTTTCCTTGGAACTACAGTAGTCTTTGTACTCGCTGCTGATGGTATCTTCCATATGTGCCCAGGTAGTAATTCTATCCCCAAGCAGACCCATGAACCAGTGCAAGGCTGCATCCTTAAGGGTGGATGGGAATAGCTTTAACATCTGATCATGAGAGGTGTAGTCATAAGTCCTATAGACAACAAAAAATTCAAACATGAATGTGTCAGGGTCCTCAGAGGTAAGTCCATGGAAGTGTGAAAGAGTTGAGGGGCTAATTTTTTTCATCTTAGTGTCCCCATCTTCCTCTCTTATGGGAAAGGCTCTATGGGTCCCAGCCATGGTTAAGATAGGTGAAGAAGGTCCATTAGTTGAAACAAGGTCTTCTTCTTCTTCCCCAATAGGATCCTCAAAATATTCAGAAGGCTCTCCTATAGGGGGTTTAATCTCACTGCCATTGAAGAAGAGTGAAGGGTGGCTAAGAGGTGATGCGGGGGCTTTAGGTAAGGTTTGTCTTTGAGTATTCCTAGTCCTACGAGGCATGAAAATCATATCTTTTTTTTTACTTTTTCAAAATTTCTAAAGTTACATGAAAAGAAATGAAAGCAAAAAATAATGCTAAAAAAATCAAAATATCTACTAGACACCTCCCCGGCAACGATGCCAAAAAGTGGTGAGCCCTGGTATTGCACCAAGAATGCTGCAACTCCTAGGGGTTGCCCCTACTTTACTTTATCAACCAGGGGTTCGTACAAACTTTGAGGTGACAGTGCTATATACACAACATATGAACTCTGTTCATGTCATCCTCTTATGCTTCACGAAAGGGTGTTATTTCTTAAATTATGAGAACAACTGGAAAGTAAATTGTTGGAAGGAAATGAGAGAAAGGAAATTGAACTAAATTGTTGGAAAGGAATGCCAAGAATGAAACTAATTTAATTTGTAGAAAATAGATAGTAGAAAGGAAATTAACTCTAAACCACACTTAACTTGGCCAAGTGGCTAAATGCATTCTACCTATCTTATGATCTATCTACCATAATCCTATCCATCCAAATAAACTATCCATACCTTAATTTTAATTAAAAATAATTAATTTGCAGCTTACAGGGAAGAAAAAATGCTAAGAGAGCTAATGGGGGGGTCTAACACATGAAATGAGGCTTGGAAGTGGAAAGAGGGGGTTAAACCCTTAGAAAAAATTATGATAGTGTGAGAAATGGATTTGGAGCAAACATAGGGGGTTAAACCCTTACGAAAAATTATTATAACACAAGAAATGACTTTGAATCAAGAAGAACATAGAAATGTGATGGCAGAATGTGATGGACATAAAAAGTTGTGATGTGCGATGTCGTAATCACAACTTTGCAAGTTTAAATGGATGGCAGTAAGGACTTAATGGAATCAACTAAATGGTGCTATGAAGTGCGTGACATAAGTGCGAATATCTTGGAAATGTTGTCATTGATGGCAAAGGAGATGACAAAGGAGGTAGCAGATGCAGACAAAGAACAAATTACAAGGAACAGAGGAAGCAGTGAATTGAAGCAAAGACAGAGACAGACAATGGAGGCAGAAAAGAAGCAAACGAAGGAAGCAAAGGAGACAGGCAGAGGCAGAGGAAACAAATATAAAGGAGAAAGGCAGAGACACAACTGTTATTGCAGAGAAACAACTGTTATTCCGAGAATATTTTACATAGCCGGGCGTTACACATAACATAAATTACATTCCGGGAATCGCATACTCCAGCGGAAAAGTATTGTGCTTTATATTCAAATGCGCAGTGTGAATGGAGCGGAACCATATTCAAATGCGCAGTGTGAATGGAGCGAAACCATAGTCAAATGCGCAGTGTGAATGGAGTGGAACCATAGTCGTAACAGATGAAATCACAGCGGTGAAATGCGATGAATAGTTATTTATATATATAATTGAAATCGTGGAGGACCGGAACCTGGAGTAGAGAACGGAACCGTGACCGAGAGGAACAGTGACGGGGGTTTGGAGCGAAACCGTGGGTTTCATCGCACCACCATCCGTCGGGCAAGCGGTTTCCACCATTCGCGAACGATTCCATAGACAGACTGACGCGTGTCCCTGAACGAAATTGAAAACCGCCGGTTAAAGTGCGCCATCGCACGTTATAGTTCGTACCAAGACGCTGAGCGATATGTGTACGAGCCGTTGATCTGGAAGACGGCCATCGGACGGTGATCGCACGTTGGACTTGCCCATAGTTTAACCAAGGTACGCGGAAGTTAACCAGATGTGGTACGAGCATTTGATTGGGCCGTCGTTTATACCTGTGGGCCCGGAGCCAAGGTTTACTATACGGTTATTTGTTTAAAACAGAGCGGTTGATTTAATATAAAGTGCGAAGGGTTATAACTTTAAGTCCTAAGGTTCGGAGATATATTTATATATAACGTAATACAGTTTGTTGATATAAAGGTTATAAACACCGCCACAGTTTATTAACAGTTTGAATCGGGAATATGTATACACGACGATATATTTATATACTGTGCTAAAGTCATAAGGTTGGGTTTTTATTATGGTTTGACCACAGTTTTGAAGATGCCGAGAGTTGATTTTACCAAAGGTTCTGTAGTTGAAACTATTCAAAAGGTGTTTTAAATTTAAAGCCTTTGGAATATGTGGGTCCAGATATATATAGCCTCGTGTGAAATATTGTAAAGATTGAAAAATGAATGACTTTATATGTATGGTTTTATAACCATGGAAAAATGAAATATCCGAATTAATTCATTTTTTCCCAGATTTAAAATCAGCAGGTATATATGCAGCAGGTGCACAAAATCACGGTGAACAGGTGAATAAACACAGCGATAAAAGCATGGGTCTGAAAGAGGTAAACAGAGATTACAGGTTGACAGGTATACATTCACAGGTGCACACAATTACAATGAACCAAGGTACACAGAACAGTCACTCAACAACTGCAGAAAAGACAAAGCCAGTAAATCCAAAATCCAGAAAGAACAAGCCGAGGGAATGATATAATTGAAAAAAACAACAACATTTTTTAATTGTTTGTGATGCAAAGGAAAGTATCCTAAGGAAAAGAAACTCCTATCAGAGCATGGAAATTTGTACATATTGTTATATTTAAAAATTGAGTTGATAAAGAAAAATAGAGACAGAGTCAATATTTTATTCATTTTACTCCAAATTCCTTGTGAAATACAAACAGTCATGTGAGGATCTCTATATATAATATCAATTTGATATGCACAAAGAGTTAGAGAGAGAAAATATAGAGAAGGCAAAGTATAGAAGTGTATGCGTAGAAGATTAAGAAAAAGGGGAGAGCAGCAGAGAAGCCAGGACAGAGCTAACCAAGCTTAGGTAAATCAACAAACATTCAGCTTTGAAAACTTCCCTATCACAGAACATAGCCGCCATTGTAGCCGACTGGTGTTGCTCTTGTAGTTGAAAACTTCAGAAATTTAAGGAGTTGATGTTTCGTGTGCCAATCTGAGAATTGAGTGTATAGCTTCCGTAGGTTGCGCTTGCAGTGCCAGGTGGTGAGAGGGAGTTGGAGCTGTTTCTGTACTCACACATGATGGTTTTATCTTTTGTATTTCCACTTATATCTGCTGTCTCTGTGCATGATGTTTATGTGTTGATCTAATTTATATCATCTGCTTAATACCTGCTGCTCTCATATTAAGTCTGTTGTTATATTATATTAATACTTGTTGTTCACATTCTAAGATTACTCACATATTAAGTTGGACATGAAATGAAGGTGTAAATAAGGTTTAATAAAATTTTTAAAAGATTATGAATGTGTTAAACTGATTCACGCCCCCCCTCTCAATTTAACTAAGAGTTCAACAATTGGTATCAGAGCAGGTTCCTTTGTACAAGTCTAACAACTGAAAGGAGATCCTAGGTTCCCAAGATGGCTAGTAAAGAAGGATGCTCAACCAATAAAGCCCCTTTCTTCACTGGTGAAAATTATGCTTTCTGGAAAATCAGAATGATGACATACATAATGTCTCTAGGAATAGAAGTCTGGGCTGCTGTGGAATTAGGATATGCCCCGAAGGCAACTAACACAGAGAAAGAAACAAAACAAGATTTTGTGGCTAACGCAAAAGCCATGAATGCCATCCTGAATGGATTGTGTGAAGCAAAGTTTATTAAAGTAATGCACAAAGACACTGCCAAAGAAATATGGGATACTCTTGAAAACATACATGAGGGAGACAAGAAAGTAAAGACTGCCAAACTTCAAGTCTATAGAGCCCAGTTTGAGAACTTAAAAATGAATGATGATGAAGACATTGCCAGTTTCTTCCTAAAAGCTGCATAAATTATTAACAATATGAAAGCTCTTGGAGAAAAAATGCCAGAAAGTATAATTGTACAAAATATTCTAAGATCTCTTCCATCCAGGTTTAATCCAAAGGTGTCTGCAATAGAAGAAACAACTGATTGGGAGACCTTGACCATGAACCAGCTACTTGGAAATCTAATAGCCTATGAAATGAGGCTCCCACAGAAGAAGCCAAGTACGAGGGAAGCAACCTTTAAAATAGAAAAGAAGAAAGAAGAAGAAGGTGAAGTCGACCTTGAGGGGGAGCTAAGAAGTGCTCTGGAAGAGATTGGTAGACTCAAGCTGAAATGCAGAAAACAAAAGGACATTCTCCTCAAGTATGTACGAGAAGAACATAATTCAAAATTCCTTATGCAGCTAAAGATAGAGCTTGAAGAAGCCAAGAAGATAGAGGACATGTTACTTAAGCAAATCAAGGAAAAAACTCAGGAACAAGAAAAGTTGGAAGAAGAAGTAGTATGTCTCAGGAAGAAATTAGAAAATGCTCAAAGGAAAGTGGTTATAAACTCTTCTCAAACAACAAGCTCTAGTAAGTTGAATGAAATTCTGGTTGCTCAAAGATCCCCTATGATAAAGACTGGAATAGGCTATGAAGGAGAATCAAGCAAAGGAAAAGAAAAGGTTGACAGAGAAATTGTTTTTGTAAAAGCAAAGAAGAATGATGAAGCAGCTCAAACAATTCCTACAAAAGAAGAAATCTGCAATAAGGAAGACAGAGATCAGAAGAAACCATTAGTGGCAAAGAATGTAATAAATACTAAGACCCCTGAATATGTAAAATTTGGAAACCATCAAAGGAGATTCTTCCCTCCAATGAAGAATGCCACCTGTTATGTCTGCCACAAGCTGGGACACATTGCTGCATATTGTCATGCAAGGAGGAGTAATTCAAACCAGCAAAAGATGCAAACATTAAAGAGACTTCCTCAAGCAAACAAATGGAAGAGACAACCTTACATCAGGTATGCAAATAGCTTCTATGGTTATTGCTTTTATTGTAAGGAATTTGGTCATAAAATCATTGAGTGTAAAAATTATGGACAAAGATTGATGTTTAACACCTCAAGAAGGTTTATGAATCAAAGAAATTATGTTCATACTCATAATTCTACAAAAATTATGATCAAATGTTGTGTATGCAATCAAGTTGGACATATACCTTCCAAATGTCCTCTAAGAAGATGGAGGTCATCACCTCACAAAAGATACAAAACAAAAGGGTGCCTTCAGTGGATAAAGAAGGTGAATAAGAGTGACCTAGCTCTAACTACTCAAGATCTGAAAAGTCAATGGTATTTGGACAGTGGCTACTCTAAACACATGACAGGAGACAAAAGTAAGCTTATAACTCTTGATGAAAAGAAATCTGGCAACGTTACTTTTGGCAATGATAAGTCAGGAAAGATCAAAGGAAAGGGCTCAGTCAGCATAGAAAATGGCAGAGGAAAGGCCCAAGATGTACTATTTGTAGATGGGCTGAAAGCAAATTTACTGAGTGTCATTCAGATGTGTGACAAAGGTTGCGAAGTTATTTTTAGAGCACAAGATTATGAAGTCAGATCAAGCACAACCAGAAAGACTCTGCTCAAAGGTGTCCGAACAGAGAGTAATGTGTACATAGTGAAAGAGGAGGATGAAGCCTGCCATCTTAGCAAACTTGAGGAGTCATGGTTATGGCATAGGAGATTGGGACATCTCAACTTCGACCATATCATCAGACTGAGTAAGAAGAAAGCTGTCAGAGATATGCCTGAAATAAAGAGGCCTTCAAATACCATATGCAAATCTTGTCAATTTGGGAAACAAACTCGCACATCCTTTAAATCTAAAGATGAGCTATCAACTAGAAGACCACTCCAGCTTGTGCACATGGATCTATGTGGACCTGCAAGAACTAAAACACCAAGTGGAGAATCCTACTTCATGTTGATAATAGATGATTTCTCCATAATGACATGGGTTGCTTTTCTCAAGAACAAATCAGAAGCACTGGAAAAATTTAAAATATTCAAAGCATTAGCAGAAAATCAAACTGGATGCAAACTAAAATGTATCAGATCAGACAGAGGAGGTGAATTCACAGATTAACTTTGCATACCTATGTAATGAACATGGGATAAAGCAACAATTTACTATTGCAGGAACACCTCAACAGAATGGAGTAGCAGAGAGACAAAACAGGTCTGTACAACAAATGGCCAGAGCTATGATGCAAGAGAGTAACATTACTCAAACCTTTTGGGCAGAAGTTGTACACACAACAATACATATTCTAAACAAAGCTCATTTAAGACCTAACAATGACAAGACACCTTATGAGCTATGGCATGGTAAACCTGCATCAATCAAGCACTTTAGAGTCTTTGGCAGCAAGTGCTACATAAAGAATAATGATGAAAATCTTGGAAAATTTGATGCAAGAGCAGATGAAGGAATATTTCTAGGATATGCATCCAAAAGCAAAGGGTACAGGTGCTACAACAAGACTCTTCGGAAAATAGTAGAAAGCATTGGTGTGAGATTTGATGAAGAACTTCAAAACAATACAAGAGATAATGACTGCTGCAGTCCATCAGATAACCATGAAGAAGAAGACCAGAATGGTGATGAAACAAGAAAGACTACAGAAGATGAAGAGCTGAGCTCGAAAGCCCCCTCAAGATACACTCAGAAGAATCATCCCGAAGATCAAATCATAGGAGATAAGAAAGCAGGGGTCTAGACAAGAAGGCAACTAACAGAACAAACTGAAGAGGTATACATAGCCATGCTGTCACAAATAGAGCCAAAGAAATTTGAAGAAGCCAGCAAGGACAAGTCTTGGGTAAAAGCAATGAATGAGGAATTGGACCAAATTGAAAAGAACAATACCTAGGAACTAGTTCCTAGACCAATTGAGAAAAATATCATTGGTTCAAAATGGGTATTCAAAAACAAAATGAATGAGCAAGGACAAGTAATCAGGAATAAAGCCAGACTGGTCTGCAAAGGATATTCACAAGTCGAAGGACTTGATTATGATGAAACATTTGCCCCTGTAGCCAGAATGGAAGCTATCAGAATGTTCCTGGCATTTTCATGCTACCAGAATTTCAAGGTATATCAAATGGATGTAAAATTTGTATTTCTGAATGGAGACTTAGAAGAAGAAGTCTACATGGAACAACCAGAAGGCTTCTCATTGACAGACAAAGAAGATTATGTGTGCAGACTGAAGAAGGCCCTATATGGACTGAAACAAGCTCCTCATGCTTGGTACTCAAGACTGGATAAATATTTGCAAAAACAAGGCTTTAAGAGAGGTGGAGTAGACAATAATCTATATATAAAAGCCCATGAAAATGAACTCCTGATTGTTGCATGTTGCGATGAGACAGAACAATACAAACACAGATGAACTAGCAAAAGGGTTTGCTGAAGAGATGAAATCAGAGTTTGAGATGTCCATGATTGGAGAGCTCAGTTTCTACTTAGGACTTCAAATTCAGCAAAAGAACACAGGTACATTCATCTCATAGGAAAAATACTTAAAAGAAATGTTAAAAAAGTTCAAAATGGAGGACTGCAAACCTGTGTCAACTCCCATGATCACGGGATGCAAGCTGTGTGTTGATGATGGATCTGCGGATATAGATCAAAAACTCTACAGATCCATGATAGGAAGTCTATTGTATCTGACAGCATCAAGACCACACATCATGCTAGCAGTAGGACTAGTGGCTAGATATCAACAAAGACTCCAAACAAATCATCTTCTCGGGCAAAAAGAAAAAGAATATATTCCAGAGAGTCTACAAGGAACAAATAAAGCAGTATGCCTGGTTTCCTAAAAGCAAAATTTACTTTACAAGATACAAAGACACAGATTGGGCTGCATCATGGATGATGTAGTACAAGTGGAGGTGCATTCTATCTAGGAGAAAGTCTGGTGGCATGGTTAAGTAAGAAACAAACATCTATCTCCCTGTCTACAGCTGAAGCAAAATATATAGTAGCAACAACATGTTGTACACAAGTCATGTGGATGAAGAAAACTCTTCAAGACATGAAGGTAAGCATTAATGAACCTATCTCAATCAAATGTGATAATACAAGTGCTATAAGTATATAAAAAAATCCTGTGCTTCACTAAAAAACAAAGCATATCCCAATCAAGTATCATTTTCTCCGAGAACAAGTGGCTTAGAAGATAGTAAAGCCGGAGTATGTGCCAACAAAAGAACAGACAACTGACTCTATTTACCAAACCTCTTGCTAGAGAACCATTTGAATATTTGAGAGATAAACTAGGAGTAGTATCTGTAGATGCTACTCTCTGATATGAAAAGAAAGCACAATTTCAGGGGGAGAACAGAAAAGAAAATATCATTCTCAGGGGAAGATTAGCCAGCAAGGAAAGCATGAAATAGGTCCTCAGGGTCAAAAGATTATGGAAAGAATACACCCAACATATAGGAGTCAATGAAAAGGCTAAAGGATCAGAATTTTAGATTTAATCCAAAATTAGGAGCAGCAGGGTACAAAGTCAGAGGATCTCAGAGAGAGGAAATGCAGAAAGCACAAAGGAAATAAGCAACCCTTTTCCATTGATGTCAAAGGGGGAGAAAAAACAAAAAGGGGCTTTTAAAAGGCAAACAAAGGAAGTATGTTGCCATCAATGCCAAAGGTGGAGACTGTTGGAAATGTTGAAATAAGCTTATCGATGGCAAAGGAGATGACAAAGGAGGTAGCAGACATGGAGATAAGAACAATGGCAGAACAGACAGATGGTGTAACATTTACAATATAGGAAGAAGAATGAAGAAAAGACAAGAGATGATACGGAGGCAAAGAAGAAGGAAATAAAGAAGCAAAGGAGACAGCAAGAGAAAGAGGAAAACACAATAAAGGGGAGAAAGGCAGAGAAATAACTAATATTTTTGAGAATGTTTTTAAATGAAGCACATATACATAACATAACACATATATCTCAAGAATCGCATACTCAGCTGTGTATGTGATTGCGCTTTATATTCAAACGCGTAGTGTGAATGAGCAACTACATTCAAATGCGCAAGGTGCTGAGTGGAACCATAGTCAAATGCGCAGTGTGAATGGAGCTATGCATAGTAACAGATGAAATCACAACGGTGAAATGTGATGAATAGTTATATATATATTTCAAAAGGAGCGGAACAAGGCGAGGACGGAACCTGGAGTGGAGAACGGAACTGTGACCGAGAGGAACAGTGACAGCGGTTTGGAGCGAAACCGTGGGTTTCATCGCACCACCATCTATCGGCAAGCGGTTTCACCCTCCAATATGCTTGCGCCTGCCCCACATAATGCTGCAACTCGAATGAAAATGAAAACCGCCGTTAAAGTGCGCCATCACAGTTATAGTTCGGTAGTCAAAGACACTGGAAAGCACAGTGTGGCAAGCCATTGTTCCTGAAGAGGGCCATCGGACAGTGATCGCACGTTGGACTTGCCCGAAGTTTAACCAAGGTACGCATAAGTTAACTAGATGTGGTACGAGCATTTGATTGGGCCGTCGTTTATACCTGTGGGCCCAGAGCCAAGGTTTACTATACAGTTATTTGTTTAAAACAGAGAAGTTGATTTAATATAAAGTGTGAAGGGTTATAACTTTAATTCCTAAGGTTCAGAGATATCTTTATATATGTTTAAGTGGGGAACATAATACAATTTGTTGATATAAAGGTTATAAACACCGCCATAGTTTATTAACAGTTTGAATCGGGAATATGCATACACGACGATATATTTATATACTGTGCTAAAGTCATAAGGTTGGGTTTTTATTATGGTTTGACCACAGTTTTGAAGATGCCGAGAGTTGATTTTACCAAAGGTTCTGTAGTTGAAACTATTCAAAAGGTGTTTTAAATTTAAAGATTTTGGAATATGTGGGTCCAGATATATATAGTCCCGTGTGAAATATTGTAAAGATTGAAAAATGAATGAATTTATATGTATGGTTTTATAACCATGGAAAAATGAAATATCCGCATTAATTCATTTTTGCCCAGATTTAAAATCAGCAAGTATATATGCAGCAGGTGCACAAAAGCACAGTGAACAGGTGAATAAACACAGGGATAAAAGCATGGGTCTGACAGAGGTAAACAAAGATTACAGGTTTGACAGGTATACATTCACAGGTGCACACAATTATAGTGAACCAAGGTACACAGAACAGTCACTCAACAACTGTAGAAAAGACAAAGCCAGTAAATCCAAAATCCAGAAAAGAAGCTGAGTGGAATTGAGATGTATAATCGAAAAATGTAAATGTAAATTTTTTTTTATATTGTTTGTGATGCAAAGGCAAGTATCCTAAGGAAAAGAAAACTCCCACTGTAGCATGGAAATTTGTACATATTGTTATATTTTAAAATTGAGTTGGATAAAGGAATAAGAAGACAGAAGCCGAAGAGTCATGACTGTTCACTCCAAATTCCTTGTGAAATACAAACAGTAATGTGAGGATCTCTATATATAATATCAATTTGATATGCACAAATAGGTTAGAGAGAGCAAATATAGAGAAGGCAGAGTATAGAAGTGTAAGGCAGAGAAGATTTACAGTGAGGAGTGAAAGAAGCTATTTAACGTAGCTAATATCCGAGGTAAATCAACAAACATTCGCTTTTAAAACTTCCCTATCAAGTTGCAGCTTGATAGCTGTCAGTTGTAGTTGACTGAGGGTGGATCCTCCTGTAGGTTGGTGCCTGCAGAAAATTAAAGGGAGTTGGTGCTTCCTTGCAAGTTGTAGCTTGCAGAATTGAGGTAGGAGCCTCCTATAGGTTGGTGCCTGTAGAAAAACAGTGGTGACAGGGAGTTGGAGCTTGCCTTTGCATCACAACAATAATAAGATGTGGTTTTCTCCTTTTATGGGTTTCCACTTATATCGGGTGTCTTTGTGCATGATGTTTATGTATGTTTATCACATTTATATCATCCGCTATTAGGTCCTAAGAAGCCTTCAGGTTAAGTCAAACCTTTTTTATTATATTATACTTGTTGCTCACATTCTAAGATTACTCACATATTAAGTTGAACATGAAATGAAGGTGTAAATTAGTTTTAATAAAATTTAAAACATATGAATATGTAGTTAAATCACTCCACTCTCCGCCTTTAATCAGAGTTCAAATGTATATGAGTAAATAATGCTCTCAACGTAATACCAGTTTATATATACTATAACAAGTTTACAAGGATAGTTGTAATGATTAACGGAAATAAAATAAATGGTGCGTAGTGCGAAGTGCGAAGAGTGAAGTGGCGAGTCGTGAATCCAAATATCGCAAGTTTACAAGGATAGCGGTAAGGATTAACGAGAATAAACTAAAATGTGCAAAATGTGATTTGCGCTGCAGTAAAGGTTGTTGGAGGCGATTTGCGATGTGATAAGTTTTTCGGGATGTGATTTGTGATGTGGTAAGTTCTGCAGGATGCGATTTGCAATGTGGTAAGTTCAGTGAAGTGCAATTTGCGATGGGGATGACGTGGCGGTGAAAAGAAGAAAGGGAAAAGTTGCGATTTGTGATATGCAATGTCGCAATATCACAATCGCAAGAAAAAGTGGTAAGAGTTAAAGGTAAAAACTAAGAGCTGCGAAGTGCACTTTGTGATTTCGCAATATCGCAATCGAAACGAATGAGCACTAAGTATTAATGTAAACATTAAATGTTGCAATTTGCAAAGTGTGACGTACAGTGGCGGGAGTCTCGAGGAGGAAGGCAGAGGTCGGGTTTTTTATGGTTTTCAAGTTTTTTTGCATTAAAATGAGTCTGACGACGTTGACCGATAGAACGAAGGAATAAGACAGGAAATTAGTGAAGGAGAGCGGTAAGTCTTCAAGGAAAATGGTAAGTGATGTGAAGTGCGATTTGTGATTTCACAATATCCCAATCACAAGGAACTAGCAGTAAGTGTTAAAGGTAAACGTTAAATTTTCTGATTTCAAAGTGTGACGTATGGTGGTGGGAGTCTCGAGGAGCAAAGGTGGAGGTTGGGTTTGTGGTGGTTCTGTATGTTTTTTCACGTGTTTTTCGTAAAAAGGGTAAGGCAACCATGAACAGAGAAACATAGAGAAATAAGGCCGAAGGGATTAAGGGTGTTCAAAATAAAGGTAAGTGCACTTATAAGGTGAGAAGTAAAGGAGGGGAATGGAAGCGTAATATTAGTGCTCAGAAGTGAAACACACGTGCAGATTCATGCACGGGAAACAAACAGAAATGCATGGTGAAACAGTGAAGGAAAGGCTTGGAATTGGTAAATAAAAATTCTTCCCCGAACTCAAACAAAAACTAATTTTGGCTCGTGGGAAGGTCTGCCCTACTCGAACGCTATTGATAGAGATGAGAGGGGGGAGACTTGATGACAGTTTTGGATTTTTTCCTCTATTTCACTATGTATAAGAAATTAAAACTACAACAACACAAAAACTAAATAGCAATGAAACTTATCAGAAGCAGATCTAACTTTAATGGTAGAGAAAAACTAGCTAAATGACAGAAAGGAAAAGATAATAATAATAGAGAAGCTGAGGCACATGGATTGGGCCCTAACCCACGAGCCTATCCCTCTGAACTTAAATCAATCAAATGAAATCAGTATGCTCGTTTCATAAAAGAATAACTGCATACATCTCTGAAAGTTTCGATCCCTGAATAAACAAAAATCTTTAATAGTTCACAACAATAATTCTGAATGGAATCGAGATTAGGATAGACTAACTCTTCCTAGCTCTAGCTCTGCTATATTTATTCTACAAGGAAGCTACCAACAACTCCATAGAAAAATGGTGATTGATTCCACTGGACTCCAAGTAAACCAAGAATGAGTGCTCTCCTCTTTGAGTTGCTCAGCTGCCTCTGGAATTCGAATTGTTGGAGAGAATCCTTGGTGATCCTTCGGCTGCTTCTGGAATTCTAATTGCTGGAGAGAATCTTTGGAATCCCTTGGCTACCTTTGAGGGTGGGAAATCCTCCTATATTTTCTCCTTTTTGTCTCCTCCAAGTCTTTGTGATAAAATCTTTATAAAAATTCGTAATAAATCATGATTTTTTCACTCAACCTTATATTAGGCACTCAGAGTATGTTAGTCTTAATCACCACCTATACTAGCATCATAACCCCAAATAATAATAAAAATGAAAGAAAAAGAGATCTAAGAAGGAAAAAACATGACTATTAACCCCTCCAAATATGTCTAATGATGGAGCTCATCATGAGGTTCGAGAAAATATGATATCAAACTCCTTCTAACAAATCCTTCTCACTTTTTCTACATTCTTCTTCCATGCATCAATATTTTTGGAATCTGATGTTGTGGGCAAGGGAATATCACTGTCCATGAGTTCCTTCAGTCCATTTTCCTCGAACACTGCCTCCATCTTATCCTTCCAAGATATGTAATTTTAACTACCCTCAAGGGTATTTTCGAGTCTCAATCCACAGAAAGTCATTCTAATTTCATTAGGGGGATTTTGAGGTCTAAAATGGACCTCCTAAGAAAAAATTACAACAAAAATAAATTTTATAAGAACAAATAGCATTCAAGATGATGATGTCAACCATGGGGGATGATTCACCATTTTTAAATTAAAAGGGTAAAAATATTAAAAAATAATAAAATAATAAAACTACTTTTTCAACTCGTATTTTCAACTTCTCTCGCAAATTTTTTAGTCAAATTTCGAGCGGGAGCACTTGTTGGATGAAAAATTTAATTCCTCATCCAAGGAGTAGCCATGTTGCATACTTTTGATGGACCCAGATACATGAAAAATGAGAAATACATAAAAAAAACATGATTGCAATCATGTTTTTCCTGTATTTCTCATTTTTCGTGTAGCGAGACCCATCGAAACTATGCAACATGGGTACTCCTTGGATGAGGAATTAAATTTTTCATCTAGCGAGTGCTCCAGCTTGAAATTCGATTAAAAACTTTGGGAGATAAGTTGAAAATATGTGTTGAAAAAGTAGCTTTTTTATTTTTTTCCTCTAAAATTTGATGATGTAATCAAATTGTATTTTATTATTTCCACTATTATTTTATAATTTCCTTAGGAGGTCAATTTTAGACCTCAACATCCCCCTAATGTGTTGCTAGTCCTGAAGAATAAATCTGAAAATTCGATTCACCTATTCAAAATAAACTTGTATTCTTCTCTATTGTGATTCCTTCTCAGATACCATGTAGAAAATCCACACAGATTAAATTGATCTTGTAATATTCTAAAAAAAAATACTTGAATGTATTATACAAATTGTGGAAACCAATTACAATCACAAAATCACATGAACAAGAAAGATAAATAATTTCAATCACACAACACAAATATGTATTTAGGAAAAACCTCAGCTAAAAACCCCGCTATCTATATATTGCATAAAGTCAATAACATGAAAAATACAATGCTTATCTCAGGCTTGAGAGCTCTCTGCACTATCTATGATTTCCTCACACAGATCTTGGCAAGTTTGGTCCAATACTTAACCAATTCCTTGCATCTATATGACCAACCTTTCTCATGCATTCCTGAGGGAATTGAGCCTCTATTAGTTAATAAATTCCAACTAATTTATTGTGTAATACATCCAAGGCGTCTCGATGAACTCATGCATGCCCTGTACAATATTCTAATTATAAAATTAATTGCCTACTTCCCTTTAACTCCAATCTCAACCGGGTCTTCCTTAGAACTGACATGCAACATCTATTTAGAGAGAATTATTAGTTATCTCGTTGATCACTACATGTGAATGAAATCAGATCTAATTCACTCGATCTATCACTAGCTCATTTATCAGTTAGAATTAGTTAAACTGATTTTAACTCAAAGAATTATGTTAAAAAATTACAACTCAAAATAAAATGCTACTGGACCCCCTAAAACTTAGAGTGAACTCTACATGCCTCTAGGTTAACCCCCAACTCGAATTGACTGAGCTAACTAAGTCTTCCCAAATCATTTAACTCGTACAAGTTGTCATGTGATGTGGAATTACAATTTCCTTCTAATTTAATTAAGGGAAAATTAAATTAGAATTCATTTCTTGTTTCCAATTTCAACATCCATTACACTATTATAAATTAGGGAAATTATGTTAGTATTCTATCCTCCACTACTTGGCAAGATTTGGGTTCCCCACAACTTGTGTCTGCTGCTCCAAATATACTATCTTTTAAAAGAAGAACCAGTCGAACCTTAGGAATCCTTCCTTGATTTCCTATTACTTTGGGAGGAAAAAATGTATGTATTGATGTTATGGTTGTCATGGGCCTTTTTTACTTTAATTTTCTCCTAGGATGAGACTATGTTTATACTATGAATGTTTTTCCCCCCACCACAAGTTAATTATGCGGTAACCTATTATGTGCCTGCATATACTGATGATCTGGTACGTGATGTAGAGTATCATTTACTTGGGGAATTGGAGTCTTATCAATCAATTGGATCCTTTTATCCCTTCCAGAGCATTTTTTTCCCATCATATGAGAACCTCTTGGAAGACATGGCCATTTTGGGACCATGATCAGGTCACAGAGAAGAGTTTTTAATTTTGTGTCAAGCTAGTTAAAAATTGAAACAAGGTCTTGGAGCAGAGTTCTTTTTCTTGTGTCAAGCTCGTTAAAAAATGAAACAATGTCCATTATCATAGTTATTTTGATTTTTCCATATCATTAAAAAATGAAACAGATCCCCCTCCCATTCGAGTCTTTGATTAGATATTGTAAATTCCTATTCAATTATTTCATTTGATCTCGTAAATGAACCTTCATTCCATCAATTTGTTAGTAACCAGTAGTCTACTCAGGTGAATGAAATGAAGCTTGGGGGGAATGTACCTCAAATTGGATCATTATGCTAGGGGCATGCAAACTTATTTCAATCTTGTGTAAAAATGAAACCAATTTCAACCATAGTTTCCCATATTTCAAGCTTGTTTAAAAATGAAACTATTCTCATCTTATCCCTCTTGATTTCCACTTTTTATTAGCATGTTTCTACCATATGAGCCTTATTTTTCTCATTCCATCATCACCATATTCTTTGCGGATTATACGCTTTCACTTGGTTGTTTTACCCTTTCTTAAGGAACTATTGCAATGAGTGGTATTATGAGTGAGCCTCTTGAACTTTGCGTTTTTTGAGCAGTTCCATCATCACCGAAACTAGATTCTACCCTTTATACCACTTGTTCCTCTAGGAGGAGTGCTCTTTTAGCTCTTTTCAGACTCCCAAAATATGAAAATATTTTCAAGCAATTTTATTTTCGAACTAGTTAAAGTAAATGAAAAGACGTCTACTCAGTATAAGTTTTACCCCTTTCTAGACTCAGATAGATTCATGGAGGCTTCACTCAATGAAACTCTAACATATCACGTGCAATCATAGCATATTAAAAAATACCCTTAATTTGAGTACATATTGGAAAATTCCTCTAAAAATCACATTATTTAACCCCCTACCAATATAAACCCAACACACCTTCCCAATTTAAAAAGCCCCTACTTTCACTATATATTGTAGGTATCCATTTTTTCATTAAAATTTTTTATACCCCTTTATATATATATATATATATCTTTGAGGTCCATTTTTTATACCCACCAATATAAAAACCCTTTACCCCCTATATATCCCCAATATATTATTGCATTTTTTCCTCATTATATATCCCCCAATATAAATTCACGTCCTATAATATTTCTCCCACAGTGAAGCCCTCGTGGATAGAATATTTACGAAAAAGGAGTACCTTAGTCAAACACAACTATGAGGGTCTCTTGGGTATCATTTTCTTTATTTTCATATGCAAGGGAGTATCTAAGAAAAGGAACCTTCAGATTTTTATTTTTTTCCTTATTTTTTCAAACTCTCTAAACATGAAAAATATGTTTATTTTTACCTTCACTGGACTAGTAAAAGAATCAAACAGTGATGGAATCATTCAACATGATGAGACCAAACCACTCCTTATCAGGGTTCGTTAAACATACTTGGAGGGACTCATCAAAAGGATGAAATTAAATATGAAGCATATGTTATCCTCCTCAAGAATTTTAAAAAATAATGAGTTATTGAGCATTAATGGTTGGAGAAATTGGGAAAACAAGGTACTCCACTTGTTTATGGCAGCAAGTCACTCTTGAACATGAAACTCTTCCACTTTGTCTTTGTGGTTGCTGGGCTGGGAAATATGCTTTTCTTTTCGTTCATCATACCATTTCAAAGCCTTTGTTTTAGGTTTTGGTTCAATGTTTCCAACTCCATTAAGTGTCGTTGATGTGTTCAATAGAATTCATTTAGTCGATGTATGCTACAATACTCTTAAGCCTTCATTCTATGTATGTCATTCCTAATCCTATACCATATCCACAACGTTATGTCTCAAATCATGATACCCATTTCATGTCATTGATGAGGGATACATCAATTCGCTCCTATGATAGGTCACTTCTTATTGACATCAACTCATTATCGAGGAAGTTGACTTAGAAATCCCTTTGGTACCTTCATGCTTGCATACATCAATGGAAATTTTTCTTGCTCTCGGTGACAGGTTTTCACCATTGGCCTTCAACTGAAAAATTCTATATGGTGTTCAACATCAACTCATTCATTCATACCATACAAATTTTACCATATCACCTTGATATCCATTAACATCATTGATCATTTCTCTCACGTCTATTAACGTCTTACATCATTGGTCGGTAATCAGATGGTGTCTACCATGTTCGACCTTAGCTCATTTAATTTCATGGTTATAATAGTACATTGGATCATCAAGTGAATGAGATAGAAGAACCTGGATCTATTTTCATCCATCTTGGCTACAATTTCAAGATTAATATGAGATTACAAATTATGATGGTTATGATCATACAAACAATCGTCTAGTCATGGGTCCACCCTTTGTCTTTAGTGGTCCTGTATTTTGATCATAGTACATGTAGTGTTTTCATATGTGTTGACCATTGGTATGCCTCCCTAAGAAAATATATCAATACGTAAATGTATTATAACAGATGATGATCTCAACAAGTTTTTATTTATCCAAACTTGTCCCAAAGCAAGGCACTTTAGTCATCAGCCACAACTTATAACTTTGTGCTTTAGGGGGAAATATGTTATACGTCATTTTGTCACATATGATCAATAAGCTTGTTAACTAGATCAATCAAAATCCATGAACACTTTTTCAACATCCTTACAGAAAGCCCTAGGCATGACTCTCTCTAATCCCTAAGTTTATGGACTTAATTTCTTAACTTCTAGGCTTTTAAGGCCCAGCCGACCCTGTTCACTTAGGAGACTGTGTTCAATGCATTTTTATCCACTCTTCACTTGCACTGATCATTAGTAGGTTTTCCCTTGTTTGGGGTGTGTTGATTCTAGTAATTTGGGAAAAATAAAAAATAATCTCGAAGCTTCCTCTTCCAAAATCTTACAGAAGTTGTTTCAACCATTTACCTTGCACAAGACCTTTAAATCCCATCTCATATTACCTTGGAGATTTCACCCGTTATTCATATTCTGTTGAACTTTAAGAACCGAGAGGCTGGGGAATCGTTTAACACATTCATGGACTCTTGAAAATTTTCATTAAACTTATTTACACCTTCATTTCATGTCCAACTTAATATGTGAGTAATCTTAGAATGTGAGCAACAAGTGTTAATATAATATAACAGTAGACTTAATATGAGAGCAGCAGGTATTAAGCAAAAGATATAAATTAGATCAACACATAAACATCATGCACAAAGACACCAGATATAAGTGGAAACCCATAAAGGGAGAAAAACACATCTTATTATTGTTGTGATGCAAAGGCAAGCTCCAACTCCCTCTCACCACTGTTTTTCTATGTGTACCCAGTCCTATGAGTTCAACCTTAGCTGCATTATAATCTGTCACGATTGTTCTAACTGATAGAAGTCAGTGGTTCTATCCTATCAAACCGAATGTTTGTTGATTGCCTGTACACTTCGCCTGCTTCCATTTCTTCATTTTTTTTCTTTTAATCTTTCTCCTCGCCCGTCTCATTGATACTCTTCTCAGGATGGAGGCTCTCTAACCTCTCTTATGCATATCCAGTTGATATTATTTATAGAATTCCTCACATGACTGTTTGTATTTCACAAAGAATTTGGAGTGAACAGTCATGACTCTTTGGCTTCTGTCTTCTTATTCCTTTATCCAACTCATTTTTAAAAGTATAACAATATGTACAAATTTCCATGCTACAGTGGGATTTTGTCTTTTCCTTAGGATACTTGCCTTTGCAACAAACAATATAAACAAAAAAAATATTTACATTTTCAGTTACACATTTCAATACCATTCAGCTCCTTTTCTGAACCTTGGCTTTGTTGGATTTGTCTCTTCTGCTATTGTTGAGTGACTGTTCTATATATCTTGGTTCACCTCTGTGTTTATTTATCTGTTCACTGTACTTGTGTGCATCAGCTACCTACATAACTACTTTTCAGGTTTTATTCTCAAATACATATGAATCTGGGCGATGTTTTGTTCATTACCATCTCTGTTCTCGGGCTACCTGTCTACATTTTCTGTTCATATATGATTTTAAACATAATGATTTGAAACTCACATTACAATTTCAATTCATTCTTTTTCCCTTTACTATTTTTCTGCCGCTATCTCTAGCTCTTTTGTTCTTGTAGGCTCTTATAATAAACCCAATCTTATGACTTTAGCACAATATATAAATATATATCATCATGTATGCATATTCCCGATTATTAATAAACTGTGGCTTTTGTTTAGTGCCCAACATATATATGGTCACGGTCTTAAAACCTTTAAAAACATCAAACTATATTACATTCCCCACTTAAATATATAATTCTTACTCGAATGTTTGGACCTTGGGAATTTTAAATATATATCTCGAGCTTTAAATCAATTGAACCGCTTATAACGTACCTTTGGCTCCGGGCCCACAAATATAAGCGATGGCTCAATTAAATATGTGTGTCATACCTTGTTTATCACCTTGTGACTTCATTCATGATCCAATGGTGGATAATTCATCACCCTTTCAACCTCTGATCCTACGGACATCGTGCGTTTAACTTGCACGAGAGTTAACATTCAATAGTTGCGAGTTGGACTGGGCCCCAACGTTTAAACGACCCTTCATATCCGACGGCGGAGAACGCGTTGCCTTGCTCCACACGATCCGACGGATATCACACGGTGAAGATGCATGGACGATAATGCACGATGGCACGTTGTGGAAGCGGTTTTTCAACTTCGCCCCATGCGACGTGTCGAGCTTTCTATGGAATCGCTTGCAAATGGGGAAAACCGCTTGCTCCACAAAAGTGGTGCGATGAAACCCGGAAACCGCCTTCACTGTTCACCCGGTCACGGTTCCACTCTTCTACGCAGGGTTTCGATCTTGTACAAGGTTTCGCCTTTATTATTTAAAAGGGTTCTATCATACAGTCAACACCGAGACTCATAGACTAATCAATACCACGACATCGTTAGACCTTCCATACTTACCTTTGAAGCATACATAGAGCTCCACCACGGCTCCATTCCCATTTTGGTGTGTTCCATTGAGGGTTCAACGACGTATCCACACATAACCCAGTCACAGAGGTTCGTATTGGTTACAAGGATTCATCAGGAACACATTCTCATTACTGAACATACAAGCAGATTCTCAAGACAAAATTTGCATAGAACTCAACTTGACAAATGCACGTTAATACTGAAATAAATCTTCATTATACAGTGGAGTTCTTACAAATTTCTAGTGGCCAGATCTTCAATCGATTGGCCCTTCTCCTTTCTTCTGAATTCCTATGCAACCTATGCATTTCTGAGCCCACTAATTCACTGCTTGTCTCTACTACCTCGCTGCTGCTTTGTTGCTATTTCAGGTGTTCCTCCTTTGTCATCTCCTTTGCCATCAATGACAACATTTCCAATAGTCTCCCCCTTTGGCATTGATGGCAATATAATTCTTTTGTTTTCTTTTTAGGACCCTTCCTTATGTTGCTAGCTCTTCCTCTGTTTGCCTTATAGAAGCCCCTTTTTGCTTTTCCTCCCCCTTTGACATCAATGGCAAAGGGTTGGTCATTTCCTAGTTTGCTTTCTGCATTTCCTCTCTCTGAGATCTTCTGACTTTGTACCCTGTTGCTCCAAACTTTGGATTAAATATAAAATTCTGACCCTTTAGCCTTTCCTTTAACTATTTTATGTTGGGTGTATTCTTTCCATAATCCTTTGATTTTGAGGACCTGTTTCATGTTCCCTTGCTGGCTGATCTCCCCCTGGAATGATATTTTTGTTTCTATTCTCCCCCTGAAATTGTGCTTTCTCTTTATATCAGAGAGTAGCATCTATAGATACTACCCCTAGTCTATCTCTCAAATATTCAAATGGTTCTCTAGCAAGAGGTTCGGTAAATATATCTGTTGTTTGTTCTTTTGTCGGCACATACTCCATCTTTACTATCTTCTGAGCCACTTGTTCTTGGAGAAAATGATACTTGATTGGAATATGCTTAGTTTTTGAGTGAAGCACAGGATTTTTAGATATACTTGTAGCACTTGTATTATCACATTTGATTGAGATAGGTTCATCAATGCTTACCTTCATGTCCTGGAGAGTTTTCTTCATCCACATGACTTGTGTACAACATGTTGCTGCTGCTATATATTCTGCTTCTGCTGTAGATAGAGAGATAGATGTTTGTCTCTTGCTTAACCATGCCACCAGACTTTCTCCTAAATAGAAAGCACATCCACTTGTGATTTTACTGTCATCTACACAGCTGGCCCAATCTGCATCTGTGTATGCTGTCAAAGTGAAGCTTTTGCCTTTAGGATACCAAAGTCCATATTGTGTTGTTCCTTGTAGATATCTGAATATTCTTTTTACTGCCAGAAGATGGTTTTTTTTAGGAGTTGCTTGATATCTAGCCACTAGTCCTACTGCTAGCATGATGTCTAGTCTTGACGCAGTCAAATACAATAGACTTCCTATCATGGATCTGTAGAGTTTTTTATCTATATCAGCGGACCCATCATCAACACACAGCTTGCATCCCGTGATCATAGGAGTTGACACAGGTTTTCATTCCTCCATTTTGAACTTTTTCAACATTTCTTTCAAGTATTTTTCCTGTGAGATGAATGTCCCTGTGTTCTTTTGCTGAATTTTAAGTCCTAAGTAGAAACTGAGCTCTCCAGTCATAGACATTTCAAACTCTGTTTTCATCTCCTTAGCAAACCCTTTTGCTAGTTCTTATTTGTTGCTTCCAAACATAATGCCATCAACATATACTACAACAATCAGGAGTTCATTTTCATGGGCTTTTATGTATATATTGTTGTCTACTCCACCTCTCTTAAAGCGTTGTTTTTGCAAATATGTATCCAGTCTTGAGTACCAAGCACGAGGAGCCTGTTTCAGTCCATAAAGGGCCTTCTTTAGTCTGCACACATAGTCTTCTTTGTTTGTTAAAGAGAAACCTTCTGGTTGTTCCATGTAGACTTCTTCTTCTAGATCTCCATTCAGAAATTCAGATTTTACATCCATTTGATATACCTTGAAGTTTTGGTAGCATGTAAATGCCAGGAATATTCTGATAGCTTCCAGTCTGGCTACAGGGGCAAATGTTTCATCGTAATCAAGTCCTTCGATTTGTGAGTATCCTTTGCAGACCAATCTGGCTTTATTTCTGATTACTTGTCCTTGCTCATTCATTTTATTTTTGAATACCCATTTTGAGCATATGACATTTTTATCAGTGGGTCTAGGAACTAATTCCCATGTATTGTTTTTCTCAATTTGGTCCAATTCTTCATTCATAGCATTTACCCAAGACTTGTCCTTGCTGGCTTCTTGAAATTTTTTTGGCTCTATTTGTGACAACATGGCTATGTATACCTCTTCAATTTGTTCTGTTAGCTGCCTTCTTGTTTGGACCCCTACTCTCTTGTCTCCAATGATCTGATCTTCAGGATGGTTCTTCTGAGTATATCTTGAGGGAGCTTTAGAACTCAGCTCTGTATCTTCTGTTGTCTTGCTTGTTTCCTCATCATCTTGGTTTTCTTCTTCATGGTTGTCTGATGGACTGCAACAGTCTGTATCTCTTGCATTGTTTGGAAGTTCTTCATCAAATCTCACATCAATGCTTTCTACTATTTTTCGAAGAGTCTTGTTGTAGCATCTGTACCCTTTACTTTTGGATGCATATCCTAGAAATATTCCTTCATCTGCTCTTGCATCAAATTTTCCAAGATTTTCATCATTATTCTTTATGTAACACTTGCTTCCAAAGATTCTGAAATGTTTGATTGAAGTTGGCTTTCCATGCCACAGTTCATAGGGAGTCTTATCACTGCTTGGTCTTAAGTGAGCTTTATTAAGGATATGTACTGTTGTGTGCACTGCTTCTGCCCAGAAGGTCTGAGAAATATTACTTTCATGCATCATGGCTCTGGCTATTTGCTGTATAGACCTGTTTTGTCTCTCTGCTACTCCATTTTGCTGAGGTGTTCCTGCAATAGTAAATTGTTTCTTTATCCCATGTTCATTGCATAGGTCAGCAAAGTCATAATCTGTGAATTCACCTCCTCTGTCTGATCTGATGCATTTCAGCTTGCATCCTGTTTGATTTCTGCCAATGCTTTGAAGATATTAAATTTTTCCAGAGCTTCTGATTTATTCTTGAGAAATGCAACCCATGTCATTCTGGAGAAATCATATATTATCAGCATGAAGTAGGATTCTCCACTTGGAGTTTTGGTTCTTGCGGGTCCACAAAAATCCATGTGCACAAGCTGTAGAGGTCTTCTTGTTGATAACTCATCTTTGGCCTTGAAGGATGTACGAGTCTGTTTTCCTAATTGACATGCTTTGCATATGGTATTAGAAGGCCTCTTTATTTTTGGCATGTCTCTGATAAATTTCTTCTTGCTTAGTCTGATGATGTGATTGAAGCTGAGATGTCCCAACCTTTTATGCCATAACCATGACTCTTCTAGTTTGCTAAGATGACATGCTTCATCTTCCTCTTTCACAATGTAAACATTACTCTCTGTTTGAACTCCTTTGAGAAGAGTCTTACTTGTGGTTCTTGATCTAACTTCACAATCTTGTGCTCTAAAAAGAACTTCACAGCCTTTGTCACACATCTGACTGACACTTAGTAAATTTTCTTTCAGCCCATCTACAAATAGTACATCTTGGGCCTTTCCTCTGCCATTGTCTATGCTGACTGAGCCTTTTCCCTTGATCTTTCCTTATTTATCATTGCCAAAAGTAACATTGCGAGATTTATTTTCATCAAGAGTTATAAACTTGCTTTTGTCTCCTGTCATGTGTTTAGAGCAGCCACTGTCCAAATACCATTGGCTTTTCAGATCTTGAGTAGTTAGAGCCAAGTCACATTTATTCACCTTCTTTATCCACTGGAGGCACCCTTTTGTTTGGTATCTTTTGTGAGGTGATGAACTACATCTTCTTAGAGGACATCTAGAAGGTATATGTCCAACTTGATTGCATACACATCATTTGATCATAATTTTTGTAGAATTATGAGTATGAACAAAATTTCTTTGATTCATACACCTTCTTGAGGTGTTAAACATCACTCTTTGTCCATACTTTCTACACTCAATGATCTTATGGCCAAATTCCTTACAATAAAAATAGTAACCATAGAAACTATTTGCATACCTGTTGTAAGGTTGTCTCTTCCATTTGTTTGCTTGGGGCAGTGTCTTCAATGTTTTCATCTTTTGCTGGTTTGAATTACTCCTCCTTGCATGACAATATGCAGCAATGTGTCCTAGCTTGTGGCAGACATAACAGGTGGCATTCTTCATTGGAGGGAAGAATCCCCTTTGATGGTTTCCAAATGTTACATACTCAGGGGTCTTAGTATTTATTATATTCTTTGCTACTATTGGTTTCTTCTGATCTCTGTCTTCCTTATTACAAGTTTCTTCTTTTGTAGGAATTTTTTGAGCTGCTTCATCATTCTTCTTTGCTTTTACAAAAACAATCTCTCTATCAACCTTTTCTTTGCCTTTACTTGATTCTCCTTCATAGCCTATTCCAGTTTTTATCATAGGGGATCTTTGAGCAACTAGAATTTCATCCAACTTACTAGAGCTTGTTGTTTGAGAAGAGTTTATAACCACTTTCCTTTGAGCATTTTCTAGTTTCTTCTTGAGACATACTACTTCTTCTTACAACTTCTCTTGTTCTCGGGTTTTATCCTCGATTTGCTGAAGTAACATGTCTTCTATCTTCTTGGCTTCTTCAAGCTCTACCTTCAGCTGCATGAGAACTTCTGAGTTTTTTTCTTCTCTTACATACTTGAGAAGAATGTCCTTTTGTTTTCTGCACTTCAGTTTGAGTCTGTCAATCTCCTCCAGAGCACTTCTTAGCTCCCCCTCAAGGTCGATTTCCCCTTCTTCTTCTTCATCTTCTAGCAGGAGTCCTTCAAGTTCTTCTATGGCCATCAATAAGAATTCAGAGGTTCCTACTTCACTAGAGGGTTCATCTGAATCTTCAGATGTACTGTGGTCTTGTTTAGCATAGAAGGATTTTCTGCTGAACTTCTTTCCTTTCTGCCAGTTCTTTGATTTATTTTTCTCTGACTCTTGAGCCTGATTCCTTACTTTCTTGTGAGGACACTTAGCAGCATAGTTTCCCACTCTTCCATAGTTAAAGCATTTGAAGGGGAGTTTACCTTTGTATTTACCTGAGCCTCTATCCAATTTCTTGACAAACTTTGCCTCTTCTTCATCCGAGCAAGAGCATATTTCTCCCTCTTCTTCTTTCTTCTTTTCTGTTTTAAAGGCTGCTTCCCTCGTACTTGGCTTTTTCTGTGGGAGCCTCATTTCATAGGCTGTTAGATTTCCAAGTAGTTGGTTCATGGTCAAGGTATCCCAGTCAGTTGTTTCTTCTATTGCAAACACCTTTGGATTAAACCTGGATGGAAGAGATCTTAGAATCTTTTGCACAATTATACTTTCTGGCATTTTTTCTCCAAGAGCTTTCATATTGTTAATAATTTCTGCAGCTTTTAGGAAGAAACTGGCAATGTCTTCATCATCATTCATTTTTAAGTTTTCAAATTGGGCTCTATAGACTTGAAGTTTGGCAGTCTTTACTTTCTTGTCTCCCTCATGTATGTTTTCAAGAGTATCCCATATTTCTTTGGCAGTGTCTTTGTGCATTACTTTAATAAACTTTGCTTCACACAATCCATTCAGGATGGCATTCATGGCTTTTGCGTTAGCCACAAAATCTTGTTTTGTTTCTTTCTCTGTGTCAGTTGCCTTTGGGGCATATCCTAATTCCACAGCAGCCCAGACTTCTATTCCTAGAGACATTATGTATTTCCTCATTCTGATTTTCCAGAAAGCATAATTTTCACCGGTGAAGAAAGGGGCTTGATTGGTTGAGCATCCTTCTTTACTAGCCATCTTGGGAACCTAGGATCTCCTTTCAGCTGTTAGACTGGTACAAAGGAACTGGCTCTGATACCAATTGTTGAACCCTTAGTTAAACTGAGAGGGGGGGGGGGTGAATCAGTTTAACACATTCATGGAATTTTGAAACTTTTCATTAAAACTTATTTACACCTTCATTTCATGTCCAACTTAATATGTGAGTAATCTTAGAATGTGAGCAGCAAGTGTTAATATAATATAACAGTAGACTTAATATGAGAGCAGCAGGTATTAAGCAGAAGATATAAATCAGATCAACACATAAACATCATGCACAGAGACACCAGATATAAGTGGAAACCCATAAAAGGAGAAAACCACATCTTATTATTGTTGTGATGCAAAGGCAAGCTCCAACTCCCTCTCACCACTGTTTTTCTGCAGGCACCAACCTACAGGAGGCTCCTACCTCAATTCTGCAAGCTACAACTTTCAAGGAAGCACCAACTCCCTTCAATTTTCTGCAGGCACCAACCTACAGGAGGCTC
Source organism: Pinus albicaulis (assembly GCA_034641835.2). NCBI lineage: Eukaryota > Viridiplantae > Streptophyta > Pinopsida > Pinales > Pinaceae > Pinus > Pinus albicaulis. The sequence continues at coordinate 405,838 of JAXQQM020063278.1, forward strand.
CAACCTCAGTCAGCTACAACTGACATCTATCAAGCTGCAACTTGATAGGGAAGCTCCAACTTCCTCAATTTATCAAACTGAATGTTTGTTGATTTACCTCAGATATCAGCTCTGTTCTGTAGCTTCTCTTTCTGCTTTTATTTTCTTAATATTCTCTGCCTGTCTCTTCTATACTCTGCCTTCTCTATATTTACTCTCTCTAACCTCTCTTATGCATATCCAGTTGATATTATTTATAGAGTTCCTCACATGACTGTTTGTATTTCACAAGGAATTTTGAGTGAACAGTCATGACTCTTTGGCTTCTGTCTATTCATTCCTTTTATTTAACTCATTTTAGATTTATAACAATATGTACAAATTTTCATGCCACAGTGGGATTTTTTCTTTTCCTTAGGATACTTGCCAATGCATCACAAACAATAAAAAATTTAATTACAACATTTACATTCAAATTTTCAGTTACACACTTCAATTTCACTCAGTTTCTTTTCTGGATTTTGGCTTGGCTGGATTTGTCTTTTCTGCTGCTATTTCTCTCCCTTTTGTTCTTGTAGGCTCTCTTCTTCATTGCAGTTGTATAACTGTGGTACATATAAATGTATTTTAATATCACTGTTGGGAAATTTCAATACTTTCAATTTCTGCAGTTGCAACCTTTTCATGCTGAAACTTTGTCAATACACTTGTAAGGATTCGAGTCACAAGGAATAGCTCCTTTTTGTAGAAGTCCAAATTTGGTAAATACAAAAAACACAAAGTTTAATTATCAACTCATTGATAGCGGTAACTCTGCATAGTCCCATTTTCCCCAGGTCTTCCACATTTCTTCCGGTAGATAATTCAATATTTTCCACAACTTTTTAATTCAATGTATTCCCCACAGTACAATTCGGCTATAGTACGAGTGCGCCACCTTCCAACCTTAATCTCCCCACCTTATTTTAATAACCCAGCAACCCTTAAATAAGCATATTTAACGTATTCTGGACTTTTATTCTATCGTTGAACCTTATAACTAAGGTTCCAATGGTTAATAAATCCGCATATGGATGCATCATACAAGATTTTATATTTTACATATATATATATATATATATATACATATATATATATATATACATATATATATATATATATATATATATATATATATATACATATATATATATATATACATATATATATATACATATATATATATATATACATATATATATATACATATATATATATATACATATATATATATATACATATATATATATATACATATATATATATATACATATATATATATATATATATATATATATATATATATATATATATATATATATATATATATATATATATATATATATATATATATATATCAGCACATATATATGTTTCGGACCTTGGGAATTTTAAATATATATCTCGAGTTATAATTCAGTTGAACCTCTTATAACATTCCTTTGGCTCCGGTCCCACATATACGATTGGCGGGACTTCAATGGAATACATATGCCCGTACCTTTGGTTAAAATCCATGCTACTTCCAAATATGATCACCGTCAGATCGCTTCCCTCCAGATCGATGACTTGTGTCAATATCGCTTCGCATCTTTGGTCGATGGTTAATGCGCGATGGTGCGCATTGAACATCGGTTTTGGAACTTCACCCGACGCCACGTGTTGAACTTTCTATGGAATCGCTCGCGAATGGGGAAAACCGCTTGCTCCACCTAAGCGGTGCAATGTAAATTGGAAACCGCCGTCACTGTTCACTCCAAACCACGCTCACTGTTCCTCTCGGTCACGGTTTCGATCTCATGGTTCCAGTTCTACTCCTCAATACACCATTTCGACTTAACTCTGCCCACTTGTTTTTCTTCTGTGCCTCTTTTATACAACCTCCATCTTCGACGGAAACGCCTCCCTCTATATTGTCTCCTTCAATTTTCAACAGACCTTCATAATCCCTCACAAGGATTCATACCAATTCTGATATGGTCAGTCTTTCCTCGCATGACCATTAAATATTCACTAGATATACAAAAGCGTGTACTGTGGCGCTAGGGTACATATAGTTTCATAGTCTTATCCCAATAAATAACAATCCCTCTAATTGCTTCTATAGGTATGGCTAGGCATACTAGATAATTTCACTGACATCAATTTATTCCAATCCCATGTAGAATCACTATCAACTTGGCTGTACAGAAATCAACTATCATTCATCTAGAACTCATATGTTCACACAGGGTTTAAATCGATAGATGCACAATAATCCTGAAACAACTTCCTCATTATACAGTGAATTAACTTACAAAATTTTTGCTGGGCAGAGTTTAAACATTACTGGTGAATCATTATTCAACTTCCTAGTCTGCCTCTTTTCCTTGTCTGCTACTTTCTCTGCTGCCTCTCTTTTTGCTGCCCTGTCTCTGTAAATGTACTCTTCCTCTGTTCTTCTCTGCTGACCTTCAAATTCCTAGCGTGCCTCTTTTCCTTATCTGTTGCTGCTCCTTGCTCCTGAAGCTCCTCTAGAACTGCTCTCTTTTGCTATTTCTCTTTGTCTCTATTTCCTCTGATGTCTCTGCTGCCTTTCTGCCCCTTGAATGATGTTTCAGGTGCTCCTCCTTTGTCATCTCCTTTTTCATCTCCTTTTCCATCAATGACAACAATTCCAACACCCCCGCCTCATGCAGAATAGGTACTCACTCATAAAAGAGACTTGTCACACCTGTAAGTCTTGCCTCCTCAGGGTCTTGTCCTCTCTCGCTTTAGTATACCTTACAATTATCTCTCTCTGACTCCCCTTCGGTGTCTAGTGATTGTGTTCTTACAACATACTTCGGTCATACGATTAGCTCCTAATGCTCGCACCTTGGGGGGGAATTTGTTACACCAATTTTTGGTCATCTAACCTATTACTCTTAGATGGACTAAAGTACACCATGTAAGACCAATTTTACCACAGTAAAATTGCTTTCACTATGAAAAATAATTTAATAACCCATAATTTATTAAGTTATTTATCGTCTAAACAGGAAACCCCATGGGGAATAATTAAATAAATCCTTATTTATTTGATTTTCCTCTAGGGATAATTAATTAAACCACTATTTAATTAATATTCCTGGTCATATTTAACCCAAAATCAGAAAATTAATTAGATAAATAATGATTTATCTTATTATTTTCTAGGAATAATTATTTGAAACATTATTTAATGATATTCCTTGTTAAATTTGACTAAATCATTTACAAATAATTGAATAAATCATTATTTATTTAAATATTCCTTAACCATATTTTTAAAATAATAAATAAATCATTTATTTATTTATTATTTCTAAATAAAGGGATTTTACCAAATTCAAATTCCTTTTCCCTCCAACAAAAATAATAAAATATTCCATAAAATTTGGATCTAGATCTGGTTAATAATATTTTAACTATGCACCAATATCTAGACTAACTCAATATTTTGTTATAAATAGAAGGGTTTTTCCATTTATTCACTACCTTTTGTTGTCTAGAGATCACTCTTTGGTCTATTCTTTTGGTCTGACTTTGATCCTCCCATCATTGTCATATTTTTCTACTTTTTGCTTGTGAGCTCCCTTTGAGTTTCATTTTTGTTTAGGTTTTCTGCACCATCAAGAGAGAGAGATATTTCCATGTTCCCTTCCCAGGTGTCATAATACAAAAAATTCTTGTCTCGTCCATTGGATGCATGGAGCAACTCTTGCTTATTTTTGCTGTTTAATGTCTTTAACTGCATAGATTTGGATTATTTTAGCATTTATTCTGACCTCTAACTGCATATCTAAAGAAATTGACAGCCACATTTGATGTTAGGGCTGTTTTTTATGCACAACTGAAGTGAAATTTTTTCGTACGCTTGCGATTAGAATTCACAGTAACACAAAGGTACATGCATATGGATGGATCTCTTTGTCACTTCAAGCATCTTCCCTCCCTGTGTGGCAGAACCTGCTCTGCCCACTTCGACAACAGTAAGATAGGTCTATGTACCTTCGTATGACCCACAAATCCATGCATGTGGCAACTTAGGAACCCTCTGTCCCACCCTTGTTGTGTTATTATATTATTATAACTCATAAAATAATGTTCTACCATTGAATAATGAATACCCTATCGAAAATTATACATTCCTTTCATGTAATGTGGTTATACAATAATACCTTTACTAATGATCACACAATGGTTCTCAACCTATTATATATATATATATTTTATTTTTTTATTTTTATATTTATAAAATTATATTTAAAATAAAAATTAATTTAGACTTAAAAAATTTAATAAATTATACCAAATTCATAATCGAATTATTTATTAATTAATAACTTTGTATTTCTACATTAATTCTCATCTCCTTATGAGAAAGAATGATATGTAAAATTGTATGATTAATTATATATGGAAATAGATTTTTTAAGAGATATTATTATCATTATTAATTTCTAATTGCTAATTCTACACAAAGGCATACATACTCTACCTCAACAATTTGAATACTAGGTCTATAAAGCATACATACTCTACCCCCTCTAGAGGCATATATATTCTATCCCCTCTAGTTTTGAACCTGTGACTTCTTAGGAGGAAATACATGCTCTTAACCATTATGCCCACTAAAGTTGTATAGATAGAATATTTAAATTTTTATATTTGTAATGGAAGTAATTATTAATTTTCTTTTAAGAATTTACTAATTTAAATTGTTTAATTATTATTGTTTTTAAAATTTGGCATGACTACATCTTTATCATGTCCAATATATCACCCTCACTGAGGTGGAGAATCGAATTGGTGACTTGATATTTCATATCAAGGAGTGCCTTAACAAAGAACCCTATGGCTTCACATTAAAAAGTGTTTTAATAAAGCACCCTATTACTATCTATCCAAAACCCTGTAAACATAATTTAAATTATTTAAAAAAAAATTATATAAAAAAATCAAATTTCCTTAAACCATTGCATAATCATTATTAAATTAAATTTTTTTTTTTATCTCATATAAAAAATAATATATATCTATAACTAAAACATTATCACCACGTTCCCACTCTTTATGAAAAAAAACTAAAACTAAGAATACTATCCCTTATACTAAGCCTTAAACCAAAATAAATCGAAAATCCACCTTGTCCAAAACCATTAAATCTAAAATCCACCTTGTCCAAAACCATTGACATAGTCAAATATATATTATTTATAACAAATTATTATAGTAAATTATCCCGCGTAAATTCTAGAAATGGACTCACCCTATTGCCCATCTAAACCTTTTTTTATCGTGAAGTCTTGATATAAAGATGCTGAGTGCAAGCAAACTGATAGTTGTGGTGATTTACTGTTTCGACTCAATGGATCTTGAAGTTTTGGCGCCTGATTCATGATATTGCTTATTTGGTTAAGGGTTAAGTCTGCAATATCATTTGAATCTGAAAAATGAGAAGAACTGGTATTGAGATTACTGATATTCGTGATGACGAGCGGAAGGACAAGAAGGTGGGAAGTAATAGTGATGAGAGCTTTTCCACAATAAAGATTGCAGAAACCCTAGGCTTTGTCCACGAACTAAAAAAGTTTTAGTTCCCTCTGGATCATCCCATGAGATGAAAATCAGTAAACCTATCAAGAAACAATGGCGTGGTGATAGATCAACCGAATGCCTTTGGGACAGTCTACCAGAAGAAATTGAGCATGAAATTCTCTCTCGCCTAAATATCTGCCACCTCTTGAGAGGTCGGCTTACTTGCCACGCTTGGTAGGACTCCATTTTATCATCCCACATATTTCAATTGTTGTATGACCACAGAAACAAGGAGACTTGGATTTCTCTCACCTGCGATCCCAAGGATCCCAACAAATTTTGCATCGTCAACAACAACCCTAGCTAGTGGTATTATATTGAGGGTTCATATCAGGAGGATCTCACTAAATCTTTGATTCTCGTGGGAGCTGCCGATGGGCTTATGCTTTTCATAAGCACTGAAGGAAAATTGGTGGTCCTTAATCCCTTGAAAAGAAGTTTCCAAATGCTGCTCAATACAAAGATCAGCCCACACCTTGGGTTCTAGTCCTGTTTGAAGAAAAAACTCAAGCAAAACAACTCCACACTTAGTAAGACTGCACAGTCCTTCGTGTCCATCCACCTGGTTGTAGACGGCGCCAAATTTAAAGTAATGGTGTGGGGAGAACTGAGAATGCATATGGTGCACGCTCTTGTTTACAGCTTTGCTACAGAAGAATCGACTGTACGGTCGTGCCCAGATATCAACTATACATTATTCAGGCGACCATTCCATTCCACTGCAGATGGTGAAAAAATATTCTATACCTCCATAAATCGGTCTATGGTGGCGATTTATAACACAGAGAGTGGTTCCTTTGTTGCTCAACATAGATTTTTGCTACTGCCGCTGTGGAAATTAGGCATGGCACTGGAACGGATGTAGAACATTAAGTTACTGGTTCACAAGAGCTGAGAATATCTGTTAGGTATCATCATCGGGTATAGATTTATGGGAGGGCATTACAACACTTTCTTAGGGTTATGGCAGGCACATCCCAATGGTGCGCAGTGAGGTCATTTGACCACTCACACCTTGCAAGATTCATTATCTGAGGCACCAAAGGTCCAGGACGAGGTAGCAGCTGCGTATGATGGAGAGCAGAACATCACAATTATTCCAAATATGCTGGGGTCAAAGGTGAGACTTTTGAATTTGGATACCAAAGAGTGGACGGTGTCAGATGAAGACAACCTAGCCTTGAGGTTGTCCGCTGGAAATGAAAAACCAGAACAAATAACCTTCTCAACACCTTTTATGGCCTTTCATATGAAATTGAAATTTTTCACAGCCATATGATCTAATTCTCGGTCTTTTTCTCTGAATCGTAGGTATTTTCAAAGAATTTACATGACCATTTCAAACATTTAAATATTTTTCTGAGAGTTGTGAAAAATAACGGTCTCGTTCTCAGCAAAAAGAAGATAGAGATGTTTCAAACCTCTATCAAGTTTTTAGGCCATACCATCAAATAAGGACAAATTTCTTTGTAGAAGCATGCCTTAGAGTTTGTAGACAGATTTCATGATATTATTTTAGATAAAACTCAACTGCAAAGATTTCTTGGATTCTTAAATTATGTAAGCAGCTTTTACCAAGACTGTGCCACAGACAGAGCAATTCTTAACCAAAGGATCAGGAAAAATCCCAAGCCATGGACTGAAGCACATGCTCATGTAGTTCGAAACATCGAGTCAAAGGTAAAACATCTGCCTATCCTATATGTTGCAGATGATGAAGCTGAAAAAATCATTGAAAGTGATGCCAGTAATGAAGGATGGGGAGGTGTTCTCAAACAGAAAAAATATGGCATGGAACAAGAGGTTCAGTTTGCATCAGGTAAGTGGAGCCCAACAGAAAATAATTACTCCACTATTGAAAAATAAGTTAAAGCTGCATGGAACTCAGTGGATAAATTTGAAATCCACTTAGTAAATAAACATTTTACTTTGAGAATTGACGCATCTGCTATGAAGAAAGTTTTGACCAAAGACATCAGAAAAGTTGGTGAAGCTAATTTTTCCAGATGGAAAGCTCTATTTGCTAACTTTGATTTTGATGTTGAGCACATCAAAGGAGAAGAGAATAGTCTTCCAGATTTTCTGAGCAGAAAGTACATTCAAGATAGTACTAAGGATGCACAAGGTATGATGATTGTAACTGAATGGGATCCAAATCAACAAAAAGAAGTGCTAAGATCCATATCTAAAAGTAAAAGTTGGTCAGAATACAGAGACACATGGAAACCAACTTGGCAGCTTCAAAGTACTAAAGTATTGGATGCAAATTTGCAGCCACATACTGACATTCAACACTTAGTACCAGAGAGAAAAGTGTATCCGAAGGGGAGCAAGTGGATGCATGATATGGTCTATTCAAGAAGCATGATGGATGCCCATGTGGCTGAAGAAAGTCTTTCTAAATATTTCCACGACATCAGTATGATTTGGACACAAGGAAGTGATAGGAGCCGAGTATATCATTGATAATTTTGTATCAATAGGACAAGAGATCCTTCCTGGACAATCGGCAGTGCATCATGGCCAGGTAATAATCCTTCACTAATATTTCCTGACACTATTTATGACTTTGCAGGTTACAAAAAGTTATGGTGGGACATATTAAATTTTGATGGCAAAGGGGAGACCCACTATACCAAAATAAAATTTGGCCCTATATAGATTATGCAGAGAAACAAACAAAGTGATTGGTTGAAATCATGGTGGAATGACTATGGTGTTAACAAAACTTCTCTGGAGCCAGTTTATTATGAATCCTATATCCAGAGTTATTACAATTGGTGTTAAGAAAGAAATCTTGAATGCTTCCACCTTGCACATAAAAATGTAGAAGAATTCTTGATGGCAGGTGACCATGACACCCTTCACCAATACATGTCATGTCATCACGAATGGTTAGTCATGACCAAGATTAAGCACTAGATCATACTTGGTAAGCCCATGATTGTAAGGCGTATTTATACCAAAGCCTGGGATGAAAATGTATATAAAAGACTCAGGTTCCTTGGTATTTCAACCCTTGAAGAAACCAGTCATGAAATAAGAATCACTAAGTGGTTTTCATGGATTCCATAAAAAATATCCACAGTGTAATAATGATTTCTAATGACCAGTTTTCTCGTGGGCTTTCCGGTAAAAAGCATCCATAGTGTAAATATTCTTTTACACAGTTCTCATGGGCCTGCTGTACTTAAAGGTATCCACTTTGTTTTGTCGATCACATACACATGTCTAGATGAAGGAATATCTGTATAGATGTCGCCTCGGCGTTACCTGAAAACAATGATTCCAAATCCATGTCATTAGGTTGTACCAAATCTGAAATGAGTGTTTGTCCCCCTTATCATCCTATATAAATAAGGTAAGGCTCATTCATTTGGCATCAGATGTCAGAGAGTCAAAGAGTCTGATTTTTTGTTTAGAGTCGGAGTCTGAATTCTTCCTGCTCTGCATCTGTGAGTTTTAAACTTGATCTACTTGCATCATGGAGATCAGTTCCAAGTCTAGAGTCTGATCTGAGAAGCCTGCGGGTCAGTGTGCTCGGCACTGATCAAAACCTAAAGTGGTCAGATCTCATAGTTTGAGTCTATAAGTTCGTCTGTGTGTTTTATGTTCTATAGACTGAGTCTGTAATTGGCCAAGTAGCCTCCTGTAAGCTATCTCATTCATTGAGAAGTGAATTCTGGTAAATTCCATTACAGTCTATCTCAGGAATGAACATCTGAGTCTGTAAGATCAGATCTTGTAAATATTATGAGAAATCAATAAAGAGTGAGAATTTTTCCGCATCATTTGAATACTGTAAACTCTGTGCTTTTAAACATTGCTGTTGAGGTAGTATCTGTCTCTCTTATTATCACTTGAGGTTCACCAGAGGTTCACGAAAACTCCTAGGGATGCCAAGGCCGTTGAAGGCGAGGGAAGCCGTGTTTAGGCCGGAAGAGTGTGACGGTGCAAAGTAGGTTCGTGTATGGGTTCGTGTAAAGGATTATAAGAGGTGAAGGCAGAGAAGAGACTCAAAAAGGCCAAGACAGCCTATGTTGCTGCTGCAAGCTTTAGTCAGGAAGCCCCTGCAAGAAATTGGTATCAGAGCTGGTACTGTTTCACTGGTTCAAGAAGGTTAGTATTCAAATCTAATCTCTTTATTGAAGAATGGATTCATCTAAAAGATTAGTTTCTTTCCGTGAGATAGAGGATAAAGACCAAGCTAAGAAAAACCCTCTTAGAGATGTGTTTGCTAGTTCATCTAGCCATGTTATAAATTCTCTTGAATTATAATTTATAGAAAGTCAGCTAGCTGGCAGATGACAGTTACCAGTAATAAATGCATCCGATGTATATTCTGATCTAAAGTATTTTCATCTGATTGCTGCTACTAGAATCTCCATAAAAGAAACTATTAGTCAAATTCAGGAGAATTCTGAAAGTGTTCAATCCATTCCCCTTTTAGATCCTAAACTGCCTCAGGCCGAAGCAAAGAGGTTGAAAACCTAGTATCTTCATTTGGGTTGTATCCGGGTTGGGATAAGTGCTCTGATCCACAAAGGGTTAGATACATTTGTGTTAGCCACTGTCAGAGATCTAACACATAATAAATATAAATATTCCTTGATAGGAGGGATAGTAGCTCCACTGTCGAATGGGCCAGTATATTTTGACTGCTATCCAAATTTTTCAGTATATGTGTTTGATGAACACATAAAGGACATTATGCAATTACAGATCCAGACCTCTGGATTCGATATGAAGAAAAACAGAAGTAACATCTATATTCAAACTAGAGGATGTTTCAGACACACAAATACCTTGTATCCTATTGTCCTTCATGCTCCTAGTCAGGACTCTAAATCTAGTTTGATTGTTCTAATAGATTCGAAAAATCAAAAGATAGAACACCAAGTTATTAAATGGGAAGATCTAAGTTTTCCTGAACACTGGGTTGTAAATAATCCCAAACCTCCCGGTATGAAGAGTATTACATCAGCCAATGTAAAGGAAGAAAAATCATCTGCTGTCATATCCTTCCCAAGAATATCCACCATTGATCGTAGAAGGATAGATTCTCTCTGGAAAAATTCACCTCTGTACAGAAGCCCTGAAGTTGTTGATACTGCTTGTTCTTTATAATCCATTGTACATTGCCAACACATTGAATTGTTTGAATTTTCCTAGTTAGTCAATTTTAATTCTATTGAAGTTATTTTCCCTAGCTGTAAATTTGCTGTCAATCTAAGCCAACTTGTTGAAATGGTCATCCATTATAACCATCATCCTAGGACTGGAGAAGCTCCGCCTTCTACATCTGTAAACCCATGTCCTAACCCTAAATGTTCAGACATCCCATTTCCACATGAATCTAATCATGTGATGATGATGCACAACCTGCCTTCACTACAAATGAAGACCCTAGGCTAACAGAGATATTCAACAACTTGAGACCTCCTGGTATGCCCAGATATGGTATTGGATATTTGGAACAATTGAATGATTTGATTCCAAATAGCATATTTAAAGAAGTTCCTACTGATTGTAAAAAGCCATCAGTCCCTGAGATGCATAAGTTTTTCTCAGGTATGGACGGGTGTCCAAAAAATAAGATAGATACCCATTGGATGAAAGCTATGTTGAATTGAGATCTTGATACACACCCTGAGGCTAAAGCATTTGATAAAAGCACCAACAGAGAAGAAAGAATAAGGCTAGCTATAGAATGGAAGGAATACAAGGATAATAATAATGAATGGATATCTTTCTATTCTTGGAAAAAGATATCTGAAGCAGAAGCTGTCATGATGACAAACACAACCACTCCTTCCACCACACAACATTCATAGACTGCTATGGATGGCAGTAAGGTTGAGACTAGCACAACCTTTCCTCCCTTCAAAGGAATAATGCTAGGAGAAGCACAAAGTTCAACTAAAGCTATTCCTTTAGTAATCAAAGATGACAATGCTTTAGGCATAGATGGGAGAATTCAAAAGGCTAGTGAGTAGTTAAACTGGACTAACAATGCTATAAAAGGCCTAGATATGAATGTTTCTAAAGAATCCAAAGTGAAAGATTATTTTGATAGCCTTACAATTTCAGTTTCTGATGTAAATAACAGTTTGAATAATATTCAGTTTTCTACTTCTTCTATGAGAAGTTATTCCAGAGAATCCTTGGAGAAGGTTGAAGCTTTAGAAGCTAAAGTTGAAAATGAATTTCATTCAACCCAAGGGTCAATAGAAAAGCTCTTTGTACAGTTAGATATAGCTCAAATAAATACTGTTGAAAACCAGTCCCAACTTCATTCCTTTATAAAAGGAATAATCAGATTCAACATCCTGTCAAACCAGTTTACAGATTTCCCCACCTTCTTCCCAGAGAAGAAGCTCAGTCTAGTAAAGAAGAAGAATCTACAGAAAATATTATTGTAAGCTCTTTACTCAAAGAAACATAAGAAGAAACTCCCTCAGGACTAGAGACCAGTCTATTTCCAATATATGAACCATTGGAAAGTCAGTATACAAGATATCCTACTCCTGACATAAAAGGGAAAGCTCCAGAAGCATACACATTCCATCCAGATGCCTATAGAGAATGGAATGTAGACAATCTGGCAGTGAACTAGATTAGACATGTGATTGATTTAATGTTCATCAAATACAAAATGATGTGCTTAAGGGGGAAGTCTGAAGTTAAGGCTTGTAAAAATCTAATTCAGTGTTTTACTGGTATTTTGGAAAAATGGTGGGAAATTGAATCATCCCCAACTCTCATAAAGAAAATGGAAAATGAAATATTAAAAGATGAACAAGGTGATGTTGTTTTTAATCCATTAGCAAATTTTGTTATGTTCGGACGTTTTGTGATTCCAGTGGTATCAAGTCTTTGTACTTTTCATGGGTAATTGTGTTATGTTCGGACGTTTTGTGATTCCAATGGTCTCAAGCCTTTGTACTTTTCAAGGCTAATTTTGTTATGTTGGGACGTTTTGTGATTCCAGTGGTATCAAGCCTTTGTACTTTTCATGGCTTTTTCTCTAAATGCTAAGTCTGACGAAGTCTTCTATACACAATTTTTTATTGTGTTGATGTAGTTTATGAGTCCAGTTCTGTCATGGTTTTTGGATTTTAATATAAGGATTTATGTTAATTACTTTATAATGTTGTCCAATTTAGTTTGTGTTGTTACTGTTTATCATTCTTTTGATCATTCTATTGTTCTCATGTTTTTGGATTTTTAAAAGTTTTCATGTCTTTGAATTTTAATATAAAGATTTAGGTTGATGACTTTATCATTTTGCCCAATTCATGTTTTTTAATTTTAATATAAGGATTTAGGTTATTATTCTAATGTTCTCATGTCTTTGGATTTTAATATAAAGATTTATGTTGATGACTTTATCATTTTTACCAAATCAGTTTGTGTTGATACTATTTATCATTCCAGTGTTATGATGTCTTTGGATTTTAATATAAGAATTTAGGTTGATGATTTTATCATTTTGCCTAATTCAGTTTGTTTTACATGGCTTCATAGAAATGATTCCTTATTTATCCAATGCTAATTGTGTTTACTAATCAAATGAAATGAAACATATGATTTTTCATATGTTCCTATTATATGTTTTCTAAGATTTCAATGAAACAATGTACTTGTTAGTTGTAAAATCAATGTGTGATATTTGAATGAAGTTATTGAAATTTAATGAGAGTTTTACATTAGATTTGTTTACTGATACTGTTATCCATGGATTCATAGAAATGTTTTCTTATCTATCTAATGCTAATTGTGTTCACTAATCATGTTCACGAATCAAATGAAATGAAACATATGATTTTTCATGTGTTCATGATATATGTTTTCTAATATTTCAATGGAACATTGTACTTGTTAGTTGTAATATCAATCTGTGAAATTTGAATGAAGTTATTGAAATTTAATGAGAGTTTTACAATAGATTGAGGCTTATCAATGTTAGATGTCTATTAATATTGTTTAATGACATTTGTTTAATGATATTGGTAGAACAATATATTAGAATTTGAAATTGAGATCATGAAAATTTCTGTTATTATGTTCATGTTATATGGTTTTTAAGGTTTTAATGAGATAGTTTATTTGTTGTAATGTGAATGTAAAATTTGAATAAAGTTATAGAAATAGAAATTTCTGTTATTATGTTCATGTTATATGTTTTTTAAGGTTTTAATGGGATAGTGTACTTGTTGTAATGTGAATGTAAAATTTGAATAAAGTTATAGAAATGTTATATGTTTTTCAAGGTTTCAATGAGATAGTGTATTTGTTGTAATGTGAATATACAATCTGAATAAAGTTATAGAAATTTTAATGAGTGTTTTAGATGACATTTGTTTAATGATATTGGTCAAACAATTAGCTAGAATTCCAAATTGATTGGCCAATTCTTATTGTATGGGGATTTTTTGATGGAGTCAGTTAGAGGGATGTTGGTGGCCTGGGTAGTCATTTTCTTCTTTCAAAATCTTATGATTAATTGCAAACTAGGTATTGACAAAAACACAAATTTTATAGCTGAACTCCTTGCTATGTGGTGTGCCATGAGGATTTCCCTTTAGAAGCAGGTTAAAGTATTCATATTGTATGGGGATTTAAAGTCCTTATGGATTGAGGGTCCTTCATTTAGAATTGTGGCAAAGAAAAATCCACTACCTACAAGAGAAATTGATGATTTGCAAATTATTCATACTGAAAATAATGCCACGCTGATATGTTATTGGAGGAAGCTTCAATATTAGATGTTGTGTTACTTTCCATCTCAGAGGGGTCTTTGAGCTTTAATATGTTTGATCCTATTCAAATAAGATTTAGTTAAGTTGTAAGATATGTTGAAAGTCTAAGATATTTTTGGAGTTTTATTTCCAATTCACTTTTTTAAGTTATCAAGTGTGCTTATCTGCAACCAAGTTTTTACTTTTTAATTTCCTATAAAATATCATATGTTTTTTCTTTAAAAACAAATCTCTTATGTTCATATTGTATATTTCTAAAGTTTTAATGTAACAATGTGCTTGTCAATTGTCATATTAATTTAAAAAAATAGTTTTATATGAATTTAATGAAATAAATATTTTTAATATTTATTTAAAAAGTAAAGTTTAATTTTGATTAATTTTGAATTAATTTAACTATATTATATAAATTTAAACCATTAAATTTATAAATCAGTTCTATTAAATTTTCACAAAAAGTTTCTAGAAAATCACATTAGAATTTATAGAGTCTACGGGTTTCTAACTACTAAGTGTAGTTTATCATCTACCTGTTTTGAACTACTAAGTGTAGTGTAGTTAGAAACAGGTAGACTCTATAAATTCTAATGTGTTAAAAAATAGCAGAAATTTACAGTGTGAATTCTATTAATTTCAAATATTAAGAAATAAAATATTCAATGTAATGCAACTAAAAAAATCCTTTTTTAACCATTCTTTTGGGAAAAAATATCTATTTTTTCTTAAAGATGATTTAATTTTAGGTAATAATTATATATTATTAATTTTTTTCAAAAAAATAAAGATTTGTTTAAATTTTTATTATTCTAAATTAAATATATTATACCACTTTACATTAAATATTTATTACTATTTTTAATAATTACTAAATACATATAATTATTTTATTATTTAAAATTATAATTTATTATTATTATTATTTTATTTTATTTTTCAAAATTATTTTCTTGGTTGAATAAATAATTACACTGGTAAATTCAACTCCATAGACTATCAAAACAAGGAGGACATTGGATGAACTTTCATTCACCTATGTGGGCTAACATAAAAATGACAATGTAGGTGGGTTTCATCTAATTATGTGTGCACAACAATCATTTTACCACTACCTCAACGTGTCTCCATAACTCCACATCCAACCATTATGAAAAAAAAAGAGTTGTTTTTGTTTAAGGATGATTTTATTTTAAATTAGTCTAACTTACAAAATAGCATTTTCACAACATTTTTTCTAGTTAATTTTTAACCAAATTCGCAACAAATTTAAGAAAATCCATTTATGCATTCAAAAAAATATTTTAAAAATCAAAGAGTCACAATCTTGCTTGAAATAATATTTACCTAGTAAATATGTAATATTATTATAATTTTTATATAAATATTAAATATTTAATAAAATATTAATTGTTCTAAGGTTGGTGGGTTGTTTTAAGAGCACGGGATGGGTTTGATCCAAATATGGATAACTACATCAAGAAACCATTTGACCACTACCTTAAAGTGTCCTCATAGTAAAATCCTCATAGTAATTAAACCTTATTCAAAAGTGAAATATTCCTCACTTTTATTATTATATCAAACACCACTATAAACTATTTTATTTATCATTTATTTTTGTAAGATTGACATTATATTGATCAATCTAGATAACATGTATATCATATGCATTTCGATTTTTCTCTTCGAGTTAGGAAACCAAACCAACATCGAAAGTATTCTTTCATCCAAAATTTCACATTCAACTAAAAAAAACTATACCTATACCATGCCTCAACATTTTTACTAGTACTATCATGTAAATGCATAAGCCTAAGTGCATTTAAATGGTAGCTATGTTGTTGAAAGTCCATGATAGCTATGAATCTCCAAACCCAAGAGAATATGGTACAATAAACTAAAATGTGACATCAAATAGATTAGTTGGATAATGAAGCATCAATTGGTGCCACTGGTGTGCCAGGTGAAACTAGGCCTTTTCCTTTGATGAGGATGGTCTCAATTCGTGCTAATTAGAGAGCCATGTCCTTGAGTTTGATAGAAATATCCTAGTTCTCCACTTGGATGTCACTGAGCTGAAGAGAGCTTATTGTTAGTGTCTTCTTTATTGTTGAGGGCTTTGGTAATGAGTGTTTTGATGTGACAATATAAATCTACAATACATAAGTATTGATTTTGTATTCCTTTAGTATGGCGTGGGTTTGAAAGCCACTCAACTATTAAGGAGATGATTTCTTCGTCAATGTGCTTATTTCTTTTAGGCTTCAACAACCACTTAATTCACAAACATCAAGAGGTATTTAGGGGTGTGGTCATGGTTCCTCTGCACTTTTTTTTAGGCTAAGAAGCAGTCTCCCCTTGCCACTGCTAGAGGAGCGACACCCGGTTCTCATGGATTAGTGAGGCATGTTGCGGGAGGTATTCTAACAAATAATGACAAAGAGAGCAATGGGAGAGAGCACAAGATAATAAGAAAGCACAATAGAGTTGGGAAGAATAATAGTGAGTTGCAATTGATAGATGAAGCTAAGCTGAGGTAGAATAACTAGTAACGAGCATACAAGTGCTTCAAGGAAATCGAGTAAATCAATTATGATGGTGTTGAAGTGCAACCTAAGTGAAAGTGTTAAGGTATAAATAGTTTGAGTGTTGGTATAATGGAATGGATATGAGTCGGGACACATGAAATCACCATATACTAAGAGAAATAATAAAGTGAAATGACTTATATGTCATGAATTATAGAACTCAAAAACAAAAATAATTTTAACCAAATTCTAATAGAATTGTAAAATAAAATGGGAATGAGGCCAATCACAAATGGAAACGAAATGCACATATTTCTTAGCATTGTTGAACATGATGGTGCATTAGATCTAAGAACTGTAGGGCTCAAGCCTTCAACTATTCCAATCGAGCAACGAACCATCAACCACCATGAGCAGGTGGACCCCTAGATGCCATCAAATTTTAGTGGCATCCTTTAGTTGAGTGTTAATGGAACTCTTCGTAGAAAATTTGAAATCAAGGAATGTTAGGTGGGGAAGGTAGGTGCCTTCCCCCTCCAAAGAAATGGAAAAAAAATATTTGGATAGGAAAATCAAACTCATGGTGGCAAATTTCACCCTTCCTCATTGCAACGTAGTGATGACCTGATGCAACATAGTTAACAATACTATCCTAACATACATAATGCTCAACCTCTCTGCGTCTAGAGTGAGTAATACCTTGGGTGGATTTTGTACCTCATCCTCCATGGATGCTAAATGTGATGGTGGGATGGCCCTACATCCCCACTTGTGGAGCAAGGTGATGACGGAGGGCCACTCCCCCCTCCCCTCTAACATGCTTTTTCAATGTGCCACCCCGATCATGGATTATCAAAACTATTATTCATTGTTAATTTTCTAATTAATTTTAATAAATACTCAATTGATTTATTTTAATTTCCAAACAATTATCTATCTAGCATTAGATACATGAAAAAATCAAATGTATTCATTCTCCCAAAGCACTATCCATAGTTGTGATTGCGATGACTCCCTTGGGATTTCCTACGAATTAATTGTGGCACCGTTAAAGTTTTCACAAAGCAAGCTTTTAGCCTCCCAGAGGAGTTGTGTGCCCTGAACCTCGTTATCAGATATGATACTTGGAAATACATATATGCTGCACGCACCATGTACAATGATATGATGGTTTTCTGCCTAGATTTGTGCGAAGGTACATGCATATGGATGGATCTCTTTGTCGCTTCAAGCATATCCCCTCCCCGTGTGGCCCATATACCTTCCTATGACCCACAAATCCTTGAACCCTTTGTCTTACCCTTGTTGTGTTATTATATTATTATAACTCATGAAATAATCTTCTACCATTCAATAATGAATACCCCTATCTAAGATTATACATTCCTTTCATGTAATGTGGTTATACAATAAATACCTTTACTAAGGAGCACACGAGGGTTCTCAACCCATTATATTTATTTATTGAATGAAATTATTTTTTATTTTTATATATCATATATTTTATAAAATTATATTTAAAATTATAATTAATTTAGACTTAAAAAAATAATAAAATTATACCGAATTCAAAATAAAATTATTTATTAATTAATAACTTTGTTTTTTGATATTATTATCATTATTAATTAATGAATATGAATGGAAAGTTTTGATATGTAAAATTATATGAATAATTTTATATGAAAAGAATTTTTTAAAAATGATATTATCATCATTATTAATTAATGAATTTGAATGGAAATTTTTAATTAGTTTATTTTTTTAGTAAAAGAAGAAGTGATATATAAATTTATATAATTATATATAGTAAAAGTGATTTAAAAAATACTATTATTATTATTATTATTATTTAATTTTAATGAGCCTACAAAAGGATATATATTCTATTCTCATGATTTGAGTGCTAAGATTATAAAGGGATACATACTCTACTCCTCTTTTGTTTTGAACTTGTGACTTTTTAGGAGGAAATACATGCTTTTAACAATTAGGCCCACTCAAACTGAATAGATAGGATATTTAAATTGTTATATTTGTAATGAAAGTAATTATTAATTTTCTTTTAAGAATTTACTAATTTAAATTGTTTTTTAGTATTTTTTTTTTCTAAAATTTTTGCATGAATACATCTTTATCATGTCCAATATTATCATCCTAATTGAAGTGGGGAATTGAATGGGTGACTTCATATCAAAGAGTGCCTTAACAGAGCACCCTATGACTTCACTTAACAATTAGGCCCACTCAAACTGAATAGATAGGATATTTAAATTGTTATATTTGTAATGAAAGTAATTATTAATTTTCTTTTAAGAATTTACTAATTTAAATTGTTTTTTAGTATTTTTTTTTTTAATTTTTTGCATGAATACATCTTTATCATGTCCAATATTATCATCCTAATTGAAGTGGGGAATTGAATGGGTGACTTCATATCAAAGAGTGCCTTAACAGAGCACCCTATGACTTCACATCAAAGAATGCATTAATAAAGCACCCTATCACTCTCTATCCAAAACCCCCTAAACCTAATTTAAATTATTTTAAAATTAGATATCATTTTTGGGATTCAATTGCATTAATTTAGTCATTCATCTTAGCATTCATTGCATCGGGTGATGCTCATTGGGGTGAAGAAGTGGGATTGAAACTAGTGAAATGAATCACATAGCATCAATCATCACTTCCGGGGCTTGCACCCAATAACCAGGACTTCCCTGGAGGTCACCCATCCCAGAACTCCTCTGGTTCAAGCGCACTTAACTGTGGAGTTTTCCCCACAATCAAGCCCACTTAGCTTGCTACCCCATTTGCAAAACCTTAGCAACTATTGCGCCTCATGAACCATTCAAGAAGAGCTCCCTTTACTCTTAGTATTTTAAGTATGAGGGGTTTCCGCAGTGCATTATATTAGATATCATTTTTGGGATTCAACTGCGTTAATTTAGTCATTCATCTATGACCATTTCCATGAGAGGTAGTCATATCTGACTAATTTCTCATGGTTTTTGAATAGTCCACTTAGCACTCATTGCATTGGGTGATGCTCACAGGGGTGAAAAAATTAAATTTCCCTAAACCATTGCATAATCATTATTAAATTAAAAAAAACATTTTTTATTTCATTAAATAGAATAAAAATAAATTTAAAATATAAAAAATAATATATATCTATAACTAAAACGTTATCACCAGGTTCCCACTCTTTATGAAAAAAAAGCTAAAACTTAAAATACTATCACTTATACTAAGCCTTAAACCAAAATAAATGAAAATCCACCTTGACCAAAACCATTAAATCTAAAATTCACCTTGTCCAAAACCATTGACATAGTCAAATATATATTATTTAAAACAAATTATTATAGTAAATTATCTAGCGTCCATTTGTAAACTCTTGAAGTGGACTGGCCTATTTCCCATATAAACCTTTTTTAATGCCTAAGTCTCAATATAAATATGTTCAGTGCAAACAAATTGATAGTTGTGGTGATTTATGGTTTTCCTCAGTGGATCTTGAAGTTATGGCACCTAATTCAAGATATTGCTTCTCTGGTTAAAGGTTAAGTCTGCAATATCATTTGAAAGGGTTAATGGTGATGGGAGTTTTTCCACAAGAAATATTTGCAGCAACACTAGGCTTCGCCCACGAATTGAAAAAGTTTCAGTCCCCTCTTGGTCCATCCTATGAGATGCAAATCAGTAAACCTATCAAGAAACGAGGGCGCAGTGAAAAATGATTTTGGGATGGCCTATCAGAAGACATTGAGCATGACATTCTGTCTCACCTAAATATCCGCGACCTCTTGAGAGCTCGACTTACTTGCCACGCTTGACACGAATCCATTTCATCATCCCACATATTTCAATTGTTGTATGACCAAAGAAACAGGGAGCCACGGATTTCTCTCACCAGTGATCCCATAATCCCAACAACTTTTGCCTAGTCAACAACAACCCTAGCAAGTGGTATTATATGGAGGGTTCTTATCACAGGGATATAACTAAAACTTGTCTTCTCCTGGGAGTTGTCGATGGGCTTATGTTTTTCATTGTCAGCCCAGAACTTCACAAAACATGAACCATTGATGTATTATTCAATAATCTCTAGTATTTATACATACAGTTTGCTCGAAGATAGTTATGTAACTTCTCACATACGGGAATAATATAATTTAGTTATAACTAACCAATATCCCGTAGAATTAGTTTTAAAATCCCCCCTTAATTCGAAGGGATATCTGACATGCCAAGTAAAGATCTGAACTTTTCAAAATTTTCACATCCTAATGCTTTGGTAAATATATCTGCAATTGGTTTCGAAGCAGAAAAATGTGTCAGATGAATTGTTTTGGCCTCTACATGATGTCGAATCAAATGATACTTGGTGTTGATATGTTTGGTTCGATCATGGAATTTAGGATTCTTGGCCAATTGAATTGCAAAAGAGTTGTTGACAAATAAAGGAGTTGAGGCTTTTTGTTTCTCCTACAAATATTCGAGTATTTTCCGAAGCCAAATGATTTCCTTAGTGGCTTGAGCTGCTGCAACATATTCAACTTCAGTGGTAGAATCAACAATAACAGATTTCTTGCGTGATCTCCAACTGATGGTTGCTGATCCAAGATTCATTGAATATCTAGAAGTTGAGACTCCATTTTCTTTATCTCCATCAAAATCTAAATCTAAATAACCAGCAAGATGGAAGTCTAAAACTTTGGAATATTTGATGTCGTAAGTTTGAGTTCCTTTTAAATATTTCAAAACTCTTTTTGCTGCTACCCAATGCCCCTCACATGGATGATGCATAAACCTAGAAAGTATTCCGACAACAAAGGTTATATCAGGACAAGTAATAGACAAATAAATAAAATTTCCAACAAGTTGCCTATACTTTGTTGGATCTTCAAACAACTTTCCTTCTTCGAAAGTGAGTTTCAAATTCTTCTCCATTGGAGTAGAAACATGATTACATTTCGTCATACTATATCTGGTCAATAACTTATCAACTTATTTCTTCTAAGAGATGAAAATATGTTGTGGTTTTTGATCAACTTCAATTCCAAGATAATAATGAAGTAAACCTAAATCTGTCATATCAAAAAAAATTTTCAAGTCCTTCTTTATAGATGATATATATTCATCATTATTTCCTGTGATCATCAAATCATCAACATATACAACTAGATATACAACTGATCTGCCAACTTTCTTAACGAAAAGAGTTGCATCATCTAGGTCAAAATGTTTATAGTTTAATTTAAGAAGATGTTTAGTTAGCTTCTCATACCATGCTCGTGGCGCTTGTTTCAAGCTGTACAAAGACTTCATTAGTTTTCAAACCTTTTGTTCTTTCCCTTTAACGGAAAAACCTTCTAGCTGAAACATGTAAACGTCTTCTTTCAAATATCCATTTAAAAAGGCAGTTTTGACATCCATATGATGAGTTTTCCATTCTTTCTGAGCTACAATAGCAAACAAAGATATAATAGTGCCCCATTTAGCTGTAGGAGCAAAAGTCTCTGTATAGTCGATACCCTCTTTCTGTGCATATCCCTTCGCTACAAGTCTTTCTTTGTACTTGTCTAGCGAACCATCGGCTTTAAACTTAGTTTTATAAATCCATTTGCAACCAATGGGTTTGATGCCAACAGGAGGATCCACTAGCCTCCATGTGCCATTTTTTATGAGAGCATCAAATTCCTTTTGCATTTCATCTTTTCACTATTCATAAATAACAACTTCTTCAAAGCAAGTAGGTTCACAATCCACAGAAAAATTAAATTCACAATGAGAATAGTTACCTGAGGAACTTCCAGCCTTAAAATCATCATATTTCTTTGGAAATGTTCGAGTACGAGTTGAACTTCGCAAAGGTTGTGTAGGAATTTGCTTATATTGTTCATCTGGCTCAGTTCTTGCCATTTATGTCGTCGTTTCTTTAGAAATACTTGCATCAACTAATTCCTCATCAACAACAACGGAATTATCATCATCAACCAATTTCTCATCATTGAGAGAAGGAAACTCCATAGACTGATCTAATATAGCAATCCCCCCTTTAGGATGGGGAAGTATATTATCAGATTCATAATAAAACTTTTGAGGCACAAAATTTTCTATCTGATTAAGTTGTCTATTAATAGTGAGATAATCCTTATCAGTTTCAAGAAAAATTACATCTCTTGACAAAATAATTTTTTTTTTTGCTTCATCATATAATCGGTATGCCTTAGAAGTCATGGAATACCCTAAAAATATGCATTTTCTGCTTCGTTCACTCAGCTTATTCCGCTGATGTTTGGGAATCAAAGCATAACATTGAGAACTGAAAATTCGGAAATGTTTCATAGTAGGAAGACGATGGTACCACATTTCATATGGAGTTTTGTTTTTAATGACAGAGGAAGGGCACCG
The DNA here is from genome assembly GCA_034641835.2 of Pinus albicaulis. Taxonomy (NCBI): domain Eukaryota; kingdom Viridiplantae; phylum Streptophyta; class Pinopsida; order Pinales; family Pinaceae; genus Pinus; species Pinus albicaulis. The sequence continues at coordinate 429,164 of JAXQQM020063278.1, forward strand.
ATTTCTAATGTATGCCGCACAAATCATGACTTCTCCCAAAAAAAATAATTTTACATTCTTAAAAAACATCATTGACCTTACCATATTAAGCAATGTTCGGTTCATTCTTTTAGCAACACCGTTTTGTTACAGATTATATGGTATTGTGGTCTGGTGCTTGATGCCATTCTCTTGCAAATATGTTTCAAAAGCATTTGAATTATATTCTCCTCCATTATCAGTCCTTATAGTACCAATAGTAAGTTGTGCTTCATTTGTTATCAGGAGATGAAATTTTTTAAACACATCAAAAACTTGTGATTTTTATTTAAGAAGATAAACCCAACACATCCTCGAATAATCATCAATAAAAGTGAGTATGTATTTATTTCCATTTGCAGTTGGTATAGGCATTGGACCACATAAGTCAGAGTGTATGAGGCTTAATTTTCTTGTAGCTCTAAACTTAGAATTCTGAAAAAACTGTTTGTGATGCTTGCCCAATATACAAGCATTACATGGGGTAGATTTTTTGGGAAATGTTGGAAGTCCCTTAATTCCCTGTTGTTTCATAATTCAAATACTTTCATAATTAACATGACTGAAGCGTGCATGCCATAATAAAGAAGATGACATATTATAATTTTGCTGAACCAAATAAGTTATGTTCAATGCAACAGACGATATAATGTGCAACTTCAATAATTTATCTTCTTCCACACCAAACATTACAGTTTTATTGTCAATTGTTCTTCTAATTTCTACTTTACCATCAAATATGTGAATGGAATGTCCATGTTGTCTTATTTTTATAAGAGATAACAAATTTCTTTGGAACTGCGGAATGTAAAGAACATCATTCAAAATATAATTTGGAAGTCCATGAATATTTAACTGAATTGAACCAATCCATGCGGGTTTGATTTGGGAATTATCAGGCAAATACACTACTCCGTCAATATTATCACTGAATTGATCAAACAAATATTTTTGAAAGGTCATATGACACGTGGCACCTGTGTTTAGAACCCAACTATCATACCATGAAGAAAAAGAAGTACTAAAAACATCTTCCATGTGGAAATTACAATGTGCGACAACATAATGTGCATTATCAGAAGACTGTCCTCTGTCTGGAAATAAATGATCTTTCTTTTCAAGCAATTGTTCTCTTTTTTCATTAATTTTATCCCAAGGAATTCTACAATTTGCAGCAGTATGTCCAAGTTTACCACAACTAAAACATTTTATAGCTGGTTTATCAAAAAAATTTCTTTGTTTTTCATCTTGTTGTCTATCTCCCTAAATATTTCTGCCCCCCCGTGCCTCTATAATTCTTCCTACCTCGACCTCTATTACCTCTAGTATTTCTGAAAGATTCCTCCTGAGGTTTTTTGTCTTTTTGAGTAAGACATAGGGTTTCGGTATGAGAACTATGTGATGCTTCTTTCTTGCCAAAAGCCTTCTCTCTTTCTGCAATTTTCCCTACTAATTTGTCAAAATCTATATCTTTTAATTTCCCACTAGATTGGAGAGATTCCAAGTAGTGTGAATAACTAGGGTAAAGAGATTTTATAAAGGCAGTAAGCGGAAAGTCAACTTTAACTCCAGTACATTCAATTTCATGATTGATGGCTTTAATTTCAGAGGCAATTTTTAGAGGATCATTATTGTTCATTTCCAGATTAAATAATTTTAACAATAACTGAATTATCTCCAATTCAGAATGTGAATCATAAAGATCTTTTAGTTTCTCTATGGCATCATAAGCTGTTTACTCTGAGTAATATATCTGCTTACCTCTTCTAAGACTGAAGCAGATATTAAGGCAAAGGCCTTCTTATCCTTACTTTTCCAGATTGTGAGTTGTTTCCGATCATCAGGCTGCACTAGTGCATTTTCTCCTTCTCCTTCACAGACTCCATCCCATAAATCATTAAAAATAAGAGTATTTTTAACTTTCCTAAACCACTCCTGGTAATTTTCCTTTCCGGAAAGGACAATCCCAATTAAGGACACCAAAGAGTTCATTTTTATTTTGGAAATCTTAAAAAATACTGGTCTCAATTACTGCCACAAATTCTCTTAAAAAAAAAACCCTGTTTTAACTTGCAACGGATTTAACTCTGGTTTAGATTTCTTTAAAAAAAAAATGATTTTTTTTTATTAACTTACTGGTCACACTTCACACAGCAAGCACACCAACATGATAGGGTTTAGGTTCCCCCACAACGACGGTGACATATTCTCCAATCGAGCAAGATGCTGCAAAATCAAACGCTGCAAACGTTGGCAGTCTCTCTGCACAATCAAAATTTTCTCTCGATCAAATGATGCAAACGCTGGCAGTCTCTCTGCACAGTTCTCCCAACAACAATTTTTTTTTTTTCTCCCGGGGTTCACGCTGGCCATTACTCAAATCCAAATGCTGGTATTTTAAACCACTCGCTCCATTGTCACTTCAACACCTGCTCCACACAAAAGCATTCAAACTTCCCTCCAGACAGTCAGCGAGAACACTTCCTTCAACAATGGAGGATCTAGATTTTGAATTAACCTACCTTTGATACCACTGTTAGCCTAGAACTTCAAAAAACATGAACCATTGATGTATTATTCAATAATATCTAGTATTTATATATACAGTTTGCTGGGAGATAGTTATGTAACTTCTCACATACGGGAATAGTATAATTTAGTTATAACTAACCAATATCCCGTAGAATTAGTTTTAACATAAGCACCGAGGGAAAATTGGTGGTCCTTGATACCTTAACAAGACATTTCCAACTGTTTCTCGATACAAAGGTCAGCCCACGCCTTGGGCCCCAATCCTGTTTGAAGAAAAAACTCGGGCAGAGCAAATCCACACCTAGTGCGGCTACACAGTCGTCCGTGTCCATCCACCTGGTTGTAGACGCTGCCAAATTTAAATTAATGGTGTGGGGAGAATTGAGAACACATATGGTGCATGCTCTTGTTTACAGCTCCGCTACAGAAGAATGGACTATATGGCCGTGCCTATATATCAACTATACATTATTCAGGCGACCATTCCATTCCATTGCAGATGGTGTGTTGGAGTAATCACCACACTTCTATGGAATTCATAATTTCCACCCTGAGGATCCTAGTTACGGGTTTGGAAGTTTACCAACACTTGCCAGTTTTGGTGTAAGGACAAACCTCTACATGGTATCAAAGCCTGGACCCAGGTTCGATTCTTCCGAACTGCGTTTGAGGGGGGCTATTTATTCCCCGAGCTGTGTTTGAGGGGAGGGGGGTGTTGGAGTAATCACCACACCTCTATGGAATCCATAATTTCTACCCTGGGGATCCTAGTTACCGGTTTGGAGGTTTACCAACACTTGGGAGTTTTAGTGTAACGGAAAACCTCTACATGGTGACACCATATTCTATACCTCCATAAATTGATCTATAGTGGCTATTTATAACACAGAGAGCGGTTCCTTTTTTTCTCAACATAGATTTTTTCTATTGCCACCGTGGAAATTAGGCATGGCACTGGAATGGGTGCAATGGGTGCAGAACATTAAGTTGCTGGTTCACAAGAGCCAAGAATATCTGTTAGGTATCATCATCGGGTATAGATTTATGGGAGGTAATTGCAACACTTTCTTAGGGTTATGGAAGGCACATCTCAATGGTGGGCAGTAGGACCTTTTGACCACTCACACCTTGAAAGATTCATTATCTGAGGCCAAAGGTCCAAGACGAGGTAGCATCTGCGTATGATGGAGAGCAGAATGTCACAATTATTCCAAATATGCTGGGGTCGAAGGTGAGACTTCTAAATTTGGATACAAAAGAGTGGATGGTGTAAGATGAAGATAACCTAGCCTTGAGGTTGTTAGTTGGAAATGCACAACCTCAATTGGAAATGCAAAACCATAACAGATAACCTTCTCAGCACCTTTTATGGCCTTTCATATGAAATTGAAATTTTTCACATCCATATGATCTACTTCTCAGTCTTTTTCTCTGAATCCTAGGTCATACAAATAAACCCATTGGAAAATTTTGTTATGTTCGGACGTTTTGTGATTCCAGTGGTATCATGTCTTTGTACTTTTCATGGCTAATTTTGTTATGTTTGGACTTTTTGTGATTCCAGTGGTATCATGTCTTTGTACTTTTCATGGATTTTTCTTTGAATGCGAAGTCTAACCAAGGCTCCTATACACAATTTTTATTGTGCTGATGCAAAATTTTGTGATGTTTGGACGTTTTGTGATTCCAGTGGTATCAAGCCTTTGTACTTTTCATGGATTTTTCTCTGAATGCGAAGTCTGACAAAGGCTCCTATACACAATTTTTATTGTATTGATGCAGTTTATCAGTTCAGTACTGCTCTCATGTCTTTGGATTTTAATATAAGGATTTATGTTAATTACTTTATCATGTTGCCCAATTCAGCAGTTTGTGTTGATACTGTTTATCATTCCAGTGTTCTCATGTTTTTGGATTTTTAATATAAGGATTGAGGTTGATGACTTTATCATGTTGCCAATTTAATGTTGATACTGTTTATCATTCGAGTGTTTTCATGTTTTTGGATTTTAATATAAGGATTTAGGTTGATGACTTTATCATTCTTCCCAATTCAGTTTGTAGTGATACTGTTTATCATTCCAGTGTTGTGATATCTTTTGATTTCAATATAAGGATTTAGGTTGATGACTTTGTCATTTTGTCCAATTCAGTTAGTTTTACATGGCTTCATAGAAATGCTTCCTTATTTATCCAATGCTAATTATGTCCACTAATCAAATGGTTTAGAAATTTTAATATGAGGATTTAGGTTGATGACTTTATCATTTTTCCCAATTCAGTTTGTGTTAGATACTGTTTATCATTCCATGTCTTTGGATTTTAATATAAAGATTTAGTTTGAAGACTTTATCATTTTGCCCAATTTAGTTTGTTTTACATGGCTTCATAGAAATGCTTCAAATGAAATGAAGCATATGGTTTTCATATGTTTTCTAAGATTTAAATTGAACATCCTACTTGTTAGTTGTAATATCAATATGTGGAATTTAAATGAAGTTATAGAAATTTAATGAGAGTTTTACATTAGATTTGTTTACTGATATTGTTATTTTCTTATCAATGTTAGATGTTTGTTAATATTGTTTAATGACATTTGTGAAGTTATTGAAATTTAATGAGAGTTTTATGTTATATTTGTTTACTAATATTGTTATCAATGTTAGACATTAATATTGTTTAATGGTATTGGTAGAACAATCTATTAGAATTTGAAATTGAAATAATGATTTTTTTTGTTATTATGTTTATGTTATATGGTTTTTAAGGTTTCAATGAGATAGTGTATTTTTTGTAATGTGAATGTAAAATTTGAATAAAGTTATGGAAATGGAAATTTCTGTTATTATGTTCATGTTATATGTTTTTTAAGGTTTTAATGGAATAACGTAATTTTTGTATTGTGAATGTAAAATTTGAATAAAGTTATAGAAATGGAAATTTTTGTTATTATTTTCATGTTATATATATTTTTAAGGTTTTAATGGAATAGTGTACTTTTTGTAATGTGAATGTAAAATTTGAATAAAATTTTAGAAATGTTATATGTTTTTTTTAAGGTTTCAATGAGATAATGTAATTTTTGTAATGTGAATGTAAAATTTGAATAAAGTTATAGAAATTTTAATATAAGGATTTAGGTTGATGACTTTATCATTTTGCCCAATTCAGTTTGTGTTGATACTGTTTATCATTCCAATGTTTTAATGTCTTTGGATTTTAATACAAGGATTTAGTTTGATGAATTTATCATTTTGCCCAATTCACTTTGTGTTGATACTGTTGTTATGAAGTCTTTGGATTTTAATATAAAGATTTAGTTTGATGACTTCATTATTTGGTTTTACATGGCTTCATAGAAATGCTTCCTTATTTATCCAATGCTAATTATGTCCACTATTCAAATGAAATGAAGCATTCATATGTTCATGTTATACGTTTTCTAAGCTTTCAATGGAACAAATTACTTGTTAGTTGTAATATCAATATGTTGAATTTGAATGAAGTTATAGAAATTTAATGAGAGCTTTACATTAGACTTGTTTATGTTATCCAGGGTTATCAATGTTAGATGTTTGTTAATATTGTTTAATGACATTTGTGAAGTTATTGAAATTTAATGAGAGTTTTATATTTTATTTGTTTAATGATGTTGTTATCAATGTTAGACATTAATATTGTTTAATGACATTTGCGAAGTTATTGAAATTTAATGAGAGTTTTATATTATATTTGTTTACTGATACTGTTATTAATGTTAGTCATTAATATTGTTTAATGACATTTGTGAAGTTATTGAAATTTAATGAGAGTTTTATATTATATTTGTTTGCTGATATTGTTATCAATGTTAGACATTAATATTGTTTATTGACATTTGTTTAATGATATTGGTAGAACAATCTATTAGAATTTGAAATTGAAATCATGATTTTTATTGTTATTATGTTCATGTTATATGGTTTTTAAGTTTTCAATGCGATAATGTATTTGTTGTAATGTGAATGAAAAATTTGAATAAAGTTATAGAAATGGAAATTTCTGTTATTATGCTCATGTTAAATGTTTTTTAAGATTTTAATGGAATAGTGTACTTTTTGTAATGTGAATCTAAAATTTGAATAAAGTTATAGAAATTTTATATGCTTTTTTAAGGTTTCAATGAGATAATGTACTTGTTGTAATGTGAATGTAAAATTTGAATAAATTTATAGCAATTTTAATGAGTGTTTTAGATGACATTTGTTTAATGATATTGGTCAAACAGTTAGCTAGAATTTGAAATTGATTGGCCAATTCTTATGGTATGGGGATTCTTTGATGGAGTCAGAGGGATGTATGTTTATGGTCTGGGTATAGTCATTTTTTTCTTTCAAAATATTATGATTAATTGCAAACTAGGTGTTGACCAAAACACAAATTTTATAGCTGAACTCCTTGCTATGTGGTGTGCCATGAGGATTTCCCTGTAGAAGAAAATTAAAGTATTCATATTGTATAGGGATTTAAAAGTCCTTATGGCATGGTTCATTGGAAGAGCTACCTTAAGGGTTATTCATTTATAATTGTGGCAAAGGAAAATCCACCGAGTGGAAGAGAAATATGATGATATTCAAATTATTCATATTGAAAATAATGCCATGGTTGATATGTTATTGGAGGAAGCTTAAATATTAGATGCTAGTTTACTTTCCATCTCATAAGGGTCTTTGTGCTTTAATATGTTTGATCCTATTTAAATATGATTTAGTTAAGTTGTAATATATGTTAAAAGTCTAAGATATTTTTGGAATTTTATTTTCAATTCACTTTTTTAAGTTTTCAAGAGTGCTGCTATACAATCAAGATTGTACCTTTTAATTTCCTATGAAATATCAAAAATATATTCATATTATATGTTTTATAAAGTTCTAATGTAAAAATGTGCTTGTCAATTGTCATATAACTTTGTAAAGCCACTCAACTATTAAGGAGAGGATTTCATCGTCAATGTGCTCATTCCTTTCAGGCTTCAACAACCACTTAATTCAGACATATATAGACATGTTTATGGGTGTGGTCATGGTTCCTATGCACTATATTTTGGGCTAAGAAGGAGCCTCAGGAACTCCCCTTGCCACTGCCAGAACATCCACACCCACTTCTCATGCATTAGTGAGGCATGTTGTGGAAGATATTCTAACAAAAAATGACCAGGAGTGCAACGGGGAAGAACACAAGATAATAATAAAGAACAATAGAGTTGGGAACAATAATAATCATTTGCAATTGATAGATGAAGTTACGTTGAGGTAGAGTAACTAGTAACGAGCATACAAGTGCTTCAAGGAAATTGGGTGAATCAATTACGATGGTGTTGAAGTGCAAGTGTCAAGGTCCAAATAGTCTGAGTGTTGGTATAATGGAATGAATATGGGTTAGGACACATGGAATCACCATGTACTAAGGGAAATAATAAAGTGCAGTGACTTATATCTCATCAATTATAGAAGTAGGAAACAAAAATAATTTTAACCAAATTCTAATAGAGTTGTAAAATGAAATGGGAATGAGGCCAATCACAAATTGCAACGAAATGCACCTATTTCCTATATTTTTCGAAGAAGATGGTGCATTAGATCTAATAATTGTAGGGCTAAAGCCTCCAACTATTACAATAGAGCTACGAACCATCAAATACCATGAGAAGATGGACCCCTAGATGCAATCAAATTTTAGTGGCATCCGTTAGCTGAGTGTCAATGGGATTCTTCCTAGAAAATTTGAAATCAAGGAATGTTAGGTGCCTTCCCCCTCCAAAGAAATGGAAACAAAATATTTGGGTAGGAAAATCAAACTTAAGGTGGCAAGTTTCACCCTTCCTTGTTCCAACGTAGTGATGACCCGATGCGACAGTAACAATACTATCTCAACATACATAACCTCTTTGCGTCTAGGGCGAATAATACCTTGGGTGGATTTTGTACCTCATGCTGCCTGGATGCTAAATGTGATGGTGGGGTGTTCCTACATCCCCACTTGTGGAGCAAGGTGATGGTGGAGGGTAGTCCCCCCTCCCCTCTCACACACTTTTTCAATGTGCCACCCCGATCATGGATTATCAAAACTATTACTCGTTGTTAATTTCTAATTAATTTTAATAAATAATCAATTGATTTATTTTAATTTCCAAACAATTATCTATATAGAATTAGATACATGAAAAAATAAAATGTATTTATTCTCCCAAAGCACTATCCATAGGTGTGATTGAGACGACTCCCTTAGGATTTTTTATGAATTAATTGTGGCACCGTTAAAGTTTTCACAAAGAAAATTTTTGAGCTCCCATAGCAGTTGTGTGGCCTAAACCTCCCAGGTGCTTCTTTGAGTTACATTAGTCCAACAATTGTAGAAAAATGTAATCTTAAACCTGAAAAATTTCAACAGTCATGGTTGGTTCAACTGGCCACTGGAACCAAGAGGAAGGTAACACATAAATTGCCCTGAACAGCAATACAATTAAATGATTTTCAAACAGAAGTAAATTTGAACATTCTTCCCTTAGGTTCATATGATTTGCTGATAGGAATGGACTGGCTGGAAAAGAAGAAAGCCTTGATGAACTGCTGGGATAAGACTCTGCATTGTGTAGATGATGAAGGGAACCCTTTTCTTCTCAGGGGAAAACAAAAACCTATCTTTGTAAGACAAATATCAGCACTGCAATTAAAACGAACAGCTAGAAAAGGATACCAAGTTTACACAGTACATGTGGAAGAAAAGGAACAGAAACCTGAAGAAAGATTGCTGGATGATGTGCCAGTAGTAAGAGAGTTTAAGGAAGTCTTTCCAGATGAGATCCCTCATCTTCCCCCCAAAAGAGAGATTGACTTTTCAATCGATCTGGTGCTGGGAGCAGTACCTGTTTCCCGAGCCCCTTATCGAATGAGTCCCCCTGAACTTATGGAACTGAAAATGCAATTGCAAGAACTGTTAGATAAAGGTTATATCAGACCGAGTGTGTCTCCTTGGGGAGCACCGGTGCTGTTCGTGAAAAAGAAAGATGGAACTTTTTGGATGTGCATTGATTATCTTCAATTGAATAAGTTGACCATTAAAAATAGATACCCTTTGCCTAGAATTGATGATCTTTTTGATAAAGTGAGAGGAGTTTCAGTATTTTTGAAGATTGATTTAAGGACTGGTTATCACCAACTCAGAATTAAAGAAGAAGACATCAACAAAACAACCTTTCGAACCAGGTATGGTCACTACGAATTTGTAATCCTACCTTTTGGTTTGACAAATGCCCCTGCCACATTTATGTGCCTGATGAACAGTGTGTTAAATAAGTACTTGGATAAATTTTTCCTTGTGTTCATAGATGATATTTTAGTCTACTCAAAAAGTGAGGAGGAACATAAAGAACACTTGAGGATAGTGTTGCAAACTCCGAAGGAAAACCAATTATATGCCAAGTTCAGCAAATGTGAATTTTATAAAGATAAGATCCAATACTTGGGTCATATTATTTCGGAACAAGGGCTGGATGTTGACCCTAAAAAGATAAAAGATATTAAAGAATGGCCTATACCAACTGATGTTTCAGTAGTGAGATCATTCATGGGGATTGCAGGCTATTATCGCAGATTTGTAGAGAGATTTTCTGCCATAGCACATCCCATAACATCATTACAAAGGAAGGGTGTCAAATTTGAGGTGAATTTGAAAAATGTAAAATATTTTTGACCAATTAAAACTAAAACTTACTACGGCCCTATCTCTTGAAGATTATAGATCACGATAAAGAATTTGTGGTATGTACGGATGCAGCCAGAGAGAGTTTAGGAAGAGGTTAACAATTCAGTTCTTGCATATGAATCAGAGCGAGAGAGATACATGAACAAAACTATGGTGGGTTTGGAGTTAGGCTAACATTATTCATGCTTTGAAAATGTGGCGACACTATCTCCTTGGAAAGAAATTTACATTGTTGTTCGATCACATTAGTCTTAAATATTACATTCCCAAGCGTTTGAATGCTAGGCAGAACAGGATGGCTGTCTTTTCTCCAAGTGGGTGGAAATTTTGGACCTACAAAACATATCGGGGAAAGAAAATAAAATTCTTTGATGCATTGAGTAGAAATACTTGTCGAGGAATATAAATAGCATTGGAAGTAGTGCCCCGAATCGATGTAGAAGATTTGGTGGAAAAAGCTGAAAATATTGAATCCAGAAGACAAAACCTACTAGGCTGAAGGCTACTAAAAGAAGGAAGAAGATGAACTGCCAAAACTCAAGGGGCAATTATTACTAAAAGAGCAGATTATATCAACCCAAATGTAAAGTCCTTGAAAAAAAGAGATTCTAGATGAATATCACAAACAACCATATACGGGACATCAGGGATATCGAAGAAAAATGTCATGACTTTGAAAAAGTTGTTTGGCGAGGAATGAAGAGAGATGTAGCGAATATTTAACTAGATGCCATGGAATGTCAACTAGTCAAAGTTGAGCTTGTCAAACATCCTGTGGTCTTTTAAACCCTTTGCCGATTGCGAATGGAAATGGGACAGGTTCCATGGGTTTCATATGAGGATTACCCAAAAACCAAATACCAACATGATTCGGTGATGGTGGTAGTAGACACTTTAACAAGGCACTGTTTTACACGGTGAAATCTACCTTGGGACGGCTCAAGTAGCGAATGTGTTCTGAAGGAGCGGTAAGGCTCCATAGGGGTTCAAAGGTGATTGTTTCGGCTTGAGATGCTAAGTTCTGACGACTTTTTGGAAAAGGGCATTTGAAGGATGAGTACTAAGTTGAATTTTAGTACGCATTACCCTCGGACGGATAGTCAAATGGAGAGAACAAATCAAATTACGGGAAGACATCTTGAGAATGTATATTATGGATAGGCCATCAAAGTGGGAATATTACTTGCATTTAAGTGAATTTTCCTATGAACCAACAACTACCGATCCTCCATCAAAATGAGTTAGTTTGGGCACTATGGGAGAAAATGTTGTACTCCCTTGGTGGAGCCGACGGAAGGATAAATTGATGTTGGGGCAGGAAACTTTACAAGAGATGGAAAGAATTTTCAAAAGGATACGAAAAGAAATATCAAGACGACACAAGATCGCCGGAAAAAGTGTGCTAATAAGAAGAGAGTACACGAAAATTTAAATTGGGAGAGCATGTGTAATTACGTATTAAACCCAAAAAATATCACATATGTTTTGGAAGTTGTGCAAAGCTGGCTCCTATATATTGTGGTCCTTTTGAGTATTAGAAAGGAATTGGGACGGTGGCTTACGAACATGCACACACACCCCAATGTTAGAGTTGTGATGTGTTTCATGTTTCGTTGTTAAAAATATGTCCATGATGCTTCTCACATAGTTGATTGGATGTTGTACGGGGCCGAAACCGAAGGGGAGTTTACGCCGAACGCTTGAGCTATTGGAGCGAGAAGGAATGATTGAGGAGCGGGCTAGTGGCAAGGTAAAGATGCGGTGGAAGCGCTGCTGTTGGAAAACTACCGGAAGAAACTGAAATGATGGAAAGATATCCATTTTTGTTTGAAAAATGAATAACAACACCAAGGACGGTGTTTTCTTTCGGAGAATATGTAACACCCCTAGTTTATGTGTTGAAATTTAAAACTAGACATTTTGAACTTTAATCCTAAGGAGTGGACCCCAAAGGGCAAGTATTTTATGAATGTAATTAAATATTTAATTTAAGGAAATGAATAAAATGATTTTGTGCGGTCTGACCAAAATGAGATTTATGAGATCACTTGCTAAATCCATGAGGATGGATAAGGAAAATATTCCCACAATCTTTCAAAAATCCTTGAAAAGAAATTATTTCTAATTTAGATTTTGAAGAAAAATCTAAATTCCTAATGATGAGGAAAGTAGTTGGGAAGAGGTAAAAATTTGGAAAATTTCAGGAAAAGCATAAAAGCAGCTTTAAAGAATCCCTAAAATGGGAAAGCCTAGGCAAACGGAAGAAAACCATCTTGAGATTAGGACGCAATTAGAAGCATGCTTTGGGGAACAATAGCTTAAATAAAGTTGCTCTAAACGATTAGAGGGTTAATTAATTCTGGGAGATGATCTCGGCTAGGGGGTGAGTTCGGGAGACGGAGAAGGACTCTAAGGTTGGGAGGTTGGTCAATTACAGAGTGGTATGTCTCTAAATTTATTGGTGTTTTTTTACTTCTCGTAGTGAATTGGCTACATATAATAGTTGATTTGTATGTTAGATTTATTAGTGCTACATTTAACGAAATTAATCATAAGGCATTCACCTTTATAATTACGACGCATAGTTGTAGACAAGAAATAGCAGGAAGTGAATCGAAACTCTAAATCGAGGTCGGTTTAAATACGAAGATGTATTATCTGAATGGTTTAACTGTGACTCCTGATCTACTAGTATAAATTTATACATGATTAGGATAGAGCAATATGGGAGTTCCTGTGCCATAATTGAAAATAGCAATAGATGGTAAAATCTAAGCGTGTGCATTCGTAAGGACGAAAAAATATACGGTGACTTCCGAGAATTAGGTGCATCATTCATACATAAACGGAAATTACCAATAGCAAGTTGTTGCATACAGAAATTAATTCCACAATAGAAGGAAACGGTACTCGATTAGCATGAGATTTCCCATTTATACTTATTTCAATAAACCTTTCTTCTTGTGAGGCTAAAATTAATATGGGAAATAAAGTTAAATAAATAATCAACGAGGCGATTTCACCACGAGCGGGGCATATTTAGGTACATACATTATTCTATTCTATCATGTGAACTAAATGCAAGAGTGTATTGAATACTAGAAATGCAAAAGTCTTCTAGACATATATATATATATATATATATTTAACACCTCACACATGGGTATTCATGAAGCATGACGAGAGATGATGATAAAAGGTAGACAAATATCATTTGCAAATTAACTATAAAATACTTAATTAAGTCTTGAACCAATGTAAAGAGCATAATTTGGTAATACTTTGTACTATTCCAAGAATCTTTTACAGAGACTTAGTTAACTATTATGAGTCAAAACTACAAACCCAGGGGTAGTATGATAAACATATACAAATGCCTTTGACAACTAACATTACGAGTGTAAGAATGGTCGAGGTAGAATCATCGATCTAACGATATAATAAAATGTGGATTTATAAGACTACATATGCTTGAACTTACACTTTGTGGAAAAACACGGTTAAACTATTCATTGAGATAATTACCATGTTCATGAGTATAGTTTAACAAATGTATTTCTGAAGGCATTAACATAATAAAATACAACAAAAGTGGGGTGTACGTGGTTGCGGAGAACAATGCCATAAGTACTTATTAATATGGACCCAAGCAAAAAAGAGCAAGTGCGATTTACCGGTGAACATAATAATACTCGATATTATGCAAATCAAGAAACGACAGAGATATATATATATATAAACGAAAATCCAAACTTTACAAGTCCAACGTGGCATGGGGACGAGTATCATAATGTTCCGGAATTGATATAAGGAACATTCGGTGTCGGAACTCAAAAATTACAATAGTCACACTTATACAAGCGTATCAATAAAAATTTTTAATTTTATCGAAAACATTTCTAGAACAAATGCGAGGAAGGCGGCTCCTTCTAACGAGCGTTTGGTGAATACGGAAGCACATAAAATATGTGAGGAGTCAATGTTAATGCTGAAGTCACGTCTCTCGTGGTTCAAGAGAAAGTGAGGCGATAGTCGTAAATACTGTAGAGACAAACCACAACATGAATACGAGAACATGACGAGGAGAAGATGCTATCAAAAGTGATAAATGAGGAATGAGCAGGTTACACAGTGCGCTAGAACCTCCAAGCTTTCAACTAACTTGTCATATACATAAGGCCATGACATAAATAAACTGGAAGGATGGATGGTGGGCGCGTTCAGCAACTAGAATAAAGGAGCTAACACTCTTGTGAACAAAAAAATAGAAATTGTTCCTTACACGGAGTCGAGAAAGGAGCGAACTATAAGGTAGAGAGGGGTAAAAATCCCTCTATCGTCATGCGAATGACCTCGGAGCAACATTAGGCAGGCGTAAGGTAGAGGGGTAAATCCCCCTCCAAACCCATAAGTGCATTCGTTCGAGTCTCGTTCCACGAGAATACGTGTAAGGAAATACGGTAAATATGAACTTAAACCAAAAACCAAATTGAATCGGTTGAAATGGGAGAAAATTTAACAAATTGTATCGAGACATGAATTAGCGGGACAAAACGATGGTAAACTATCCATGAAAATACAAAACTTCGGTCCACACTCGAGTCAATGAGCGTAACTGCGAACAAGATAGGGAAAACCCATATTGAGTGGTAAGAACGGAAGCGTGAATTTCAAACCATACGAATTATCATACCTGCGTTGTCAGATGAAATGAGGGACTACGCCGAAGTACGGAGGTAAGATCACGCTCAATTCTCTAGAGCGTCAGGATTCACACCTAGCCGGGGACAAATCGAACAAGTAGTAAGGGAAAAGACGCTTGACAATTAACAATGAAATTTATATCCATGTTCTGAATAGATCAGTAGAGGAAACCCTAACGCGTCGGTGAATCCTCGTCGTCCATGGCAAGATCCCAAGGGTGAAGCCATAGATTGAAGGGCCAAGGATGTTATGTGCACTGTCATTCAACATTCAATGTGACAAGAAATACAATAAATGTCACAACATCTGGCCATGCCATAAGAGATTGCCTTGGCACCGGGGTAGGCTAGCGTGGTGAGTTCCCGAGTTACGTGGAGCAAACTCACGTGATGACACGCAAATGGAATGAGACCCATTCCAAACCATACGACGAGGCCAAAATCATATATATGCTTATGTGGGAAAAAACTAGCTTTAAAGTCTCATTCAGTGGAAATTAAAGATACCAATTAAAATGTATGTGGAGGCCAAAATAAATGATTCCAATCTTGATATAAATGTTGACGAAAGTATTAAACAATATGAAATTTTATAAACATGAATAACAACATGGTGTAATTAAATCCAACTAAAAGTTCCTTCTGATGTCTAATGAACAGTGACAGTGCAATAAAATTAATACATAGGCTGTAAAATATAATACAATCTACATAATGTATTTGTAGTGAGATAAAGTCCTTCATACATGTATCAACGAAGCTATAACGATATATATTGGACAGTCACGAGGTGTTCTCCCCTTTGTGAAGAATTGAGACATAAAAGTGGGATTAGGATAAACAAAGTATCATAACATATTTAAATATATTAATATTTCGTGATACTATGTACTTTTGTTATATCCGATTGGGTTGGATATAGTTGAGATATATATGGAAATAAATCGTAATTGAAGCGGAAACAATTGTGATTTGAATAAACCAACATAATTATAGTATAGTATCTTGCTAAATTATAATTGAAAAGATAGATACTTGGGAATTTTTTTTTTAGGAAGGTAATGAAGATGTGGCAGATGATGACTCATTTAATAGCTATCTAAACAACCTTCAACACTAATTGTAAATATATAAAATAGGGTAGGGAGATGGGAAACCTTATTTAATTTCGATATTACACTTAATATCATTATTAATTAATAAATTTCTTGGAAATTTACGATATGTAAAATTATATGAATAATTATATATGGAAAGAGATTTTAAAAAATGATATTATTATCAATACGACTTCATTAAGTTTACCTTAGGTCGAAGTGGATGAGCGCCTACCCTTTCTTGATGTTCTTGTTTCTAGAAAGGATAATGGTTCCTTCACTCATCAAGTTTTAGAAAGACGCATCTTTTGAGCGGTATTTACATGCGAGAGTTCTCTTTCATTCCTTGCTGAAGTCGGGGGTTATCGGTACACTGGCCACTGGAGGCCTTTAGAATCGGCAGTGAATACCTTGAAGATGAGAAATCTCATCTCCTTAGGGTTTTTCTTAATAATGGTTATATGAGGTTCCAATGTCTTAGAGCTTTTCAAAAAAGTGAAAAAAGGTCCTAGGGTCGAAGGAACATTGTGATAGGTTATTTGACATTCGCCTTCCTTTTATCAAGGAACGACCGATAAAATCGCGAGCATCCTAAAGAGACATAATGTTCCCTCAACCTTTAGGCCTACGCACCATTCGGAGTTCTATTAGATACGGTAAGGACCCGATTTTCCACGAGAATGGTAAGGGTGTTTACTTGATTCCCCTTGCTCTGACAGGACCCCTTACATCGATTGAGCCCCATAGTTAGTCAAAAATTCGAACATGCCGTTGACACGAAGCATAATAGGTCTCGCTCCCTACTGCAGTGGCAGAGCATCGAGAAAAAAGACAAAGCATCACATTTGCATTGAAGATGCGGAGATTGTTACAAGGATAGACCATTTCTATAGAAAGTTAAGGGAGGCCTTAGAGATCAAAAAGAGGCACATGTCAACCTCCTCAACAAGGATAATGGGTGGGTCTTGGTAGATGTTGGATCCCTGCCCTTCACTCTTGGTCTTTGGTTTTCTTTCCTTTTGTTCTCCTTCGTTTCCCTTTCTTCTCTTGTTTTTGTTTTTATTCTTCCTTCTGTTCTTGATTTTATTTATTTATTATTATTATTTATTTAATTACTTATCGTTGGTATTTATTTTTAATATTATTATTTTTTCGTTCATTTTTTATTTTATTTTTATCTATCTATGTATTATTTTTATTTTATTTCCTATCTATCTTTATTTATTTATTTTATTTTATATTTTTATTTTCATTTTATTTATTTACTTTTGTTTTTACTTATTTATTTATTATTTATCTATTTATGTATTTTATCTTAATGTAATTAACTACATATAAATATTTATTTTAATTATGAATAGAATACAATAATAATATTTTAACTATTATTTTCCATATTTAGTCAATTATCCGTTATGGAATAATAAAAATTCTTCTTTGATTGTTGTATTTTTCGTTCATTTATTTTTTATTTCTCTATCTTTATTTATTTATTTTATTTTTTTATATTTTTATTTTCATTTAATTATTTATTTTTACTTATTTATAATAATAATAATAATAATTTCTTATTTATATGTATTCTATCTTAGTGCATTTTATTTTTATTTTATTTATTTATTTTTTAATTAATTATATATAAATATTTATTATATTTAAATCTTATTATTAATAAAATACAATAATAATAATTAAAATATTATTTTCCTTATTTAGTCAAATTATACATTTATGGAATAATAATAACTCTACTATTATTTTATCTTTGAAGTTCCTTATTTAGTCTAATTATCCGTTTTGGAATATGACTAGTCGAGTTTCCTATCTATTTAAAAAGCTGTGTCCTAGATCGGACTGTCTTGTCCTAATGATGAACGACAATAGGTAGTTGAAGACTCAAAAAAATGCATTTGGAATGTGATTTTCGCCGAAAGATTTTATACACGATATTATTATTATTAATATTAATTAATGAATTTGAATGAAAATTTCTACTTAGTTTATTTTTTGTAAGTAATGAAAAAGTGATAAAGTGATATATAAATTTATATAGTTATATATATATAGTAAAAGAGATTAAAAATAAATGATATTATAGATAGGATATTTAAATTGTTATATTTGTAATGAAAGTAATTATTAATTTTTTTTACAAATTCATTAATTTAAATTATTTATTACTATTATTTTAAAATTATTTTTTATTATATTTTCTAAGTTTGGCATAATTACATTTTTATGATGTCCATAATTTAAACTATTTTAAAATTAGTTAAAAAAAATTATATAAAAAAACAAATTTCCTTAACCTTGCACAATTATTATTAAATTAAAAAAACAATTTTTATCATATTAAATAAAATAAAAATGAATTTAAAATATAAAAATAATATATATCTGCTAACTAAAACGAGGTTCCAGCTCTTTAAGAAAAAAAACTAAAACTAAGAACAACATCCCTTATACACAAGCCTTAAACCAAAATAAATTGAAAATCCACCTCGTACAAAATCATTAAATCTAAAATCCATCTTGTCCAAAACCATTGACATAATCAAATAGATATTATTTAAAAACAAATTATGATAGTAAATCATCCCCCTAAATTTTACAGAAGTGGACTCACCCTATTGCCCATCTAAACCTTTTTTAATGCTCAAGTCTCGATATAAAGATGTTCGGTGCAAGCAAATTGATAGTTGTGGTGATTTATGGTTTCACTTTCAGTGGATCTTGAGATTACGGTACTTGATTCACGATATTGCTTCTACGGTTAAGTGTTTGATGCAACGATATCATTTGGCTACAACGAGGAGAAAAGCGGTGTTGGTCGAGATGCATGATGACGAGCGAGGAAGAACAAGAATATGTGAAGTAATGGTGATGAGAGATTTTCCACAAAAAAATATTTGCGGCTACCTATTGAGCTTCGCCACGAGGCGAGAAAAGTTTAGGTCCCCTCTCCATCATCCCATGAGACACCAATTTAGTTTTTGAAGTAGTGGTCAAGTGGTTTCTCGATATGGTATCCATGTGTGGATAAACCCACCCAGGTATAGCAAAAATTATTAATAATATTCATATTTATTATGTAAATATTATATATTTACTAGGTAAATATTATTAATAATAACTTTGTATTTCTAGAGAGTAATTCTCATTTCTTTAGAAAAAGAATGATATGTAAAATTATATGACTAATTATATATGGAAAGAGATTTTTTAATATTAATTAATAACATTGTATTTCTATAGTAATTCTCATGCGATGAGAAAGCTCTTGTCTCCTTATGAGAAAGAATGATATGTAAAATTATATGACTAACTATATGGAAAGAGATTTTTTAAAAAATGATATTATTATCATTATCAATGAATTTGTCTCTTTATGAGAGAAGAATGATATGTAAAAATTATATGACTAATTATATATGGAAAGAGTTTTTTAAAAAATGATATTGTATCATTATCGATGAATTTGAATAGAAAGTTTTGAAATGTAAAATTATATGACTAATTATATATGGAAAAAGATTTAAAAATGATATTATTATCATTATTAATTAATGAATTTGAATGGAAATTTAGATTAATTCACTTTTTAGTATCTAAAGTGAAATTAGTTGTTTCATCTTTCTCTCTATATTGCTTGGGGATGGATTCTTTGAGCATATCAATACTACGTCTTTGCTTGATGAAGGAGGTATGACCTTACTATTAAGAACAACTTGATGACTTGCTGTTGTCTTCTTGGATAGGTGGGTTAACAAAGCACTTTATGAGTCATGACTTCACATTAAAAAGAGTGCTTTAACAAAACACATTATCACTATCTATCCAAAACCAATAAACCTAATTTAAATAATTTTAAAATTATGATTAAGATCTTTAATTGAAAATCACATGAAAATAGATTTGATCAATTAATTAATTAATTATCAAATTAATAGATTTGGTCAATTAATTAATTTTAAAATTAATTAAAAATAATTATATAAAAAAATCAATTTCATAACCCATTACACACTAAAAAACAATACTATCCGTTATACACTATACTAAACAAAGTAAATAGTCACTTGATCCATTAAATCTAAATCCACATTGACATGATCGAATAGATATTTTAAAAACAAATTATGATAGTAAATCATCCCGCGTCCATCCGTAAATTGTGGAAGTGGACTCACCCTATTGCCCATCTACACCTTTTTTAATGCCGAAGTCTCGATATAGATATGAATGTTCACTGCAAGCAAATTGAGAGTTGGTGATTTATTGTTTCGGTTGATCTTGAAGTTCTGGCGCCTGATTCACGATATTGTTTCTCTGATTAAGGGTTAAGTCTGCAATATCATTTGGATCTAAAAGATGAGAAAAAACTGGTGTTGAAGTTACTGATATTCATGATGACGAGCAGAAGGACAACAATGTGGGAAGTAATGGTGATGGGGAAATTTTCCACAAGAAAGAGTTGCAGCAACCTAAGGCTTAGCCTACGAACTGAAAAAAAATTTCAGTCCTCTCTCGGTCATCATGGGGCCTAAATAAGTAAACCTATCAAGAAACAGCAGCGCGGTGACAAAATCAACTGAATGCTTTTGCGAAGGTCTATCAGAAGACATTGAGCATGAAATTCTGTCTCGTTTGAATATCCGCGACACTCTTGAGGAAACTCGACTTACTTACACATGCAGCACGACTCCATTTCATCATCCCACATATTTCAATTGTTGTACAGCCAGAGAAACCGGGAGTCGTGGATTACTGTCAGCAGTCCTGAATCCCAACAAATTTTGCCTGGTTAACAACAACCCTAGCAAGTGGTATTATATCAAGGGTTTCTATCACTGGGATCTAACTAAATCTTGGCTTCTCCTGGGAGCTGCCGGTGGGCTTATGCTTTTCATAAGCACTGAAGAAAAATTGGTGGTCCCCTTAATCCCTTAACAGGACATTCAACTGTTGCTCGATACAAAAAATCAGTCCACAACTTGGGCTCCAATCCTGTTTGAGGAAAAAACTCCAGGCAGAACAACTCTACACCTAGTGCGGCTGCGCGGTCGTCTGTGTGCATCCACTAGTTGTAAACAGCAGCAAATTTAAAGTAATGTTGTGAGGAGAATTGAGACGCATATGGTGCACCTCTTGTTTAACTCCACTACAGAAAAGTGAGACTGCGGCCGTGCCCAGATATCAACTATACATTATTCGAGCCCAGATATCAACTATATACATTATTCAAGCGACATTCCATTCCACTGCTGATGGTGACACAATATTCGCTACCTCCATAAATCGGTCTATGGTGGCGATTTATAACACAGAGAGCAGTTCCTTTGTTGCTCAACACCAGAGTTTTGCTATTGCCGCCGTGGCAATTAGGCATGGCACTGGAACAGGTGCAGAACATTAAGTTGCTGGTTCACAGGAGCAAGAATATCTGTTAGGTATCATCATCGGGTATAGATTTATGGAGGCATTGTACTTTCTTAGGGTTATAGCGAGCATCCCAGTGGTGAGCTGTGGGACCTTTTGATAACTCCACACCTTGCAAGATTCATTATCTGAGGCACCAATGTCCAGGACGAGGTAGCTGCTGCGTATGATGGAGAGCAGAACGTCACAATTATTTCAAAGACGCTGGGGTCGAAGGTGAGACTTTTGAATTTGGATACCAAAGAGTGGACGGTGTCAGATGAAGATAGCCTAGCCTTGAGGTTGTCAGGTTGGAAATGCACAACAAGAACAGACAACCTTCTCAGCACCTTTTATAATGTACAACATGAAATTGAAATTTGCATGCATATGATCTACTTCCTCAGTTTTTTTCTCGTATTTTTTTCTCTGAATCCTAGGTCATACAAATACATACCATTAGCAAATTTTGTTATGTTCACACGTTTTGTGATTCCAGTGGTATAAGTCTTTGTACTTTTCATGGCTAATTTTGTTATGTTCCGACGTTTTGTGATTCCACTGTTATGAAGTCTTTATGCTGCTGGCTTTCTCTGAATGAGAACAAAATGAGAGCTCCTGTACACAAATCTTATTGTGTTGATGCAGAATTTTGTTATGTTCTGACGTTTGTGATTCAGTGGTATCAAGTCTTTGTACTTTTCATGGCTTTTTCTCTGAAAGCAGAAGTCTGACAAAGCCTCCTATACACAATTTTTATTGTGTTGATGCAGTTTGTCAGTCCATTACTGCTCTCATGTCTTTGGATTTTAATATAAGGATTTATGTTAATTACTTTATCATGTTGCCCAATTCAGTTTGTGATGATACTGTCTATCATTGCTTAGTGTTCTCATGTTTTTAGATTTTGAATATAATGATTTAGGTTGATGTCTTTTTCATTTTTGCCCAATTCAATTTGATACAGTTTATTATTCTAGTGGTCTGATGTCTTTAGATTTTAATATAAACATTTAGGTCGATGACTTTATCATGTTGCTCAATTCGAACTTTAACGTTGATACTTGTTTATCATTCCGGTGTTCTGATGTCTTTGAATTTCAATATAAAGATTTAGGTTCACGATTTTATCATTTTCCCAATTCAGTTTGTGTGGATACTGTTTTGATGTTCTTGGATTTTAATATAAGGATTTAGGTTAATGACTTTATCATTTTGCCCAATTCATCTTATTTTACATTGCTTCATAGAAATGCTTCTTTATTTATTTAATGCTAATTGTGTTCAGTAATCAAATGAAATGAATCATATGATTTTTCATATGTTCATGTTATATGTTTTCTAATATTTTAATGGAACAATGTACTTGTTAGTTGTAATATCAAGCTATGAAATTTGAATGAAGTTATTGAAATTTAATGACAGTTTTACATTATATTTGTTTATTGATATTGCAGGCTTATTATCAATGTTAGATGTCTGTTAATATTGTTTAATGACATTTGTTTAATGATATTGGTAGAAAAATCTTTTAGAATTTGAAATTGAGATAATGAAAATTTCTCTTATTATGTTCATGTTATTTTGTTTTTAAGGTTTCAATGGGATAGTGTAGTTGTTGTAATGTGAATGTAAAATTTGAATAAAGTTATAGAAATGGAAATTTATGTTATTATTTTCATGTTATATGTTTTTTAGGGTTTCAATCCGATAGTGTACTTGTTGTAAATGTAAAATTTGAATAAATTTATAGAAATGTTATATGTTTTTAAAGGTTTCAATGGGATAGTGTACTTCTTGTAATGTGAATGTAAAATTTGAATAAACTTATAGAAATTTTAATGAGTGTTTTAGATGACATTTGTTTAATGATATTGGTCAAACAATTAGCTAGAATTCGAAAATGATTGGCCAATTCTTATGGTATGGGGATTCTTTGATGGAGTCAGTTAGAGGGATGTTTGTGGCTTGGGTATAGTAGTTTTATTATTCTTTCAAAATCTTATGATTAATTGAAAACTAGGTATTGACCAAAACACAAATTTTATAGTTAAACTCCTTGCTATGTGGTGTGGCATGAGGATTTCCCTTTAGAACCAGGTTAAAATGTTCATATTGTATGGGGATTTAGGGTCCTTCACTTAGAATTGTGGCAAAGGAAAATCCACCACCTGCCAGAGCAATATGATGATTTTCAAATTTTTCATATTGAAAATAATTCCATGGCTCATATGTTATTGGAGGAAGCTTCAATATTAGATGGTGGGTTACAAGGGGTCTTTGAGCTTTAATATGTTTGATCCTATTCAAATAGGATTTAGTTAAGTTGCAAGATATGTTGAAAGTTTAAGATATTTTTGGAATTTTATTTTCAATTCATTTTTTTAAGTTATCAAGTGTGCTTCTATGCAACCAAGATTGTACTTTTTAATTTCCTATAAAATATCATATGTTTTTTCTTTAAAAAAAAATCTATTATGTTCATATTATATGTTTTCTACAATTTTAATGTAACATGTGCTTGTCAATTGTCATATTAATTTAAAAAATTAGTTTTATATGAATTTAATGATATAAATATTTTTAACATTTATTTAAAAAGTAAAATTTAAATTTGATTAATTTTGAATTAATTTAACTATATTATATAAATTTAAACCATTAAACTTATAAATCATTTCTATTATTTTTTCACAAATTTTTTCTGTAAAATCACTTTAGAATTTATAGAGTCTACTAAGTAGTTGGAAGTCATGAACTACACTTAGTAGTTAGAAACTTGTAGACTCTATAAAACTCTATAAATTCTCATGTGATTTTTAGGAAGAATTTTGTGGAAAAATAGCTATGGATCACAAAAGTTTACACTCTTAGTTCTATTAATTTCAAATATTAAGAAGTAAAATATTCAATGTTATGCCATTAAAAAAAATATTTTTTTAACCATTCTTTTGGTAAAATATATTTGTTTTTCTTAAAGATGATTTAATTTTAGGTAATCATTTTATAGTATTATTAATTTTTTCTTAAAAAAATAAGATTTATTTAAATTTTTATTATTCTAAATTAAATATTTTTCACCACTTTACATTAAATATTTATTACTATTTTTAATAATTACTAAATATATATAATTATTGTGTCCGTGGTTTAATAATTTATTACTATTTATAATAATTACTAAATATATATATTATTTTGTCTGTGGGGTCTTGGTTAAACTGTGATGAGGCGGGTTGTTATACCACTCATCACAGGTACAATTCCTTTCCTTGGGGTGATGTATGTGGACATGTTATGTGATGGGACCCAACCCTCCTTAAAACCTGCGTGCAAATAATAATTCAATTTTGATTATATCACAAGGATAAGATTCAGATTTTTTATGATCTCGTAATAGATGTGTTTTAAATACAACTCATCCTTGTGAAAGGGAATGAAGAGGACATCTGTCCCGTCCTCGAGAACTCTTCACCCACACTAATCACTAACCCTAACATTTTTTGACTTGGAATTATTTTCGTTGTTGTTTGGTGACTGTGAGGGTTTATCTGTGAGGTAATGGTTCGGCTCTACAAGTCTCTTGCGATTGCTTTCCACAGCCTTCCACTGTGGCTCTATACTTCTCTTTGGACTCCGTTGATATGACAATTCTATTTTCTCTTCTTGCTCTGTTTCTGAGGGCAAGGATTTCGCCTGGTTCTGCATGGTATTCAACAGGGTTTCTACAACATGGAGATTTATAGGTGTTGTTCTTGTTTATACCTTCTTGTATGCTTTTCGTTCCGGCATTACTTAACCCCCTCTCTCTAAAATGATCTGTTGATCAACTGACTGTTTGTCTACATTTTCAGGTCGAAGCCGTCAAGGGTTTCAGCGTTCGTCCTCATCTCATCAGCTTCGCGATGGTAAGTTGTGCATCCATGTTTTAATTCCTCGCCTTTCTTTCTGAGTTTGCTAAAGGCTGTTGCTCCTTGTGAGTAGACCCCTTATCAGCTGACGACCAAAGCTCCTTCTCCGTTCAACATTTTTCTTTTGGTAAGATGAGTTTTGCAAACCCTCTCTATTTCTCTTCTTTTGGTTTAGATGCTCTGTTTATTCCACTGCAGAGTTTAACTCTTGGTTTTTTTTCTCCTTGCAGGTGGTTCCTGATCTCCAAATGTAGTTCATCATCTTCACAGATATTAACCCAAATGGGTAGCGTCTTTCCCTTTATTCACCTCTGGTGGTTTGGAATTTATTTCGATAGTGGGTCTCGGCTCCCTTGCTTCGTTATCTTGCTGTGAACTTCTCCATTTTTGGTCTGTTATAGATGTTTATTTCTTGGCAAATAGACTATGGTCTATATGCAGTTACACAGTTAATTTTCCCTTCGGGTTCTATTGCTTTTCCATTGGTTCATTGTCTAGACATTCACTGTTGATGGCATGCTGTCCGTGTGGGGTTTCGAACCCAGTTCCTTAATTTGATATGTAATATATTTTTGTAGTCTTCTGAAACTTGTAAAACATAATTGATTTTATAAATAATGAAAATGGAAAATCTATTGCTGCAAATTTATGAATACCTGTGAACGTTTTGTGCATTTTCTGGAGTATGAGTCTTGGTGTGTTCCTTAATTTATAGAACTCTCCTGGTATATGAATGTCTCAATTTGTTAATTTTTGTAATTGCTCCGATGCCTGTATAAAAAAATTAACTTTTCCAGTATTTTCTATATTCGTGCATATATTTAGTTTATCACGTAAGATGGAAAGAACAACAGAAAAAACAAAATGGTATTTGACTGTAGATATTTCTCAGATTTTTTTTTTTTTTTTTAAACATCCTGAATGATTTTATTTCTTTCTCTTTTCTACTATGATGGAAGACTAACCCTCCAAACATATTATCGTGTCCTTTTTATAACACTTGTTGAACAGTTGTTTTTTTTCTTAAAACTGTTAACAATTACAAGTAGTTACATTTGGTAACTGTTCACTTCCGTTCACCAGAATTCTGACTTAATTAAAATAGTAACTAAAAGGAGTTATAATGCAATAGGTAAAAAAAACATAATATGTTCTTAAGTCCTAAATGCTAGAATTTAAAGAAAAATAATTTAAACCAACTCAGGTGCAATGACCTGTAAACCTGTGAGACAAAATACTTTTATTTTCGTTCACCTTGAGCTGGATGCTCCTGCATTAGGCTCCTGGGGTGACAAAAATTCATGGCTTCGTTCTATGAGTTCCTCCACTGAATATCCTGCACGCTGTATCTGGGCTGCATCAAGCCACAAACTGTCCTCAATGGGACGATTCTTCCACTTGAAAAAGTATTGGAGGTACTCTTTTCTGCGAGTCCGCTTGGCCACCTGTGTGTCGAGAATCCTCTCAATCTCAAGGGGTTGAGCCAAAGGCATTTGTCTCATCCAAGATCCACTTCCTGTCTGGGTGTCCCACTCTGGCTGTGCCAAACTGTCCTCTTCAGGATTGGCAGTGTATGGAAACAGATATGCTATGTTGAAGATAGGTGATATGGTTATTCCTGGGGGTAACTATAATTCATAGGCATTTGCAGAAAATTTACGCAGAATTTTGCAAGGGAAATTTTTTTTAAACTTCAACTTTTTGTATTCACCCTTATTAAACTTCAACTGTTTTAGATCTTCTTGCTGTTTATACTTTTGACTGTTGTCCTGCAACTTAGATTTTACTTGTTAATGTAGGTCATTCATTGCTTTGGCGAAATCCTCCCCGTTAGCACTCCTTTTTTCCAACTGTCCTAGATCCCCTAACTCATGCACGCCGCAAGGATGCATGCCATACAAGATCTGAAAAGGGCTATATCCTGTGCTTCGATTTGGTGAATCGTTATAAGCAAATTCTGCCTCGGAAAGTACACGATCCCACATTCATGAATTTTCTCCAATTAGACTCCGTAATAGGTTTCCCAAGCTTCTGTTTACTACCTCTATCTACCCATCAGTTTTGTGGGTGATAAGCAGAGCTAAAGTTCAACCGTGTGTCCAACTTCTTCCACAAGGTACGCCATAAATGTCCTGTGAATTTCACATCCCTATTGGAAACGATTGACGTAGGAAACCCGTGCAGTCTGACAATCTCCGTGAAAAACAAGTGTGCTACATAAGTGGCATCACTAGTTTTTTTACAAGGAATGAAATGTGCCATTTTTTGAAAATCGGTCCACTACCACCATCACAGAATCGTAGCCCCGCTGCGTTCTGGGTAGACCTAAGGTAAAGTCCAAGCTGACTGAATCCCATGGTCTACTCGGAATAGGTAGTGGTGTGTAGAGTCCTGCATTCTGACTATGTCCTTTCGCCAATTGGCACACCTTACATCTGGTTACAAACCGTTGCACCTCCCTTCGCATCTTCGACTAGTAATAAAAGCGACTAATCTGATCGAGGGTCTTATCACTGCCGAAATGTTCGGAACGAACTCCACTATGCTTTTCCCAGAGGATGTTCTCCCTCATTGAATAGTCGGGAATACATAACTGTCTTCCTTTAAACAAAAGTTTCTCTTGTAAGTTATAGTCCAACCATGGACTATTATTTCTTAACAAAGGATTCTGGAAAGCTTCATAGGCCTCCTTGAAATTTGCATTTGTTTGATACAAGTCTTTCAGGTGTTCAAATCCCAGTACTTGTATCGTACTCTCCTATAAGAGAAAAGCTCTTTTGCTCAACGCATCAGCTACCTTGTTGGCCTGTCCACTAAAATGCTTCATTACAAAGGTGAAACTCTGCAAGTACTCAACCCACTCTGTGTGCTTGTGGTTTAGTTTGTGCTGCTACATAATATATTGTAATGCAGAATTATCAGAAAATAAAACGAACTCATTACCTACTAAATAATGTCTCCAATGCTTCAATGCTTGGATGACAACATAAAATTCTTTATCATAGGATGAGTACTTTTGCCTGCTTTCATTCAAATTTTCACTGAAATAAGCGATCAGTTTGTCTTCCTGGCTGAGTACGGCCCCAATGGCTATACTAATAGAATCACAACGAACTTGGCATAGTTTTTTTAAAATCATGCAACTTCAAAATCGGCCTTTCAGTGATCTTCTTTTCAAAATCTGAAAACTTCTCTCTGCCGCTTCAGTCCAACAGAAAGGTTTTTTTACCTTTTTGATGGTGTCTAACATAGGTGCGCAGTTCTCACTAAAACTTCTTATGAATTTACGATAAAAACTTGCCAATTCATGAAAACTACGAACCTCAAACAGGTACCTTGGGGATGGCCAGCTAAAAATAGCTGTAACTTTTTCTAGGTCCATCTTTAGCTCATTCTCTGTAATCACAAATCCCAAATAAACTAACTCATTCTGAAGAAATGAACATTTTTAAATTTAGCAGCAACTTGTTTTAATGCAATTTTTCCAACACACTTTGAACATGTCAGAAATGTTCTTCACTAGTCTTATTGAAAATTAGTATATCATCCAGATATACAATTAAAAACTTCCCGATGAACTCCTTTAGAATTTTATTCATTAGACGCATAAAAGTACTAGGGGCATTGCTTAATCCGAATGGCATCACCAGCCACTCATACAGTCCTTCATTTTTTTTGAAAGTTGTTTTCCATTCATCCCCCTCTCAGTTTCGAATCTGGTGGTACCCACTCTTCAGATCGATCTTTGAGAAATACACTGCTCCACTTAAGCAGTCCATCATGTCATCCATTTGTGGCAATGGAAATTTGCATCTAATAGTAATTTTATTAATGGCTCTTGAATCTGTACACATTCGCCACTCTCTGCCTTTCTTAGGTGCTAAAACTGTTGGAACCGCACAGGGACTCAAACTTTCCCTTATCAACCCTTTATCCAGCAATTCCTATACTTGTTTCCTGATTTCCTCATCCTTAGGACTCATTTTGTATGCTGCCTTGTTTGGTAAACTAGCTCCAGTTATAATGTCTATATGATGACTGATACTTCTATTATGAGGTAATTCATATATTAAATCATCCACTATAATGTCACTGAATTCCTGCAACATGTCTTGGATTTCTTCAGGTAAATCTGTAATTTTAGTGTGTAATAACACTGTCTTTGGCTGCCTTACAACAACATATTTGATCTCGTTGTCCTCGATCTGTTTCAAAAATTCCTTTCCTCCCACTAGCAATACTTTGACTCCATTGGTCTCTGTTGTCTCTTCCTCCTTGATAGGTACAAGTGTATGCTTAGTCCCATCCTTAACAAACTTGTAACAGTTTGTCTTCCCAACGTGTACTAATTTTTTGTCATACTGCCATGGTCTCCCTAGCAGTATGTGACACACGTCCATAGGCATAATATCACAAACAACTTTATCCTTGTATTTGCCAATATGGAACTCAACTTCACATTTCTCATCAACTAACAGTTGATGTCCCTTTTGTAACCACGACACCTTGTAAGGAGTGGGGTGCTTCAATCTCTTCAACCCCAATTTCTCCACCATCTATGTGGCCACTAGATTATCTATGCTTCCACTATCGATAATCAGTCTGCATCATTTTCCATGTGATTTGCAAACTGTCTGGAATAATGCTTTTCTTTGAGTCGGGTCAGGTATCTCTTTTGCTGGTTTCAGCAATACTTTATTCAAAACTAAGGATTCTCCTATTTCTGGCACATTCTCTACCGATTGGGGTGGTACCTCTTCTTCCTCCATCTGAGCAACATATGTTCCTCTTGCTCCAGCCTGTTCACCCTCAGGACATTCAATAGATTTGTGCCCCCACTTGTGGCACTTGTAACATTGGATGGCAACTCCTCTGCCTCTGCCATTACCTCTTCCACGCTGGTATGGCCTTCCTCCTCTAGTGTTATTGTCCTTTTCTGCTATTCCTGGAGTTTTTGAACTGTTGCCTTCATCATTGGGAGTGGCAGCTCTACCTCTGCCATAGGCTCGTCCTTTCCCTCTGCCAGATTTTCCTCCTCTTCTGGCATTCTGTTTCCTGTTTATTTTCTCCTCTACCTTTAAGGCACTCTGATAAGCCTCATCTATGGTTCTAGGTGAAAGAATACTTATCTCATCTAATATTTCCCACCTTAATCCATTCACAAACCTCGCTGTTCTCGGGGGTGTCTTCTATATAACTAGCTCTCAGGTTTACCTAATAGAATTCCTCAGTGTATTCTTTTACATTCATCCCCTTCTGTTTTAGATTATGTACCTTCCTGTTCATAGCAATTTGGTAGTCTTTGGGTAAGAATTTACCCTTCAATTTAGCTTCCATCCTGGTCCAATCTTTTATAGGTTTCTTGTTCAACCTCTTCCTCTCTACTTGGAAACTATCCCACCATAAGGACGCATGTCCTTTCAACCTGGTGGCAGCAAATTTAACTCTTTTATCTTCGCTGATCTCCTCATAGTCAAAATACTTATTTAGCTCAATGATCCAATCCAGTAGTACCTCTTCTAATAAAATTCCATCATAAGTCAAAAGCTCATGCTTTGGCATACTATTTGATAGTAAAAATAATCTCAACATTCTGAGTTCAGGTCCTTCCCCATCTGATCCATCTATTGTCTCTGCAGCTTCCTCATCACTATCATCTCCTCCTTCAGGATCCCTTCTTCTTCCTGCTTCTACTACTTCCAAACGAGCGTTCAATATTCGAATCTCTTCTCGCAATCCTTCATCTACTACTCTCTGAATTGCTCTCCGACGACCTCGCCTTCAAAATTCCATTTCTTCTAACACTCAACCTCCTCTGATACCAAAAATTGATGGGACCCAGCCCTCCTTAAAACTTGCGCGCAAATAATAATTCAATTTTTTATTATATCATAAGGATAAGATTCAAATATTTTATGATCTCGTAATAGATGTGTTTTAAATACAACTCGTCCTTATGAAAGGGAATTAAGAGGACATCTATCTTGTCCTCGAGAACTGTTCACTCGCGCTAATCACTAACCCTAACACTATTCAGCTTGGCATTATTTTCATTGTTGTTTGGTGACTGTGAGGGTTTATCTGTGAGGTAATGGTTCGGCTCGGTAAGCCTCTTGCGATTGCTTTCCACAGCCTTCCACTGTGGCTCAATTCTGCTCTTTGGAATCCGTCGATATGACAATTCTATTTTCCCTTCTCGCTCTGTTTCTGAGGGAAAGGATTTCACCTAGTTCTGTGTGGTCTTCAACAGGGTTTCTACAACATGGAGATTTATGGGTGTTGTTCTTGTTTATACCTTCTTGTATGCTTTTCGTTCTGGCACTACTTAACCCCCTCTCTCTAAAATGATCTGTTGATCAACTGACTATTTTTCTGCATTTTCAGGTCAAAGCCACCAAGGGTTTCAACATTTGTCCTCAGCTTATCAGCTTCACGATGGTAAGTTGTCCATCCATGTTTTAATTCCTCGCATTTCTTTCTAAGTTTTCTAAAGGCTGTTTCTCCTTGTGAGCATACCCCTTGTCGGATGGTGACTGAAGCTCCTTCTCCGTTCAATGTTTTTCTTTTGGTAAGCTGAGTTTTGCAAACCCTCTCTATTTCTCTTCTTCTGGTTTAGATGCTTTGATTATTTTGCTGCAGAGTTTAACTCTTGGTTTTTTTTCTCCTTTCAGGTGGTTCCTGATCTCCAAACGTATTTTTTCATCTTCACAGCTATTAGCCCAAATGGGTAGGGTCTTTCCCTTTATTCACCTCTGGTGGTTTGGAATTTATTTTGATAGTGGGTCTCAGCTCCTTGCTTCGTTATCTTGCTGTGAAATTCTCCATTTTTGGTCTGTTACAAATGTTTTGTTCTTGGCAAATAGACTAGGGTCTATATGCAGTTACACAGTTAGTTTTCCCTTTGGGTTCTGTTGCTTTTCCATTGGTTCATTGTCTATACATTCACTGTTGATGGCATGCTATCCGTGTGGGGTTTCAAACCCAGTTCCTTAATTTGATATGTAATATATTTTTGTAGTCTTCTGAGACTCGTAAAACATAATTGATTTTATAAATAATGAAAAATGGAAAATCTGTTGCTGCAAATTTATGAATACATGTGAACGTTTTTTGCGTCTTTTGGAGTATGAATCTCTGTGTGTTCCTTAATTTGTAGAACTCTCCTAGTAGATGAATGTCTCGATTTGTCAATTTATGTAATCACTCCGATGCCTGTATAAAAAATTTAACTTTGCCAGTCTTTGTTGTATGCGTGCATATATGCAGTTTATCACGTAAGATGGAAAGAACAACAAAAAAACAAAATGGTATTTGACTGCAGATATTTCTCAGATGGTTTTTTTTTTTTTAAATCTCCTGAATGCTTTTATTGCTTTCTCTTTTCTGCTATGATGGAAGACCAACCCTCCAAACATATTATCATGTCCTTTTTATAACACTTGTTGAGCAGCTGTTTTGTTTTCTTGAAACTGTTAATAGTTACAAGTAGTTACATTTGGTAACTGTTCACTTCCCTTCACCAGAATTATGACTTAATTAAAATAGTAACTAAAAGGAGTTATAATGCAATAAATAAAAAAACATAATCTGTTCTTAAGTCCTAAATGCTAGAATTTAAAGAAAAATAATTTAAACCAACTCACGTGCAATGACCTATAAACCTGTGAGACAAAATACTTTTATTTTGATTCACCCTGAGCTGGATTCTCCTACATCATTATGAAGATGGAGTTAAAAAAAAGGCGAATAATTATTTTATTATTTAAAATTATAATTTATTATTATTATTATTATTATTTTATTTTTCAAAATTATTTTCTTGGTTGAATAAGCAATTAGATTGATAAATTCAACTCCATGGACTATCAGAACAAGGAGGACATGGGATGAACTTTCATCCACTTATGTGGGCTAACTTAAAAATGACAACATAGGTGGACTTCATCTACTTATGTGTGCAACACTCACGAAACCCTTTGACCACTACCTCAAGGTGTCTCCATAACTCCACATCCAACCTTTATGAAAAATAAAGAAAAATATTTGTTTTTGTTTAAGGATGATTTTATTTTAGCTTAGTCTAACTTTACACAAAATAGCCTTTTCACTACGTTTTTTCTTGTTAATTTTAACCAAATTCATGCAACATATTTTAAAAAATCCATTTATGTATTCAAAAAAATATTTTAAAAAACAAAGGGTCACAATATTGCTTGAAATAATATTTACCTAGTAAATATGTAATATTATTAATAATTTTTATATAAAGATTAAATATTTAATAAACTATTTATTATATTATATAATTATTTACTATCATTTTGCATTAAATATTTATTAATAATTATTATCATTTGTTCTAATATTGGTGGGTAGTCTTAAGAGCATCCGTTGAGTTTGATCTACATATGGATACCTACATCAAGAAACCATTTGACCACTACCTTAAAGTGTCCTCATAGTAATTAAACTTTATTCAATAGTAAATATTCCTCACTTTTACTATTATATCAAACCCCAGTTTAAACTATTTTATTTATAGATTTTATTTTTTTAAACCTTAGTATTCTACAATCCAATAATGAAAAACTCACTTTTATTTGTATATCAAACCCCACTTTAAACCATTTTATTTATCATTTTTTTGTAATATTGGTATTATATTGATCAATGAGGAGATAACATGTATATCATATGCATTTCGATTTTTTTCTTTGAGTTAGGAAACCAAACCAACATAGAAAGTATTCTTTAGTCCAAAATTTCACATATAACTCAAAAACGTTATACCTATACCATGCCTCAACATTTTTATTAGTACTATCATGTAAATGCATTATCCTAAGTGCATTTAAATGGTATCTATGTTGTTGAAAGTCCATGATAGCTACGAATCTCCAAACCTAAGAGAATATGCTACAATAAACAAAAAGGTGCCATGAAATAGATTAGTTGGATAATGAAGCATCAACTGGTGCCATTGGTGTGCCAGGTCAAACTAGACCTTTTCCTTTGATGAGGATGGTCTCATTTCATGCTAATCGGAGAGCCATGTCCTTGAGTTTGATAGAAATATCCTATTTCTCCACTTGGATGTCACTGAGATGAAGAGCAAGCTTCTTGTTAGTGTCTTCTTTATCGTAGATGGATTTGGTAATGATTTTTTTGATGCTACAATATAAATCTACAATACATAAGTATTGATTTTGTATTCCTTTAGTGTGGCTTGGGTTTGGAAACCACTCAACTATTAAGGAGAGGATTTCCTCATCAATGTGCTCATTCCTTTCAGGCTTCAAAAACCACTTAATTCACAAATATCTAGACATTTTTAGGGGTGTGGTCATGGTTACTCTACACTATAGTTTGGGCTAGAGGATCCATGTCCGCTTCTCATGCATTAGTGAGCCAAGATATTCTAAAAAAAAAAAAATACCAACAATGCATTGGGAGAGAACACAAGATAATAAGAAAGCATAATAGAGTTTGGAACAATAATAGTGAGTTTCAATTGATAGATGAAGCTAAGATGAGGTGGAGTAACTAGCAACGAGCTTACAAGTGCTTCAAGGAAATCAGGTAAGTCAATTAAGATGGTTTTGAAGTACAACCTAAGTGCAAGTGCCAAGGTCCAGATAGTTTGAGTGTTGGTATAATGGAATGAATATGATTTGGGACACATGGAATCACCATGTACTAAGAGAAATAATAAAGTGCAATGACTTATATCTCATGACTTATAGAACTGGAAAACACAAATAATTTTAACTAGATTCTAATAGAGTTGTAAAATAAAATGGGAATGAGGCCAATCACAAATTGCAATGAAATGCACCTATTTTCTAGCATTGTCGAAGATGATGGTGCATTGGATCTAAGAATTGTAGGGCTCAAGCCTCCAACTATTCTAATCGAACTACGAACCATCAACCACCATAAGCATGTGGACCCTTGGATGCCATCAAATTTTAGTGGAATCCTTTAACTGAGTGTCATTGGAATTCATCGTAGAAAATTTGAAGTCAAGGAATGTTAGGTGAGGAAGGTAGGTGCCTTCCCCCTCCAAAGAAATGGAAAAAAAATATTTGGGTAGGAAAATCAAACTCATGGTGTCAAGTTTCACCCTTCCTCGTTCTAGCATAGTGATGACCTGATGCAACATAGTTAACAATACTATCTCGACATACATAATACTCAACCTCTCTGTGTCTAGGGTGAGTAATACCTTGGGTGGATTTTGTACCTCATGCTGCATGGATGTTAAATGTGATGATGGGATGGCCCTACATCCCCCCTTGTGGAGCAAGGTGATGATGGAGGGCCAGTCCCCCCTCCCCTCTCACACACATTTTCAATGTTCCATATCGATCATGGATTATAAAAACTATTATTCATCGTTAATTTTCTAATTAATTTTAATAAATACTCAATTTCTTTATTTTAATTTCCAAACAATTATCTATCTAAGATTAGATACATGAAAAAATCAAATGTATTTATTCTCCCAAAGCACTATCTATTAATATATATATATAAAAGCACTATCCATATATATATATATATATATATATATATATG
This sequence comes from Pinus albicaulis, assembly GCA_034641835.2. Taxonomy (NCBI): domain Eukaryota; kingdom Viridiplantae; phylum Streptophyta; class Pinopsida; order Pinales; family Pinaceae; genus Pinus; species Pinus albicaulis. Next base: position 465,164 of record JAXQQM020063278.1, read on the forward strand.
AACTAGGTGTGATTGAGATGGAACCCTTAGGATTTCCTATGAATTAATTGTGGCACCGTTAAAGTTTTCACAAAGAAATTTTTTGAACTCCCATAGAAGTTTTGTGTCCCGAACCTCCTTACCAGACATGATACTTGGAAATACATATAAGTTGTAAGCACCATGTACAATGATAAACCCAACACATCCTCGAATAATCATCAATAAAAGTGAGTATGTATTTATTTCCATTTGCAGTTGGTACAGGCATTGGACCACATAAGTCAGAGTGTATGAGACTTAATTTTCTTGTAGCTCTAAACTTAGAATTCTGAAAAAATTGTTTGTGATGCTTGCCCAATATACAAGCATTACATGGGGTAGAGTTTCTGGGAATTGTTGGAAGTCCCTTAATTCCCTCTTGTTTCATAATTCAAATACTTTCATAATTAACATGACTGAAGCGTGCATGCCATAATAAAGAAGATGACATATTATAATTTTTCTGAACCAAATAAGTTGTGTTCAATGCAACATACGATATACCGTGCAACTTCAATAATTTATCTTCTTCCACACCAGACATTACAATTTTATTTTTAGTTGTTCTTCTAATTTCTACTTTACCATCAAATATGTGAATAGAATGTCCCTGTTGTCTTATTTGTATAAGAGATAAAAAAATTCTTTGGGACTGCGGAATGTAAAGAACATCATTCAAAATATAATTTGGAATTCCATGAATATTTAATTGAATTGAACCAATCCATGCGGGTTTGATTTGGGACTTATCATCAAAATACACTACTCCGTCAATATTATCATTGAATTGATCAAAAAAATCTCTTTGAAAGGTCATATGACACGTGGCACCTATGTCTAGAACCCAACTCTCATACCATGAAGAAAAAGAAGTACTAAAAACATCTTCCATGTGGAAATTACAATGTGCGACAACATAATGTGCATTCTTAGAAGACTGTCCTCTATCTGGAATTAAATCATCTTTCTTTTCAGGCAATTGTTCTCTTTTTTCATTAATTTTATCCCAAGGAATTCTACAATTTGCAGTAGTATGTCCAAGTTTACCACATCTAAAACATTTTATAGCTAGTTTATCAAAAAAATTTCTTTGTTGTTCATTCTGTTGTCTATCTCCCTAAATATTTTTGCCCCCCTTGCCTCTATAATTCTTCCTACCTCGATCTCTATTACCTCTAGTATTTCTGAAAGATTCCTCTTGAGGTTTTTGGTATTTTTGAGTAATACATAGGGTTTCAGTATGAGAACTATGCGATGCTTCTTTCTTTCCAAAAGCCTTCTCTCTTTCTGCAATTTTCCCTACTAATTTGTCAAAATCTATATCTTTTAATTTCCCACTAGCTTGGAGAGATTCCAAGTAGTGTGAATAACTAGGGTAAAGAGATTTTATAAAGTTAGTAAGCGGAAAATCAAATTTAACTCTAGTACATTCAATTTCATGATTGATGGCTTTAATTTCAGAGGCAAGTTTTAGAGGATCATTATCGTTCATTTCCAGATTAAATAACTTTAACAATAACTGAATTATCTCCAATTCAGAATCTGAATCATAAAGCTCTTTTAGATTCTCTATGGCATCATAAGTTGTTTTACTCTGATTAATATATCTGCTTACCTCTTCTAAGACTGAAGCAGATATTAAGGCAAAGGCCTTCTTATCCTTACTTTTCCAGATTGCGAGTTGTTTCCGATCATCAGGCTTCACTAGTGCATTTTCTCCTTCTCCTTCACAGACTCCATCCCATAAATCATTAAAAATAAGAGTATTTTAACTTTCCTAAACAACTCTTGGTAATTTTCCTTTTCGGAAAGGACAATCCCAATTAAGGACACCAAGGAGTTCATTTTTATTTTGGAAATCTTAAAAAATACTGGTCTCAATTACTACCACAAATTCTCTTAAAAAAAAAAACCTTGTTTTAACTTGCAATAGATTTAACTTTGGTTTAGATTTCTTTAAAAAAAAACTGAATTTTTTTTTATTAACTTACTGGTCACACTTCACACAGCAAGCACATCAGCATGACAGGGTTCAGGTTCCCCCACAACGACAGTGATAGATTCTCCAATCGAGCAAGATGCTGCAAAATCAAATGCTGCAAACATTGGCATTCTCTCTGCACGATCAAAATTTTCTCCTGATCAAATGATGCAAATGTTGGCAGTCTCTCTGCACAGTTCTCCCAACAACAAAAAAAAATTTGCTCCCAGGGTTCACGCTGGCCATTACTCAAATCCAAATGCTGGTATTTTAAACCACTCGCTCCATTGCCACTTCAACACCTTCTCCACGCAAAAGTATTCAAACTTCCCTCCAGACAGTCAGTGAGAACACTTCCTTCAACAATGGAGGATCCAACTTTTGAATTAACTTGCCTTTGATACCACTGTTAGCCTAGAACTTCACAAAACATGAACCATTGATGTATTATTCAATAATATTTAGTATTTATATATACAGTTTGCTAGGAGATAGTTATGTGACTTCTCACATACAGGGATAGTATAATTTAGTTATAACTAACCAATATCCCGTAGAATTAGTTTTAACATAAGCACCGAAGGAAAATTGGTGGTCCTTAATACCTTAACAAGACATTTCCAATTGTTTCTCGATACAAAGGTCAGCCCACGCCTTGGGCTCCAATCCTGTTTGAAGAAAAAACTCGGGTAGAGAAAATCCACACCTAGTGCGGCTACAGAGTCGTCCGTGTCCATCCACCTAGTTGTAGACGCTACCAAATTTAAAGTAATGGTGTGGGGAGAATTGAGAACGCATATGGTGTACGCTCTTGTTTACAGCTCCGCTACAGAAGAATGGATTGTACGGTCGTGCCTAGATATCAACTATATATTATTCAGGCGACCATTCCATTCCATTGCAGATGGTGTGTTGGAGTAATCACCGCACTTCTATGGAATTCATAATTTCCACCCCGAGGATCCTAGTTACGAGTTTGGAAGTTTACCAACACTTTCCAGTTTTGGTGTAAGGACAAACCTCTAGATGATATCAAAGCCTAGACCCAGGTTCGATTCCTTCGAACTGTGTTTGAGAGGGGCTATTTATTCCCCGAGATGCGTTTGAGGGGAGGGGGGTGTTGGAGTAATCACCACACCTCTATGGAATCCATAATTTCCACCCTGGGGATCCTAGTTACTGGTTTGGAAGTTTACCAACACTTCGGAGTTTTAGTGTAACGAAAAACCTCTACATGGTGAAACCATATTCTATACCTCCATAAATTTATCTATAGTGGATATTTATAACACAGAGAGTGGTTCCTTTGTTGCTCAACATAGATTTTTTCTATTGCCGCTGTGGAAATTAGGCATGGCACTGGAATGGGTGCAATGGGTGCAGAACATTAAGTTGTTGGTTCACAAGAGCCAAGAATATCTGTTAGGTATCATCATCGGGTATATATTTATGGGAGGGTATTACAACACTTTCTTAGGGTTATGGCAGGCACATCTCAATGGTGGGCAGTGGGACCTTTTGACCACTCACACCTTGAAAGATTCATTATCTGAGGCCAAAGGTCCAGGACGAGGTAGCAGCTGCATATGATGGAGAGCAGAATGTCACAATTATTCCAAAGATGCTGGGGTCGAAGGTGAGACTTCTGAATTTGGATACCAAAGAGTGGACAGTGTAAGATGAAGATAACCTAGCCTTGAGGTTGTCAGTTGGAAATGCACAACCTCAATTGGAAATGCACAACCATAATAGATAACCTTCTTAGCACCTTTTATGGCCTTTCATATGAAATTGAAATTTTTCACATCCATATGATCTACTTCTCAGTCTTTTTCTCTAAATCCTAGGTCATACAAATATACCCATTGGAAAATTTTGTTATGTTCGAACGTTTTGTGATTCCAGTGGTATCATGTCTTTGTACTTTTCATGGATAATTTTTTTATGTTTGGATTTTTTGTGATTCTAGTGGTATCATGTCTTTGTACTTTTCATGGCTTTTTCTCTAAATGCGAAGTCTAACCAAGGCTCCTATACACAATTTTTATTGTGCTGATGAAAAATTTTGTTATGTTTGGACGTTTTGTGATTCCAGTGGTATCAAGCCTTTGTACTTTTCATGGATTTTTCTCTGAATGTGAAGTTTGACAAAGGCTCATATACACAATTTTATTGTGTTGATGCAGTTTATCAGTTCAGTACTTCTCTCATGTCTTTGGATTTTAATATAAGGATTTATGTTAATTACTTTATCATGTTGCCAAATTCAGCAGTTTGTGTTGATACTGTTTATCATTCCAGTGTTCTCATGTTTTTGGATTTTTAATATAAGGATTGAGGTTGATGACTTGATCATGTTGCCAATTTAATGTTGATACTATTTATCATTTGAGTGTTTTCATGTTTTTGGATTTTAATATAAGGATTTAGGTTGATGACTTTATCATTTTTCCCAATTCAGTTTGTAGTGATACTGTTTATCATTCCAGTGTTCTGATATCTTTGGATTTCAATATAAGGATTTAGGTTGATGACTTTGTCATTTTGTCCAATTCAGTTAGTTTTACATGGCTTCATAGAAATGCTTCCTTATTTATCCAATGCTAATTATGCCCACTAATCAAATGATTTATAAATTTTAATATAAGGATTTAGGTTGATGACTTTATCATTTTGCCCAATTCAGTTTGTGTTAGATACTGTTTATCATTCCATGTCTTTGGATTTTAATATAATGATTTAGTTTGATGACTTTATCATTTTGCCCAATTTAGTTTGTTTTACATGGCTTCATAGAAATGCTTCAAATGAAATGAAGCATATGGTTTTCATATGTTTTCTAAGATTTAAATCGAACATCCTACTTGTTAGTTGTAATATCAATATGTGGAATTTAAATGAAGTTATAGAAATTTAATGAGAGTTTTACATTATATTTTTTTACTGATATTGTTATTTTCTTATCAATGTTAGATGTTTGTTAATATTTTTAATGACATTTGTGAAGTTATTGAAATTTAATGAGATTTTTATGTTATATTTTTTTACTAATATTGTTATCAATGTTAGACATTAATATTTTTTAATGGTATTGGTAGAACAATCTATTAGAATTTGAAATTGAAATAATATTTTTTTTTGTTATTATGTTTATGTTATATGGTTTTTAAGGTTTCAATGAGATAATGTATTTGTTGTAATGGGAATGTAAAATTTGAATAAAGTTATGGAAATGGAAATTTCTGTTATTATGTTCATGTTATATGTTTTTTAAGGTTTTAATGGAATAACGTACTTTTTGTAATGTGAATGTAAAATTTGAATAAAGTTATAGAAATGGAAATTTTTGTTATTGTTTTCATGTTATATGTTTTTTAAGGTTTTAATGGAATAATGTACTTTTTGTAATGTGAATGTAAAATTTGAATAAAATTTTAGAAATGTTATATGTTTTTTTTAAGGTTTCAATGAGATAATGTAATTTTTGTAATGTGAATGTAAAATTTGAATAAAGTTATAGAAATTTTAATATGAGGATTTAGGTTGATGACTTTATCATTTTGCCCAATTCAGTTTGTGTTGATACTGCTTATCATTCCAATGTTTTAATGTCTTTGGATTTTAATACAAGGATTTAGTTTGATGACTTTATCATTTTGCCCAATTCACTTTGTGTTGATACTGTTGTTATGAAGTCTTTGGATTTTAATATAAAGATTTAGTTTGATGACTTCATTATTTGGTTTTACATGGCTTCATAGAAATGCTTCATTATTTATCCAATGCTAATTATGTCCACTAATAAAATGAAATGAAGCATTCATATGTTCATGTTATATGTTTTATAAGCTTTCAATGGAACAACTTACTTGTTAGTTGTAATATCAATATGTGGAATTTGAATGAAGTTATAGAAATTTAATGAGAGCTTTACATTAGACTTGTTTATGTTATCCAGGGTTATCAATGTTATATGTTTGTTAATATTGTTTAATGACATTTGTGAAGTTATTGAAATTTAATGACAATTTTATATTTTATTTTTTTAATGATCTTGTTATCAATGTTAGACATTAATATTGTTTAATGACATTTGCGAAGTTATTGAAATTTAATGAGAGTTTTATATTATATTTGTTTACTGATACTGTTATTAATGTGAGTCATTGATATTGTTTAATGACATTTGTGAAGTTATTGAAATTTAGGGAGAGTTTTTTATTATATTTGTTTACTGATATTGTTATCAATGTTAGACATTAATATTGTTTATTGACATTTGTTTAATGATATTGGTAGAACAATCTATTAGGATTTGAAATTGAAATCATGATTTTTATTGTTATTATGTTCATGTTATATGGTTTTTAATTTTTCAATGGGATAATGTATTTTTTGTAATGTGAATGCAAAATTTGAATAAAGTTATAGAAATGGAATTTCTATTATTATGTTCACGTTATATGTTTTTTAAGATTTTAATGGAATAGTGTACTTTTTGTAATGTGAATGCAAAATTTGAATAAAGTTATAGAAATTTTATATGCTTTTTTAAGGTTTCAATGAGATAATGTACTTGTTGTAATGTGAATGTAAAATTTGAATAAACTTATAGAAATTTTAATGAGTGTTTTAGATGACATTTGTTTAATGATATTGGTCAAACAGTTAGCTAGAATTTGAAATTGAGTGGCCAATTATTATGGTATGGGGATTCTTTGATGGAGTCAGAGGGATGTATGTTTATGGTCTGGGTATAGTCATTTTTTTCTTTCAAAATATTATGATAATTGAAAACTAGGTGTTGACCAAAACACAAATTTTATAGCTGAACTCCTTGCTATGTGGTGTGCCATGAGGATTTCCCTGTAGAAGAAAGTTAAAGTATTCATATTGTATAGGGATTTAAAAGTCCTTATGGTCTGGTTCATTGGAAGAGCTACCTTAAGGGTTCTTCATTTAGAATTGTGGCAAAGGAAAATCCACCAAGTGGAAGAGAAATATGATGATATTCAAATTATTCATATTGAAAATAATGCCATGGTTGATATGTTATTGGAGGAAGCTTCAATATTAGATGCTAGTTTACTTTCCATCTCATAAGGGTCTTTGTGCTTTAATATGTTTGATCCTATTTAAATATGATTTAGTTAAGTTGTAAGATATGTTAAAAGTCTAAGATATTTTTGGAATTTTATTTTCAATTCACTTTTTTAAGTTGTCAAGAGTGCTACTATACAATCAAGATTGTACCTTTTAATTTCCTATGAAATATCAAAAATATATTCATATTATATGTTTTATAAAGTTCTAATGTAAAAATGTGCTTGTCAATTGTCATATAACTTTGTAAAATTTGAATGAAGTTATAGAAATTTATTATAGGTTTTAGATGAGATTTCTTGAATAAAACTAGTAAAACAAGAAACCATAATTTCAAAGTAAGGTTATCTATAATTCTCTTTCCAAATTTTGTATCCTTAAGAATTTGAAAAACATTATGCTAAAATAATACTTTTATTTTAATAAATTATGTTTTAATACTTTTTTATTTAAAAAAAAAAACAGATTTATAATTAATAAAATTATTTTTAAAATAAAAATTAAAAAAATTATTAATTTAAAAGAGTAGTTCTATATGAATTTAATGATATAAATATTTTAAATATTTATTAAAAAAGTAAAGTTTACATATGATTACTTTTGAATTAATTTAACTCTATTATATAAATTTAAACCATTAAATTTATAAATTAGTTTTATTAAAAAAAGTAAAGTTTACATATGATTACTTTTGAATTAATTTAACTCTATTATATAAATTTAAACCATTAAATTTATAAATTAGTTTTATTAATTTTTCACAAAAATTTTATGGAAAATCACATCAGAATTTATAGTCTACCGGTTTCGAACTACTAAGTGTCATCTCCTGATGATGAACTACATTTAGTAGTTTGAAACAAGTAGGCTCTATACTAAGTGTCATCTCCCGGATGATGAACTACATTTAGTAGTTCTAAAAGCATAGGCTCTATAAATTCTTATGTGATTTTCCAGAAGAAATACTAAGTGTCATCTCTTGATGATGAACTATATTTAGTAGTTCCAAAAGTTGATGTGATTTTCTGCAATAATTTTATTGAAAAATAACTATGGATCACAAAAATTTACACTCTCAGTTCTATTAATTTCAAATATTAAGAAGTAAAATATTCAATGTTATGCAATTAAAACAAAAATATTTTTTAGCCATTCTTTTGGGGAAAAATATTTGTTTGGCTTAAAGATGATTTAATTTTAGGTAATAATTATATAATTTTATTAACATTTTTCTTAAAAAAATATAGATTTATTTAAATTTTTATTATTCTAAATTAAATATTTTTTACCACTTTACATTAAATATTTATTACTATTTTTAATAATTACTCAATATATCTAATTATTTTATTATTTAAAATTATAATTTATTATTATTGTTATTTTATTTTATTTTTCAAAATTATTTTGTTGGTTGAATAAATAATTAGATTGGTAAATAAAACTCCATGGATTATTAGAACAAGGAGAATATGGAATGAAATTTCATCCACATATGTGGACTAACATAAAAATGACAACATAGGTGGCTTCATCTACTTATGTGTGCAACCATTTAACCACTACCTCAAGGTGTCTCCATAACTGCACATCCAATCTTTATGATATATATATATATATATATATATATATATATATATATATATATATATATATATATATATAGATATATATATAGATATATATTTGGTAGTACCTTTAATTCTTCTCTTCTTTTTTTAACTCCATCTTCATGTCTAGATACATCACCAAACTTGTGATGAGTGCTATAACCCAGGATGAACTTTCATCACCTATGTAGGCTAACATAAAAATGACAACATAGGTGGGCTTCATCTACTTATGTGTGCAACCATTTTACCACTACCTCAAGGTGTCTCCATAAATCCACATCTTCATGTCTAGATACATACATCACCCCGAAGGGGTAATTGAACTTTGTGTTGAGTGCTATAACCCAGAATTAAACTTGTGATGACTGCTATACATCCCACCTTATCACCGTTTAAGCTATAACCCGAAATTGAACTGATGAGTGCTATACATCCCACCTCATCACCGTTTAACCAAGATCGTGATGAGTGCTATAAACCGAGAATTGAACTTTGTGATGAGTGCTATAACATCCCACCTCATCACTTGTTTAACTAAGATCCCACTAAGAATGGTCATTTTATTTTAGCTTAGTCTAAGCTTTAGAGAAAATAACCTTTTTCACAACATTTTTTCTTGTTAATTTTAACCAAATTCAAAAAAACAAATTAAAAAAAAATCCATTTATGTATTCATTTTTTTAAAGCAAAAGAGTCACAATCTTGCTTGAAATAATATTTACCTAGTAAATATGTAATAATATTAATAATTTTTTATATAAATATAAATATTTAATAAACTTGTTATTATTTTATATAATTATTTACTATCACTTTACATTAAATATTTATTAATAATTATTATGAGTTGTTCTAAGATTGGTGGGTTGTTTTAAGAGCACTGGATGGGTTTGATCCACATATGGATACCTACATCAAGGAACCATTTGACCACTACCGTAAAGTGTCCTCATAGTAAAACCCTCATAGTAATTAAACCTTATTCAATAGTGAAATATTCCGCATTTTTACTATTATATCAAACACAACTTTAAACTATTTTATTTATAGATATTTTTTTTTAAACCTTAGTATTCTACAATCCAATAGTGAAAAACTCACTTTTATTTTTATATCAAACCCCACTTTAAACCATTTTATTTATCAATATTTTTTTTTGTAAGATTGGTATTATATTGATCAATGAGGAGATAACATGTATATCATATGAATTTTGATTGTTCTCTTTCATAGTTAGGAAACCAAACCTTGTTCTCTTCTAGTTAGAAAACCAAACCAACATCGAAAGTATTCTTTAGTCCAAAATTTCACATATAACTCAAAAAACTATACCTATACCATGCCTCAACATTTTTACTAGTACTATCATGTAAATGCATAAGATTAAGTGCATTTAAATTGTAACTATGTTGTTGAAAGTCCATGATAGCTATGAATCTCCAAACCCAAGAGAACATGCTACAATAAACAAAAAGGTGCCATGAAATAGATTAGTTGGATAATGAGGCATCAACTAGTGTCGCTCGTGTTCTAGGTGAAACTGGGCCTTTTCCTTTGATGATGATGGTCTCAATTCGTGCTAATCAAAGATTCATGTCCTTGAGTTTGATAGAAATATCCTAGTTCTCCACTTGGATATCATTGAGCTGAAGAGAAATATTCTTGTTTAGTGTCTTATTTATTGTTGAGGACTTCGGTATTGAGTGTTTTTGATGTTACAATATAAATCTACAATACATAAGTATTGATTTTGTATTCCTTTAGTGTGGCTTGGGTTTGGAAGCCACTCAACTATTAAGGAGAGGATTTCCTCGTCAATGTGCTCATTCCTTTCGAGGCTTCAACAAACACTTAATTCACACATATCTAGACATGTTTATGGGTGTGGTCATGGTTCCCATGCACTATATTTTGGGCTAAGAAGGAGCCTCGGGAACTCCCCTTGCCACTACTGAGAGGATCCACACCCACTTCTCATGCATTAGTGAGGCATGTTGTGGGAAGATATTCTAACAAAAAAATGACCAAGAGTGCAATGGGGGGAGAACACAAGATAATAATAAAGAGCAATAGAGTTGGGGAACAATAATAATGATTTTTCAATTGATAGATGAAGCTACGTTGAGGTAGAGTAACTAGTAACGAGCATAAAAGTGCTTCAAGGAAATTAGGGTGAATCAATTATGATGGTGTTGAAGTGCAAGTGTCAAGGTCCAAATAGTTTGAGTTTTGGTATAATGGAATGAATATGGGTTAGGACACATGGAATCACCATGTACTAAGGGAAATAATAAAGTGCAATGACTTATATCTCATCAATTAAAGAACTAGGAAACAAAAATAATTTTAACCAGATTCTAATAGAGTTGTAAAATGAAATGGGAATGAGGCAGATCAAAAAATTGCAATGAAATGCACCTATTTCCTAGAGTTTTTCGAAGAAGATGGTGCATTAGATCTAATAATTGTAGGGCTAAAGCCTCCAACTATTACAAATAGAGCTATGAACCATCAAATACCACTGAGAAGATGGGACCCCTAGATGCAATCAAATTTTAGTGGCATCCGTTAGCTGAGTGTCAATGGGATTCTTCCTAGAAAATTTGAAATCAAGGAATGTTAGGTGAGGAAGGTAGGTGCCTTCCCCCTCCAAAGAAATGGAAACAAAATATTTGGGTAGGAAAATCAAACTTAAGGTGGCAAGTTTCACCCTTCCTTGTTCCAACGTAGTGATGACCCGATGCGACAATAACAATACTATCTCAACATACATAATACTCAACCTCTCCGCATCTAGGGCGAGTAATACCTTGGGTGGATTTTGTACCTCATGTCTGCCTGGATGCTAAATGTGATGGTGGGGTGTTCCTACATCCCCACTTGTGGAGCAAGGTGATGGTGGAGGGTAGTCCCCCCTCCCCTCTCACACACTTTTTCAATGTGCCACCCCGATCATGGATTATCAAAACTATTACTCGTCGTTAATTTTCTAATTAATTTTAATAAATAATCAATTGATTTATTTTAATTTCCAAAAAATTATCTATATATAATTAGATACATGAAAAAAATAAAATATATTTATTCTCCCAAAGCACTATCCATAGGTGTGATTGAGATGGGTCCCTTAGGATTTCTTATGAAATTAATTGTGGCACCATTAAAGTTTTCACAAAGAAAAATTTTTGAGCTCCCATAGCAGTTGTGTGGCCTGAACCTCCTTATCAAATATGATACTTGGAAATACATATATGTTGCAAGCACCATGTAAAATGATATGATGGATTTCTCCCTAGATTTGTGCGAAGGTACATGCATATGGATGGATCTATTTGTCGCTTCAAGCATCTCCTCTTCGTGTGTGGCAGAACCTGCTATGGCCACTTCGAAAATAGTAAGATAGGCCTATGTACCTTCCTATGACCCAAAAATCCATGCATGTGGCAGCTCAAGAACCCTTCATCCCACCCTTGTTGTGTTATTATATTATTATAACTCATGAAATAATCTTCTACCATTCAATAACGAATACCCCTATCTAAGATTATACATTCCTTTCATGTAATGTGGTTATACAATAAATACCTTTACTAATGGTCACAGAAGGGTTCTCAACCTATATATATATATATATATATATATATATATATATATATATATATATGATAGAATGAAATTATTTTTTAATTTTTATATATCATTTATTTTATAAAAATATATTTAAAATAAAAACTAATTTAAACTTAAAAAAAATTAATAAAATTATACCAAATTCAAAATCAAATTATTTATTAATTAATAACTTTGTATTGCTACATTAATTCTCATTTCCTTATGAGAAAGAATGATGATGATGATGATGATGGTGATGGTGATGATGGTGGTGGTTTAAAGTCCACTCGGACCCAAACATGGTCTATAGGGCCTAAAGAAATGAATTATTTAGTTTGTTTTAAAATTGTATTCCTATGCTCAAAGAGTTTGGAGAGAAGCATCCCAAGCTTACTATAATTTTGACATGTTAAAATTCTAGGAAGGTCGGTATTGCAACAAATATTATGAAATTGAGATCTAATGTGGGTGTACGTAGGGCATTCTAAGAGGAAGTGATTTTCATCCTCAATGTTCATATTCTCACAGAGATGGTAGATCCTATCGACCCATGGTGTTTTAGGAACTGCCCAACGACTAGTTTCACTATGGAGCTCATGAGAGTTCATCCTTTTCTTGGCTATATTATTTTTTTTATTTGAGCTAGTTAAGGCAAGGAGATACTTTTGATCTTCTAGAGTAGGGTTGATGACCTCCTTATAATATCTTAATTTTCTTTTAGCCTCTAAATCTTTCTCACACCACATTTTCTCTTTAAACATAGAAGTAACGTTATTTTTAATGTTATTAATATTTTGTAATGCTACATTGTCGTCGATCTCCCGATGGTTTAACCAAGCCCTAGTATCTTTATACCAACCTCGTTTGAGCCTTATTTGGTTTTGGCTGGAATTTAAACCTAGCTTAGGAAGTCTATGGTCACCCATGTTATTGATTTTGTGCTTGTATAACAGGAGCCTAGTCATAGCTAGGCTCTCGATAGGGGAAAGACCCACTTCGATAAGGAGAATAGAATAGGGTGTATTGCTTTTTAATTTTGAGGTTGTTACATTATAAAACGCTTTATGGATTTGCTCAATATTTCTCGAGGATTCTCTAGAGATGCCGCAACCCCAAACCTCACATCCATACAAGATAACATGAGTGGATAAAGTTTCAAATAGGAGCTTCTTTTTTATCCCACATCACAAGGTTTGCTCCTTTACAATTATTTTCAAGACCAAAATAAGCTTTCCACCTTCCATTAATCTTTTTCTCAATGCTATAGTTCTAATTGAGCTTGTGATGAATATCAAATTCCTACGTACTTGTAAGAAGACACTTCTTCCAAGTTGCTATTGTCATACACAAAATTAGCGTAAGTGTCCTTGGATTTGATAATCATAACTTTTATTTTTTTGTTAGTGTTTAACAATCATACCCATGGTAGAGTAGAAATCCTTAAGAAGTGTTAGTCGCTTATCAAGATCAGATGGGCACCTTGTGAGAAGAACAATATCGTCGAGCATAGAGAAGAAGGATGATGACTATTCCGACTTCTCGCTTCCTCTAAACAACCTTCCAACTTATCAATGTAAATGCAAAAATAGGGTAGGGGAGAGGGGGGAAACCTTATTTAATTTTGATATTACACTTAATATCATTATTAATTAATAAATTTTACTTGGAAATTTTCTGATATGTAAAATTATATGAATAATTATATATGGAAAGAGATTTTTAAAAAAATGATATTATTATCAATCGACTTCATTAAGTTTACCATGGAATTCAAAGTGGATGGTAGCCTACCCTTTCTTGATGTTCTTGTTTCTAGAAAGGATGATGGTTCCTTCACTCATCAAGTTTTCGGAAAGAAGACGCATACCGAGCAAGTATTTACATGCGAGTTCTCACCATTTACCTCGCTCGAAGTCGGGGGTTCTCGATACACTAGCCACTAGAGCCTTTAGAATTGCTGATGAACACCACCTTGAAGATGAGAAATCTCATCTCCTTAGGGTTTTTATTAATAATGGTTATAACAAGGTTCAATGTATTAGAGCTTTTCAAAAAGCTGAAAAAAGGTCCTAGGGTCAAGAAGGAACATTGTGATAGGTTATACGACGTTCACCTTCCTTTTGTCTAAGGAACGACTGATAAAATCGCGAGGATCCTAAAGAGACATAATGTTCCCTCAACCTTTAGGCCCCTCCACACCATTCAGAGTTCTCTTAGATCTGTTAAGGACCCAACTTTGCCCTAAGGATGGTAAGGGTGTTTTACTTGATTCCTTGCTCTCGTGGGACCCCTTACATCATTGAGACTAGTCGTTCCATTAGTCAAAGAATTTCAGGGAGCATGCCACTGACCTAAAGCATAATAGGTCTCGCTCCTCTGCATTAGAAGAGCATGCAGAAAAGACAAAGCATCACATTTTGCATTGAAGATTCAGAAGTTATTGCAAGGATAGACCATTTTCCACCATAGAAAGTTAAGGGAGGCCCTAGAGATTGAAAAAGAGGCCTGTCAACCTCAACAAGGATAATGGGTGGAGTCTTAGCAGATGTTGGATCCATGCCCTTCACTCTTAGTCTTTGGTTTTCTTTCCTTTCTATTCTCCTTCATTTCCTTTCTTCTCTATTTTTGTTTTATTCTTCCCTTTATGTTCTTGATTTTATTTTATTTTTATTTCTATTTATTTATTATTATTATTTATTTAATTACTTATCGTTGGTATTTATTTTTAATATTATTATTTTTCGTTCATTTATTTTTATTTTTTATCTATCTATGTTATTTTTTATTTTATTTCTATCTATCTTTATTTATTTATTTTATTTTTATATTTTTATTTTCATTTTATTTATTTACTTTTGTTTTTTACTTATTTATTTAGAAAAAAATTTATTTATCTATTTATGTATTTTTATTTTCCATATTTAGTCAAATTATCCGTTATGGAATAATAAAGATTCTTCGTTTGATTATTATTATTTTTCGTTCATTTATTTTTTTATTTATATCTATCTTTATTTATTTATTTTATTTTTATATATTTTTATTTTCATTTAATTATTTATTTTTTACTTTATTTATAATAATAATAATAATAATTTCTTATTTATTTATTTATGTATTTTATCTTAGTGCATTTTATTTTATTTTATTTTTATTTATTTATTTATTTATATTTTTTTATATTTAAACCTTTTAATTATTAATATAATACAATAATAATAATTCAACTATTATTTTCCTTATTTAGTCAAATTATCTGATTTATGGAATAATAATAACTCTACTATTATTTTATCTTTGAAGTTCATGATTCAGTCTAATTATCCATTTTGGAATAACAGTTAGTGAGAGTTTCCTATCTATTTAAACTGTGTCCTAGATCAGATTTCTTATCTTGTCCTGATGATGAACCACAATAGTTGGTTCGAAATGCATAGACAAAATCTATTGGAATGTGATTTTCGCCGAAATATTTTATACACGATATTATTATTATTATTAATTAATGAATTTGAATTAAAATTTCTACTTAGTTTATTTTTTTTAAGTAAAGAAAAAGTGATATATAAATTTATATAGTTATATATATAGTAAAAGAGATTAAAAAAAAATGATATTATAGATAGGATATTTAAATTGTTATATTTGTAATGAAAGTAATTATTAATTTTTTTTACAAATTCACTAATTTAAATTATTTATTACTATTATTTTAAAATTATTTCTTATTATGTTTTTCTAAGTTTGGCATAATCACATTTTTATGAAGTCCTATATATCACTCGGATTGATGCTCGGAATTGAATTGGTGACTTTACATTAAGAAGTGCCTTAAGAGAGCACCATATAACTTCACATCAAAAAAGTGCCTTAACAAAACACCCTATTATGATTTATCCAAGACATGGTAAACCATAATTTAAATTATTTTTAAATTAATTAAAAAAAATTTATATAAAAAAAATTCCATATTACTAAAATATATCATATTAAATAAAATAAAAAATGAATTTAAAATATAAAAAATAATATATATCTATAACTAAAACGAGGTTCCCACTCTTTAAGAAAAAAAAACTAAAACTAAGAATACTATCCCTTATACTAAGCCTTAAAACAAAATAAATCGAAAATCCACCTCGTACAAAATCATTAAATCTAAAATCCATTTGTCCAAAACCATTGAGAGAGTCAAATAGATATTATTTAAAAAATAAATTATGATAGTAAATCATCCCTAGTAAATTACGGAAGTGGACTCACCCTATTGCCCATCTAAACCTTTTTTAATGCCCAAGTCTCATAATAATTGATGTTCACTGAGTGGATCTTGAAGTTACGGTGCTTGATTCATGATATTGCTTCTGCGGTTAAGGGGTTTGAGCTACATAATATCCAAGGCAAGCAAATTGATGTTGTGGTGATTTATGGTTTCAATTCTAAGGATCTTAAGTTCTGGGTGTTTCATTCATGATATTGCTCTTTCCAGGAGTGTTTAACGTAATATCATTCTGACTTAAAAGAGAAAGGAGAAAAAAGCTGGTGTTGAAATTGACGAGATGCATGATGACGAGCAGAAGAACAAGAATATGTGAAGTAATGGTGATGTGAGATTTTTCCACAAAAAATATTTTTGCACCTACCCTAGGCTTCGCCCAAGAAGCTGAAAATATTTCAGTCCCCTCTCCATCATCCCGTGAGACACCAATTTAGTTTTTTTAAAAGTAGTGGTCAAGTGGTTTCTCGATATAGGTATCCATATGTGGATAAACCCACCCCATGCTCTTAAAAAATTATTAATAATATTACATATTTACTAGTAAATATCATTAATAATAACTTTGTGTTTCTAGAGTAATTCTCATTTCCTTAGAAAAAGAATGATATGTAAAATTATATGACTAATTATGTATGGAAAGAGATTTTTAATATTAATTAATAACATTGTATTTCTATAGTAATTCTCATCCAGAGATGAGAAAGTAATTCTTGTCTCCCTATGAGAAAGAATGATATGTAAAATTATATGACTAATTATATATGGAAAGAGATTTTTTAAAATGATATTATTATCATTATCAATGAATTTGTCTTTTTATGTGAAAGAATAAAGAATGATATGTAAAATTATATGACTAATTATATATGGAAAAGATTTAAAAAATGATATTATTATCATTATTAATGAATTTGAAAATAGATAGTATGATAATGTATCAATGTATTTGACTAGAAAGTTTTATGAAATGTAAGATTTAAAAAATGATATTATTATCATTATTAATTAATGAATTTGAATGAAAATTTCGAATTAATTCACTTTTTAGTATCTAAAGTGAAATTGGCATTTCATCACTTTTCTCTACTATATTGGCGAGATGAATTCTTTGAGCATATCAATACCACATGCTGGTCGACGAAGGGACGTCTGCCCTTACTGATTAAGAACAACCTCGACGACTTGCTCGCTATGTCTAGCTGGATAGAACGTGACGCTAGACCAACCCTAGTGATGTTAGAAGCTCTAAGGCTATTGAGGACATTAGATACAGATACTAAGGACTTCGTGACTAAGATTTATATTGAGATAGATACCCAATTGCATTTGACCCCAAAGCACCATATATGTATATACTATATATATAGATTTGAAAAAAAATGATATTATAGATAATATATTTAAATGGTTATATTTGTAATAAAATTAATTATTAATTTTTTTTACTAATTTATTAATTTAAATTATTATTTATTTATTTATTTTTATTTTTATTTTTTTAATCATGTTTAATATATCATTTGAATTGAAGTCCGAAATTAAATTGGTGACTTCATATTATAGAGTGTCTTAACAAAGCACTTTATGAGTCATGACTTCACATTAAAGAGTGTTTTAACAAAACACCCTAGTGACTATCTATCCAAAACCCAATAAACCTAATTTAAATAATTTTAAAATTATGATTGAGATCTTTCAATGAAAATCACATCAAAATAGATTTTGAATAATTAAATAATTAAAAACATCAAATTAATAGATTTGGTCAATTAATTAATTTTAAAATTAATTAAAAAATAATTATATAAAAAAATCAAATTTCCTTAACCCCATTACACAATCATTATTAAATTAAAAAAACAATTTTTTATTAAATTAAATAAAATAGAAATATAAAAAAGTAATATATCATGAGGTTCCCACCCTTAAAAAACAAAACAAAAAAAATAAACTAAGAAAGAATACTATCCCTTATATACTACGCCTTAAAAACCAAAAAAAAATAGAAAAAATCCATTTATATACTACGCCTTAAACCAAAGTAAATAGAAAATCCACTTGGTCCATTAAATCTAAAATCCACATTGACATAGTCAAATAGATATTATTTAAAAACAAATTATGATAGTAAATCATCCCGCGTCCATCCGTAAATTGTGGAAGTGGACTCACCCTATTGCCCATCTACACCTTTTTTTAATGCCGAAGTCTCGATATAGATGTTCACTGCAAGCAAATTGAGAGTTGTGGTGATTTATTGTTTCGACTCGGTTGATCTTGAAGTTCTTGCGCCTGATTCACGATATTGTTTCTCCGATTAAGGGTTAAGTTTGCAATATCATTTGGATACTGAAAGATGAGAAAAACTGGTGTTGAGATTACTGATATTCATGATGACGAGCGAGAAGGACAAGAATGTGGGAAGTAATGGTGATGGGAGATTTTTCCACAAGAAAGAGTTGCAGCAACCTTAGGCTTAGCCTACGAACTGAAAAAATTTCGGTCCCCTTGTGCACGATATCCTCTCTCGGCTCTCAATCCCCGATCTCTTCATGGCTTGACTAATCGTGTCTATCTTGGTAACGAATTGTTTCTTCGTGCCACATGTTTCGAGATGTTATATGATGAGAGAAACCACGAACCTTGGATTTGCCTCTGCTAGCGACTATTCCACGAATCGCCGCTTTGTGCTTTTCAGTACTAACGACCCTAAACGAGTATCATTTTACGTGTCATCATCGGCTGACAAAATCTTAGCTTCTCGCGGGAGTAGTGGAGGGTCTTATACCTTTTGGCAGCGAGAGAAGGAAGATTGGGCTGTGGCCAATCCCTTGACAAGACGCTTCCATTTGCTCAGGTATGAAAAGCTCGGCGGGCGCCTATGGTGCGGAATCTTTGTTTGAAGAAAGAAAGCGTCAGGAGCACTCGGGTTGAATAAAAAAGCATGGCAGCAAAAATCAAGTGCCACCCTTGAGCATTAGCTATAGTTAGAGATTCGGCCTCTAGTTCATTTAAAGTAATGGTGCTTGGAGAAGTAGAGAGTTAAAGGAGGTACATGCTTTGGTCTACAGCTCCAT
This sequence comes from Pinus albicaulis, assembly GCA_034641835.2. NCBI lineage: Eukaryota > Viridiplantae > Streptophyta > Pinopsida > Pinales > Pinaceae > Pinus > Pinus albicaulis. The sequence continues at coordinate 484,850 of JAXQQM020063278.1, forward strand.
CACCCACGAATGGACCATACAATTTCGTCCTGAGCTTTCTCATCTTTTTTTCCGCTATCTATCCCACTCGACTACAGATGGCACCACCATCTACTGCAACTCGGTCCGTCGCCGTCAAATGTTGAGTTACAACACACAAACCCGCGTGTCCATCGTTGAAGAGATGCGGGGAATACATGTTCAGACGAGGTTGGGGCGGGCGCAGACAATTGGAATGGTGGCGTACAACAGCCAAATATTCCTGCTAGGCGTCCATCACGAACCATTGCGCCGCCTCACTTTAGTGAGTTTGTGGGCGTCAAACCCTAATTCCGAGCAATGGAGGCTTCTGACGAAAGTGCCCCTCGACTGGGGAGACAACAACCCCGTGGACTGGGGAGATTCGTGTGAGGCCGCCGCTGCGTATGACGGAAAGCACAGCGTAAGCATAATTTTAAGGAAGGAATGGAAGATGAGATTGCTGAAACTCAACTTGGATACAAAAGAGTGCAAGACGGACTCCCGTCCGTCTCCCGTCCGTCTTGCTGAAACTCAACTTGGATACAAAAGAGTGCAAGACGGACGGGAGACGGAATGGAAGATGAGATTGCTGAAACTCAACTTGGATACAAAAGAGTGCAAGACGGACTCCCGTCCGTCTCCCGTCCATCTTGCTGAAACTCAACTTGGATACAAAAGAGTGCAAGACTGACGGGAGACGGACGGGAGTCCGTCTTGCACTCTTTTGTATCCAAGTTGAGTTTCAGCAATCTCATCTTCCATTCCTTCCTTAAAATTATGCTTACGCTGTGCTTTCCGTCATACGCAGCGGCGGCCTCACACGAATCTCCCCAGTCCACGGGGTTGTTGTCTCCCCAGTCGAGGGGCACTTTCGTCAGAAGCCTCCATTGCTCGGCATTAGGGTTTGACGCCCACAAACTCACTAAAGTGAGGGGGCGCAATGGTTCGTGATGGACGCCTAGCAGGAATATTTGGCTGTTGTACGCCACCATTCCAATTGTCTGCGCCCACCCCAACCTCGTCTGAACATGTATTCCCCGCATCTCTTCAACGATGGACACGAGGGTTTGTGTGTTGTAACTCAACATTTGACGGCGACGGACCGAGTTGCAGTAGATGGTGGTTCCATCTGTAGTCGAGTGGGATAGATAGCGGAAAAAAAGATGAGAAAGCTCAGGACGGAATTGTATGGTCCATTCGTGGGTGATGGAGCTGTAGACCAAAGCATGTACCTCTTTAACTCTTACTTCTCCAAGCACCATTACTTTAAATGAACTAGAGGCCGAATCTCTAACTATGTTAATGCTCAAGGGTGGCACTTGATTTTGCTGCCATGCTTTTTTATTCAACCGGGGTTCCCACAGTTTCTTCTTCAAACAGGATTCCAGACCAAGGCGCCGGCTGAGCTTTGCATCGGGAAGCAGTAGGAAGCGTCTTGTCAAGGGATTGGCCACAGCCAATCTTCCTTCTCTGCTTGCCAAAAGCAGAAGACCCTCCGCTACTCCCAGGAGAAGCCAAGATTTTGTCAGCGACAGCGACAGAAAATGATACTGTTTAGGGTCGTGGGCATTGAAAAGCACAAAGCCGTTGGGATTCAGGGAAGAGCTGCTACAGAGGGCAATCCAAGGTTCGTGGTTTCTCTCATCATATAACTCTCGAAATATCTGGCACGAAGAAACAATTCGGTACCAAGATAGACAGGATTGGCTGGCTATGAAGAGATCGGGGATTGAGAGCCGAGAGAGGATATCGTGCACAATGGACGCAAATCAGTAAACCTATCAAGAAACAGCGGCGTGGTGACAAATCAACTGAATGCTTTTGCGAAGATCTATCAGAAGACATTGAGCTCTCGTCTCGTTTGAATATCCGCGACCTCTTGAGGCTTACTTGCCACGCTTGGCACGACTCCATTTCATCATCCCACATATTTCAATTGTTGTACGACCAGAGAAACCGGGAGTCGTGGATTGCTGTCACCAGCGATCCCTTGAATCCCAACAAATTTTGCCTGGTTAACAACAACCCTAGCAAGTGGTATTATATCAAGGGTTTCTATCACTGGGATCTAACTAAATCATGGCTTCTCCTGGGAGCTGCCGGTGGGCTTATGCTTCATAAGCACTGAAGGAAAATTGGTGGTCCTTAATCCCTTAACCAGACGTTTCCAACTGTTGCTCCATACAAAGATCAGTCCACGGCTTGGGCTCCAATCCTGTTTGAAGAAAAAACTCAGGCAGAACAACTCTACACCTAGTGCGGCTGCGCAGTCGTCTGTGTGCATCCACCTAGTTGTAAGCTGCAGCAAATTTAAAGTAGTGTTGTGGGGAGAATTGAGAACGCATATGGTGCACGCTCTTGTTTACAGCTCCACTACAGAAAAGTGGACTGTACGGCCGTGCACAGATATCAACTATACATTATTCAGGCAACCATTCCATTCCACTGCTGATGGTGACACAATATTCTATACCTCCATAAATCGGTCTATGGTGGCGATTTATAACACAGAGCGCGGTTCCTTTGTTGCTCAACACAGACTTTTGCTATTGCCGCCGTGGCAATTAGGCATGGCACTGGAACGGGTGCAGAGCATTAAGTTGCTGGTTCACAAGAGCCGAGAATATCTGTTAGGTATCATCATCGGGTATATATTTATGGGAGGGCATTACAACACTTTCTTAGGGTTATGGCAGGCACATCCCATTGGTGAGCTGTGGCTTTTTCTCTGAATGCGAAGTCTGACAAAGCCTCCAATACAAAATTTTTATTGTGTTGATGCAGTTTGTCAGTCCATTACTGCTCTCATGTCTTTGGATTTTAATATAAGGATTTATGTTAATTACTTTATCATGTTGCCCAATTCAGTTTGCGATGATACTGTCTATCATTGTAGTGTTCTCATGTTTTTAGATTTTTAATATAAGGATTTAGGTTGATGAATTTATCATTTTCTCTCATTCAATTTAATTTAATTTAATTTGTGTTGATACTACTATTTATCATTCTAGTGTTTTGATGTTTTTGGATTTTAATATAAACATTTAGGTTGATGACTTTATTATGTTGCTCAATTCAGTTTGTGTTGATATTGTTTATCATTCCAGTGTTCTGATGTCTTTGAATTTCAATATAAGGATTTAGGTTGATGACTTTATCATTTTCCCAATTCAGTTTGTGTTGATACAGTTTATCATTTCCAGTGTTATTATGTCTTTGGATTTTAATAGAAGGAATTAGGTTGATGACTTTATCATTCTGCCAATTTAGTTTGTTTTACATGGCTTCATAGAAATACTTCCTTATTTATCCAATGCTAATTGTGTTCACTAATCATATGAAATGAAGCATATGATTTTTCATATGTTTATGTTATATGCTTTCTAAGATTTCAATGGAACAATGCACTTGTTAGTTGTAATATCAATCTGTGAAATTTGAATGAAGTTATTGAAATTTAATGAGAGTTTTACATTAGATTTGTTTATTGATTGGCTTATCAATGTTAGATGTCTGTTAATATTGTTTAATGATGTTGGTAGAACAATCTATTAGAATTTGAAATTGACATCATGAAATTTTATGTTATTGTGTTCAAGTTATATGGGTTTTAAGGTTTCAATAGGATAGTGTATTTGTTGTAATGTGAATGTAAAATTTGAATAAAGTTAAAGAAATGTAAATTTCTGTTATTATGTTCATGTTATATGTTTTTTAATGTTTCAATGGGACAGTGTACTTGTTGTAATGTGAATGTAAAATTTGAATAAAGTTATAGAAATGTTATATGTTTTTTAATGTTTCATTAGCTAGAATTTGAAATTGAGTGGCAAAGTTGGAGCTTCTTTGATGGAGTAAGTTAGAGGGATGTTTGTGACCTGAGTATAGTCATTTTCATAGAAATGCTTCATTATTTATCCCATGCTAATTGTGTTCACTAATCAAATGAAGTGAAGCATATGATTTCTGATATGTTCATGTTATATGTTTTCTAAGATTTCAATGAAACAATGTATTTGTTAGTTGTAATATCAATTTGTGGAATTTGAATGAAGTTATTGAAATTTAATGAGAGTTTTACATTAGATTTGTTTACTCATATTGTTATCTAGGCTTATCAATGTTAGATGTATATTAATATTGTTTATTTATATTGGTAGAATAATCTATTAGAATTTGAAATTGAGATCATGAAGTTTTTTGTTATTATGTTCATGTTATATGGTTTTTAAGGTTTCATTGAGATAGTGTAGTTGTTGTAATGTGAATGTAAAATTTGAATAAAGTTATAGAAATGGAAATTTCTATTATTATTTTCATGTTATATGTTTTTTAAGGTTTCAATGGGATACTTGTTGTAATGTGAATGTAAATTTTGAATAAATTTATAGAAATGTTATAGGTTTTTTAAGGTTTCAATGAAATAATGTACTTGTTGTAATGTGAATGTAAAATTTGAATAAAGTTATAGAAATGTTATATGTTTTTTAAGGTTTCAATGAGATAGCGTACTTGTTGTAATGTGTATGTAAAATTTGAATAAAATTATAGAAATTTTAATGAGTGTTTTAGATGACATTTGTTTAATGATATTGGTCAAACAATTAGCTAGAATTTGAAATTGAGTGACCAATTCTTATGGTATGGGGATTCTTTGATGGAGTCAGTTAGAGGGATATTTGTGGCTTGGGTATAGTCATTTTTGTCTTTCAAAATATTATGATTACTTTCAAACTAGGTATTGACCAAACCATAAATTTTATAGCTGAACTCCTTGCTATGTGGTGTGCCATGAGGATTTCCCTTTAGAAGCAAGTTAAAGTATTCATATTGTACGGGGATTTACAAGTCCTTATGGACTGTTTCACTAGAAGAGTTGCCTTAAGGGTCCATTTAGAATTGTGGCAAAGGAAAATCCACCGCCTGCAAGAGCAATATGATGATATACAAATTATTCATACTGAAAATAATGCCATGGTTATTGGAGGAAGCTTCACAATTAGATACTGGTTTACTTTGCAAGAGCAATGTGATGATATGCAAATTATTCATTCTGAAAATAATGCCATGGTTATTGGAGGAAGTTTCACTATTAGATGCTCTGTTACTTTCCATCTTAGAGAGGTCTTTGTACTTTAATATGTTTGATCTTATTCAAATAAGATTTAGTTAAGTTATAAGATATGTTAAAAGTCTAAGATATTTTTGAAATTTTATTTTCAATCCATTATTTTAAGTTATCAAATATGCTGCTATATACCCACTATTATACTTTTTAATTTTTATAAAATATAAAAAATATGTTTTTTTTTTTAAACAAAATCTCTTATGTTCATATTATATGTTTTCTAAAATTTTAATGTAACAATGTGCTCGTCAATTATCATATAACTTGATAAAATTTGGTTGCACGCAGCCAAATTTAAAGTAATTGTGTGGGGAGAACTGAGAACGCATATGGTGCACGCTCTTGTTTACAGCTCAGCTACAGAAGAATGGACTGTACGGCGGTGCCCAGATATCAACTATAGATTATTCAGGCGACCATTCCATTCCACTGCAGATGATGACACCATATTCTATACCTCCATAAATCGGTCTATGCTGGCTATTTATAACACAGAGAGCGTTTCCTTTGTTGCTCAACACAGATTTTTGCTATTGCCGCCGTGGCAATTAGGCATGGTACTGGAACAGGTGCAGAACATTAAGTTGCTGGTTCACAAGAGCCGAGAATATCTGTTAGGTATCATCGTCGGGTATAGATTTATGGGAGGGCATTACGACATTTTCTTAGGGTTATGGCAGGCACATCTCCATGGTTGGCAGTGGGACCTTTTGACCACTAACACCTCGCAAGATTCATTATCTGAGGCACCAAAGGTCCAGGACGAGGTAGCAGCTGCGTATGATGGAGAGCAGAACGTCACAATTATTCCAAAGACGCTGGGGTCGAAGGTGAGACTTTTGAATTTGGATACCAAAGAGTGGACCGTGTCAAATGAAGATAGCCTAGCCTTGAGGTTGTCAGTTGGAAATGCACAACAAGAACAGATAACCTTCTCGGCACCTTTTATGGCCTTTCATATGAAATTGAAATTTCGCACAGCCATATGATCTACTTCTCAGTTTTTTTCTCATATTTTTCTCTGAATCCTATGTCATACAAATATACCCATTAGCAAATTTTGTTATGTTCGGACGTTTTGTGATTCCAGTGGTATAAGTCTTTGTACTTTTCATGGTTTTTTCTCTTAATGCGAAGTCTGACCAAGGTTCCTATACACATTTTTATTGTGTTGATGCTGAATTTTGTTATGTTCTGACGTTTTGTGATTCCAGTGGTATCAAGTCTTTGTACTTTTCACGGCTTTTTCTCTGAATGCGAAGTCTGACAAAGCCTCCTATACACAATTTCTATTGTGTTGATGCAGTTTATCAGTCCATTAATGCTCTCATGTCTTTGGATTTTAATATAAGGATTTATGTTAATTACTTTATCATGTTGCTCAATTCAGTTTGTGATGATACTGTCTATCATTGTCTATCATTGTAGTGTATTCATGTTTTTAGATTTTTAATATAAGGATTTAGGTTGATGATTTTATCATTTTTCAGAATTCAATTTGTGTTATACTGTTTATCATTCTAGTGTTTTGATGTTTTTAGATTTTAATATAAGCATTTAGGTTGATGATTTTATCATGTTGCCCAATTCAGTTTGTGTTGATATGTTTATCATTCAGTGTTCTAATGTCTTTGAATTTTAATATAAAGATTTAGGTTGATAACTTTATCATTTTTCCAGTTCAGTTTGTGTTGATATTGTTTATCATTTTTAGTGTTTTGATGTCTTTGGATTTTAATAGAAGGATTTAGGTTGATGACTTTATCATTTTGCTCAATTCAGTTTGTTTTACATGGCTTCATAGAAATGCTTCCTTATTTATCCAATGCTAATTGTGTTCATTAGTCAAATGAAGCATATGATTTTTCATATGTTTATGTTATATGCTTTCTAAGATTTCAATGGAACAATGCACTTGTTAGTTGTAATATCAATCTGTGAAATTTGAATAAAGTTATTAAAATTTAATAAGATTTTTACATTAAATTTGTTTACTGATATTGTTATCCAGACTTATTAATGTTAGATATTTGTTAATATTGTTTAATGATATTGGTACAACAATCTATTAGAATTTGAAATTGAGATCATGAAAATTTATGTTAATATGTTCATGTTATATGGTTTTTAAGGTTTCAATGGGATAGTGTATTTGTTGTAATGTGAATGTAAAATTTGAATAAAGTTATAGAAATGGAAATTTATGTTATTATGTTCATGTTATATGCTTTTTAAGGTTTCAATGAGATAGTGTACTTGTTGTAATGTGAATGTAAATTTTGAATAAAGTTATAGAAATGTTATATGTTTTTGAAGGTTTTCAATGAGATAGTGTACTTGTTGTAATGTGAATGTAAAATTTGAATAAAGTTATAGAAATTTTAGTAAGTGTTTTAGATGACACTTTTTTAATGATATTGGTCAAACAATTAGCTAGAATTTGAAATAGAGTGACCAATTCTTATGGTATTTGGGATTCTTGGATGGAGTCATTTAGAGGGATGTTTGTGGCCTGTGTATAGTCATTTTCTTCTTTCAAAATCTTATGATTAATTGCAAACTAGGTATTGACTAAAATACAAATTTTATAGCTGAACTTCTTGCTATGTGGTGTGCCATGAGGATTCCCCTTTAGAAGTAGGTTAAAGTATTCATATTGTACTGGGATTTAAAAGTCCTTATGTATTGGTTCACTGAAAGAGATGCCTTAAGAGTCCTTCATTTAGAATTGTGGCAAAGGAAAATGTCACACCTCCCATTTCCCTTCCAACATTTTTTTTTTTTTCTCTCAAGCCTTCATTTGTTAAATTTCAATTCTCGAAAAGATACTATGCTATAATTATGATGGTTTATTCGCCTCATCACTGTTTGCCCAATTACGATTTGTTTAAGGATCTCAACTATATCCAACCCCCTTTGGATATAACCATATTAATACTATTAACCCTAATTATATTTACAATACAAATACAAGGGGTTTGTCTATCCAAATCCCACTTTGAGATCTTACATTCTTTGTATAGAAATCGACCCTTGATCATTCCATATCATTTTATCGTTTGATAAATAAGTGGGGAACAAAATTACTTTTCACACGTTAACCCTACCCTTATAATTCGGTAGACCTAGGTGAGACCACTTTGGTTACACTGGGATACCATTGGTTTACAAGGTAGAAATCATAATTGGATTTAATTGATCCATCTTATTAACTCTGCGTACAGCCACTCATGGCTATTCATTTAATTAAATCGAACGCCTTTACATTGATATACACGTCATGTGAATTGGAAATTTTAATTAAGTAAGTTGAGATGCGCTGCTCGTTTTCCACGTAAGCCTGTATAAGGGTTTGGGTCTTGTTGCGTGGTTTTGAATGAGTATCATTAGTGTACCGTCACGTGTGTTTGTTCCAGGTAACGCTGGAACTCACCACGGCAGCCTCCCCTAGTGCAATTGCAATTTCGATAGCACGGCTAGCCTGTGGTGACATTTATAGTCTTACTAATCACATTTAATGTTGACGTATTGGTGTACATGTCGTCTTCAGCTCCTTGATCCGTGGCTTCACCCTTCGGATATTGCCATGTGGATGATGTGGATTCATCGATGTGTTAGGGTTCTATGGATATAAAATCTCAGTGTTATTTGGTTTGCCAGTTCTTTTCTCTTTCTTCGTATTCGGTTGGTCTCTTACCAGTGCATTCCGACGCCCTCGAGGATTGATCATGCATCTATCCATCTCGGCGACGTATCCTCAGGCTCCGTTGAATCATGCAGGTATGCCACTTACTAAGTTTATGAAGTGCATGTTCTATTTTGATGGCCTACCATGAATTTTCCATTTTGCATTTAGGGTATAGCTTATGTGCTTTGAATAATTTCTGCAATTTGGATTTACAGTGATGGCTTCCCATCGCGCCATAGAGATAGCTTCATGTCTGCCAATTCACTTAAATTGTTTTTGTTTTTCTTATTCCTCTTTAAGAGTTTCAGCTCCGCGGCTTCAAGTGCTTTGATTTGCTCGGTTAAGTTTTGATTATTTCATTTTCCTATATGCGTCTCTAGAACGAGACAGAACCACTGTGTTAATGGTTCTTGATGATATTCGTCTTCTACCTTACGCCCACCGAAAGTTTGTCTGAGCCCTTCGCATGGCGATAGATCCATTTCGACATTCTAGTTTGGTATTTTTCTCGACCGGTATAGGTAGGAAATTCTACTGCTCGTTTATACAAGCACGAACTACTTCATACTTGTGGTAACGACTATTCTCTGTCGTATGCTTATTTATGTCGTTCCCCTATGTACATGACAGGCCCTCGTCAGCCTGGAGGTTCTCATGCCTCAGGTAATGGTCGTTTCTCAATTGGTAAAATTTTGTTTTAATAGCATTCCTGTTTGTTATAAATTGTACTCATATTGAAGGTTTTACTCCTGCAGGTAATTACAACTGACTTATTACTCTCTCTCGTGAACCACGGAAGTCGTAGCTCTTGTCAGCCTTAACATAAAATTTCTTTGGTCCTTTCCACGTTGGTACTCGCAGAACGCTGGTTTGAAGGAGCGAGTTCTCTTCACCTCGTTCTAGAACGTTTTCGACAGTTTAATACTCTGCTTGATATCATTGTATAATTTTAGTTATTCAGATTTTGGGTTCGACCTGGACTCGTTCTTTAGCTCAGTTTGGGAAACATTATAATTTTGATACTGTTCCCATGCCACAGTGGTCTTGTATTGTGGAATACTTTGTTTATATAACTCTGTCATTTTCCTAATATCAATTTGGCTTACATTTTTTCTTATGTATCTGCAATAAGGATATTATTTTACTCTTTTAACTTGAGTTTCGATTTATACTTATCTATGGCACTGTTCTACAACTAGGGATTCTCCGACTCGTTTGTGTGTGGTGACCTTACTGCTTACAGGCCATACCGGGGTTAGATTATATTCTTGCGAGTAAAGGTTATGTTATTTATCAGTTTAACTGCGCTTCTTCAAAGTAAGCTCGGTTGCACCTCATTTTATAACTCTGAATTTGAGTGTAGCTTTTGAGTGATTATTCTGCCTCGTTTATTGTTACCATCAGTTTGCTAGAATTCAAAGGCATTTTGTGTGTTTTTCTCCTACCACACTAGATTTGAATTTGATAATAATACTGCTAAAATTTTTCCCTATTATTGAAATAGTACCAAGTATTGTCAACTATGCTCTTTTCATGGGTTCAGGGTTAAGATAAGTATTAGTTTGCAATAGGTAAATGTTTAGCATCATACCTCGTGAGGCTTGGTAACCATCTAGAGTGATGTACTAATATGTATATTGATATAGATCTATGTCTGGAAAACATTTGCAACTATAATATGACACTATACTTTCCTGTCCTTTATTCACAAAATCAAGTAGATTATGTACAGGTAATTATGGCTTGCGTATGTTCAAACTGCAGGTTAAATTTCCTGCTTATCCTTCTTTTACACATTAGTTGTAATCCATGAATTTTTGTTATGGGCTTCCTTTTGATGTAGTGTTACTTATCTACATGCAGACATAACTGGCTATTGTGATTCTATTCATGTATAAATGGAGTGTTGATACTAGAAGTTAGTCGGTACATATTTTGTTTTCTTCATTTAATACACAATCTAGATAACAGTTCCTATACTTCTATTTTCCAGTACAGTACATAAAATCTCATATTGCTTTCTCCTATGTATATATGAGTTAGAATCATTATATAAATCAGAAGCAGATTAAAGCTAAATCACCAGTCTTTTTGTCTGTGGAGAAATAGATATCCTTAGATTTAAATGAACACTGGTTTAGAGATTCTGTTGGATTCTACTCCCCAGATTTATTTTCTACAACTATGCAGAATTGTAAAGGTGAATTCCTTACGACCAATTCTGTTAAATGTAGCATTTATAACTCTAGTATACAATAAACCTTTATATGTATCCAATTCATTCCTTATGAGATAAACACCTCAAAAATTTTAAAGACATACCACTCATGCAAATGACCAACCTCCCAACCGTATAGTCCTTGTGTCTCCCAGAACTCACCCCCGAGCTGAGATCATTTCCTAGAACAGATCAACCTCTAATATGTTTAGGAGCAGCTTCTTTAAGCTATTGCTCCCCAAAGCATGTTTCTAATTCTGCGTCCAGAATCTCAGGATGCTTTTCTTCCTGTTTTCCTAGGCTTCCCATTTTAGGGATTCCTTAAAGATGTTTTATGCTTTTCCTAGCTTTTCTAGCTTTTTACCTCTTCCCAACTACTTTCCTCATCATTGAGGAATTTAAATTTTTCCTCAAAAATCTAAATTTAGAATTAACTTCTTTCAAGGATTTTTGAAAGATTGTGGGGAAATATTTGCTTCATCCATCCTCATGGATTTAACAAGTGATCTCATAAATCTCATTTTGGTCAATCTGCACAACATCATTTTATTCATTTCCTCAATTAAATATTTAATTACATTCACAACATATTTATCCTTTTGGGTCCACTCCCCTTAGGATTAAAGTTAAAATGTCCAACTTTGAAATTCAAACACATGAATTGGGGGTGTTACATATTCCCCCTCTGAAAATAAACACCATCCTCAGTGGCTTTATTCAACTACTAGAGTTCATTTTGAAAATAAAAATGGATATTTTTCCATCATTTCAGCTTCTCTTTCACAGGTAGCTTCTTCAGCAGTAAAGTGCTTCCACTGCACCTTTACTCTTGCTACCGTTCGGTTCCTCAATTAAATTTCTTCCCACTCCAATATTTGAAGCGGTTCTGGCAGAAACTCCCCTTCTAGTTCCACCTGTACAACATTCCAATCAAATATCTGAGAAGCATCATGCACATATCTTTTTAATAACCAAACATGAAACACATCATGAACTCTAACATGGGGTGGTAAGGTCAGCTTGAATTCCACTAGTCCCACCCTTTCTAATACTTCAAAAGGACCACAGTATCTAGGATCCAGTTTGGCACAACTTCCAGCATAAAGGGTGCTCTTTTTGGGTTTAATACACATGCTCCCCCACTTTAAATTCTCAGTGTACTCTCTTCTTATCAGCATAATTTTGCTGATGATCTTGTGCTGTCTTGATATTTCTTTGTATATGTTTACCAATTCTTTCCATTTCTTGTAAAGCATCTGGCCCTAACATCAATTTATCCTCTGGTTGAATCCAGCTCAAAGGAGTACGACACTTCCTTCCATATAGTGCCTGAAACGGACTCATTTTGATGGAGGATTGGTAGCTGTTATTATAGGAAAATTCAGCTAAATGCAAGTAATCTTCCCACTTTGATGGTCTATCCATCACATACATTCTCAGCATGTCCTCCAAAATTTGTTTAGTTCTTTCCGTTTGACCATCTGTCTGAGGGTGGTAAGCAGTACTAAAACTCAATTTAGTACCCATCCCTCCAATTATCCTTTTCCAAAAAGCTGCTGTAAATTTAGCATCTCGGTCAGAAACAATCACTTTTAGAACCCCATGGAGTCTTACTACCTCCTTCAGGAACACATTCGCTACTTGAGCTGTTCCAAAGGTAGATTTCACTGGTATAAAATGGACAGCTTTTGTTAAAGTGTCTACTACTACCATTACTGAATCATGCTGGTATTTGGTTTTGGGTAATCCTGTTATAAAATCCATGTAAACTGTGTCCCATTTCCATTCTGCAACTGGCAAAGGGTTTAAAAGACCAGCAGGATGTTGATGCTCAACTTTAACTAGTTGACATTCCATACATTTAGTTAAATATTCCGCTACATCTCTCTTCATTCCTGGCCAGAACAACTACTTTTTCAGAGTTGTTAACATTTTCTGGTATCCTGGATGTCCTGCATATGGTTGTTTGTGATATTCATCTAGAATTTCTTTTTTCAAGATCTCTACATTTGGAACATATAACCTGTTCTTATAACAGATCAGCCCTTTTTGGTTTTGAGTGAAATCAATTTCCTCTTTTTTTCTGTAGTTTCACCAGGAGTGTTCCATAATTTGGATCTTGGTTTGCTACATGTTTTAATAATTCTTCCAAATCAATCTGGCCACTACTTCCACTGCTGCCTACAATTTGAAAAGCATTTCTACTTAAAGCATCAACAATTTTGTTCTCTTTCTCTCTGATATGATTTATATCCATATCAAATTCACTTAGAAAAGACAGCCATCTGGATTGTCTAGCATTCAAATCAGTTTGGGAAAAGAAATATTTGAGACTAATATGATTAGTCATCAATGTAATTTTTTTTCCAAGGAGATAGTGTCACCACATTTTTAAAGCATGGATAATAGCTGCTAACTCTAAATAATAGGCACTATAATTATGTTCATGTATCTTCAGTTTCCTAGATTCATAGGAAATAACTGAATTTTCCTGCAAAAGGATTCCTCCCAACCCCTCTCTGCAGGCATCTGTACATACCACAATTTCTTTATCAGGATCTGCAATCTTCAGTATAGGGGCTGTAGTAAGTTTTTGTTTTAATTGGTCAAAACTGTTTTGGCATTTTTCAGTCCACTCAAATTTGACACCCTTCCTTTGTAATGATGTTATGGGATGTGCTATGGCATAAAACCTCTCCACAAATCTGCGATAATAGCCTGCAATCCCCATGAATGATCTCACTGCTGAAATATCAGTTGGTACAGGCCATTCTTTTATAGCCTTTATCTTTCCAGGGTCAACAGCAAGGCCTTCTTCAAAAATAATATGACCCAAATATTGGATCTTATCTTTATAAAATTCACATTTTCTAAACTTGGCATATAGTTGGTTCTCCTTTAGAGTTTGCAATACTATCCTCAACTGTTCTTTATGTTCCTCCTCACTTTTTGAGTAGACTAAGATATCATCTATGAACACAAGGACAAATTTATCCAAGTACTTATTTAATACACTGTTCATCAGGCACATAAATGTGGCAGGGGCATTTGTCAACCCAAAAGGTAGGACTACAAATTCGTAGTGACCATACCGGGTTTGAAAGGTTGTTTTGCTGATGTCTTCCTTTTTTATTCTAAGCTGGTGATAACCAGTCCTTAAATCAATCTTCGAAAACACTCAAGCCCCTCTCACTTGATCAAAAATATCACCAATTCGAGGCAAAGGGTATCTATTTTTAATGGTCAACTTATTCAGTTGACGATAATCAATGCACATCCGAAAAGTTCCATCTTTCTTTTTCATGAACAGCACCGGTGCTCCCCAAGGAGACACACTCGGTCTGATATACCCTTTATCTAATAGTTCTTGCAATTTCATTTTCAATTCCATCAACTCAGGGGTACTCATTTGATAAGGGGCCCGGGAAACAGGCACTGCTCCCAGCACCAGATCGATTGAAAGTCAATCTCTCTTTTGGGGGGAAGATGAGAGATCTCATCTGGAAAAACTTATTTAAATTCCCTTATCACTGGTAATACATCCAGCAGGTTTTCTTCAGTTTTTTGTTCTATTTCTTCCACCTGTACTGCATAAAATTGATATCCTTTTCTAGCTGTTCTTTTTAATTGCAGTGCTGATATTTGTCTTACAGATATAGGTTTTGGTTTTCCTTTGAGAATAAAAGGTTTCCCTTCTTCATCTACACAATGTAGAGTCTTATCCCAACAGTTCATTGAGGATTTCTTCTTTTCCAGCCAGTCCATTCCTATCAGCAGGTCATATGATCCTAAGGGCAGAATGTTCAAATTTACTTCTGTGTGAAAATCATTTAATTTTATTGCTGTTCGGGGCAATTTTTGTGTTACCTTCCTCTTAGTTCCAGTGGCCAGCTGAACCAACCATGACTGTTGAAATTTTTCAAGTTTCAGATTACATTTTTCTACAATATTTGGGCTAATGTAACTCAAAGAAGCACCCGGATCAATCAGAATAGTAATAGATAAGTCATAAATCTTACCCTCCATTTCCACCATGGTAGCTTGATGTTCTGCTTTTCGATTTTCCAAGGCTGCACTGATAGTTGGTGTATTTCTGGCTATGTCATTTACTGTTGTAGCTTCTCGATCTCTCATGATCATCTGAATGTTTCGATGAGGACAGTCCCTCAAAAGATGAGGTTGTCCACAGCCCCAACATTTCAGGGGTTCTCTCATTTTCACTATTCCCTCTTTCTTATTGTCTCCATCCACTTGTTTTGAGGCCACTTGGGACTGAGTAGTTTGAATTTCTTTGGGTTTATTAAAAATTTTCCGCTGATGATATCTGCCAAAATTCTTCAAATAGGCTGGTTTCTGCTTCTTCACTTTGAATTTGTTCTTATTTACCCAGTTTTTTCCATATTCAGTTTTTCTTTTGAACTGTTGGTAGCACAATCTAGCTTTTCTAACAGCTTCGTCCATTGTTTTTGGGTTATCAAATTCAATTTTCTCTTTGTAAACAGTAGGAAAACAATTTAAAAACCTTTGTACCTTTGCCTTTTCCTCCCTTATGTAGGGTACATATCTCAGCAGATTTGTAAACTTAGTAACAAACTCATCAATAGTGAGTTGTCCCAGTATAAGTTCATGGAATTCGTTTGCTTTTCATCATAGTAACGCTCATTCAAATAGCGATTTTTGAACTTAACCTGGAAATATTCCCAAGTAACTGTCTTTTCATCAATGGCATGGACCATTTTCATCTCTTCCCACCACAAGGTAGCCTTACCTTGTAGCTGGTAAAAATCTAATCTGGCCTTCAGATTGCTTTCATATTCATAGACCTGGAAATACTTGACCATGTTCAATAACCAAGCTTCCAAATCTTCCTCCTTCTCCCCATCATAGGAGGGAGGCTTGATTTTTCGGAATTCCCCCTGTAATTCCGTTTTTTGCTTGTATTGATGCCTACCAACATCATCATCCTTAGACTCATTAGTATTCCTCTTTCTAGAACCTTCGCCTTCTTGGCTATTCGGCGAAGTTAATTCTCTGATGAGCTTTTCCTGCTCCTCACTGGCTAATGACAATCTGTCATTCTGGCTTTTTATCTCAGCCAACTCTTGTTGCAATTCCTGCAACATAGCCATCATGGGCGCATTTGGATCTGGTGCATTATCCTCATCATGCAGATCAACATAAATTTCGCCACCTTCTGCCATTCCAACACCACTGTACACTACACAACACAGATCAGTGGAAATAAAAATATAAATTTTTCACAATATCAATTTATACAATGAACATACAGCAACAGTGAGCACAATGTCACCAGCCCAGTTTTATAAATTGGGCTCTGATACCATTTGTCACACCTCCCATTTCCCTTCCAACAATTTTTTTTTTCTCTCAAGCCTTCATTTGTTAAATTTCAATTCTAGAAAAGATGCTATGCTATAATTATGATGGTTTATTCGCATCATCACTGTTTTCCCAATTACGATTTGTTTACCGATCTCAACTATATCCAACCCCCTTTGGATATAACCATATTAATACTATTAACCCTAATTATATTTACAATACAAATACAATGGGTTTGTCTATCCAAATCCCACTTTGATATCTTACATTCTTTGTATAGAAATCGACCCTTGATCATTCAATATCATTTTATCGTTTGATAAATAAGTGGGGAACAGAATTACTTTTCACACGTTAACCCTACCCTTATAATTCAATAGACCTAGGTGCGACCGCTTCGGTTACACTGGGATACCATTCGTTTACAAGGTAGAAATCATAATTGGATTTAATTGATCCATCTTATTAACTCTGTGTACAGCCACTCATGGCTATTCATTTAATTTAATCGAATGCCTTTACGTTGATATATACATCATGTGAATTGGAAATTTTAATTAAGTAAGTTGAGACGTGCTGCTCGTTTTCCACGTAAGCCTGTATAAGAGTTTGGGTCTTGTTGCGTGGTCTGGAATGAATATCATTCAGTGTACCGTCACGTGGGTTTGTTCCACATAACGCTGGAACTCACCACGCCAACCTCCCCTGGCGCAATTGCAATTTTGATGGCACTGCTAGCCTGTGGTGACATTTATAGTCTTACTAATCACATTTAATGTTGACATATTGGTGTACATGTCATGTTCAGCTCTTTGATCCGTGGCTTCACCATTCGGATCTTGCCATGTGGACGATGTGGATTCACCGATGTGTTAGGGTTCTATGGATATAAAATCTCAGTGTTATTTGGTTTGCCAGTTCTTTTCTCTTCCTTCGTATTTGGTTGGTCCCTTACCAGTGCATTCTGATTCCCTCAAGGATTGATCGTGCATCTATCCATCTCGGCGACGTATCCTCAGGCTCCGTTGCCTCATGCAGGTATGCCACTTACTGAGTTTATGAGGTGCATGCTCGATTTTGATAGCCCACCATGAATTTTCCATTTTTTGTTTAGGGTATAGCTTATGTGCTTTGAATAATTTCTACGATTTGGATTTACAGTGATGGCTTCCCATCACGCCATACAGATAGTTTCATGTCTTCCAATTTGCTTAAATTGGTTTTGTTTTTCTTATTCCTGTTTAAGAGTTTCGGCTACGCGGCTTCGAGTGCTTTGATTTTCTGGGTTAAGTTCTGATTATTTCATTTTCCTATATCCAGAACGAGACGGAACCACGGTGTTAATGGTTCTGGATGATATTCGTCTTCTACCTTACACCCACTGACAGTTTGTCTGAGCCCTTCGCATGGTGATAGATCCATTTCGACATTCTAGTTTGGTCTTATTCTCGACCGGTATAGGTAGGAAATCCTATTGCTTGTTTATACAAGCATGAACTACTTCATACTTGTGGTAACGCCTAATCTCTGTCAGATGCTTATTTATGTCATTCCCCTATGTACATGATAGGCCCTCGTCAGCCTGGAGGTTCTCGTGCCTCAGGTAATGGTCGTTTCTCAATTAGTAAAATTTTGTTTTAATAGCATTCCTGTTTGTTATAAATTGTACTCATATTGAAGGTTTTACTCCTGCAGGTAATTACAACTGACTTATTACTCTCTCTCATGAACCATGGAAGTCGTAGCTCTTGTCAGCCTTAACATAAAATTTCTTTGGTCCTTTCCAAGTCGGTACTCGCAGAACGCTGGTTTGAAGGAACCAGTTCTCTTCACCTCGTTCTAGAACGTTTTCAACAGTTTAATACTGTGCTTGATATTGTTGTATAATTTTAGTTATTCAGATTTTGGGTTCGACTTGGACTCGTTCTTTAGCTCAGTTTGGGAAACATTATAATTTTGATACTGTTCCAATGCCACAGTGGACTTGTATCGGGGAATACTTTGTTTATATAACTCTGTCAGTTTCCTAATATCAATTTGGCTTACGGTTATTCTTATGTATTTGCAACAAGGATATTATTTTACTCTTTTAACTTGAGTTTTGATTTATACTTATCTATGGCATTGTTCTGCAACTACGGATTTTCCGACTCGTTTGTGTGTTGTGACCTTACTGCTTACAGGCCATACCCGGGTTAGATTATATTCCTGCGAGTAAAGGTTATGTTATTTATCAGTTTAACTGTGCTCCTTCACAGTAAGCTCGGTTACACCTCATTTTATAACTCTGAATTTGAGTGTAGCTTTTCGGTTATTATTCTGCCTCGTTTATTGTTACCATCAGTTTGCTAAAAATCAAAGGCATTTTGTGTGTTTTTCTCCTACCACACTAGATTTGAATTTGATAATAATACTGCTAAATATTTTCCTTATTATTGAAATAGTACCAAGTATTGTAAACTATGCTCTTTTCATGGGTTCAGGATTAAGATAAGTATTAGTTTGCAATAGGTAAATGTTTAGCATCATACCTCGTCGGGCTTGGTAACCATACACAATGATGTACTAATATATATATTGATATAGATCTGTCTCTGGAAAACATTTTCATTTATAATATGACACTATACTTTCCTATCCTTTATTCACAAAATCAAGTAGATTATGTACAGGTAATTATGGCTTGCGTATGTTCAAACTGCATGTTAAATTTCTTGCTTATCCTTCTTTTACACATTAGTTGTAATCCATAAATTTTGTTATGGGCTTCCTTTTGATGTAGTGTTACTTATCTACATGCAGACGTAACTGGCTATTATGATTCTATTCATGTATAAATGAAGTACTGATCCTAGAAGTTAGTCATTACATATTTTGTTTTCTTCATTTAATACACAATCTAGATAACAGTTCCTATACTTCTATTTTCCAGTACAGTACAGAAAATCTCAGATTTATTTCTCCTATGTATATATGAGTTAGAATCATTATATAAATCAGAAGCAGATTAAATTTAAATCACCAGTCTTTTTGTCTGTGGAGAAATAGATATCCTCAGATTTAAATCAACACTGGTTTAGAGATTCTGTTGGATTCTACTCCCCAGATTTATTTTCTACAACTATGAAGAATTGTAAAGGTGAATTCCTTACGACCAATTATGTTAAATGTAGCATTTATAACTCTAGTATACAATCAACTTTTATATGTAGCCAATTCATTCCTTATGAGATAAACACATCAAAAATTTTAAAGACATACCACTCATGCAATTGACCAACCTCCCAACCGTAGAGTCCTTACGTAGCGAACTCACCCGGCGAGATCATTTCCTGGTGAGATTAACCTCTAATCTGTACAAGAGCGGCTTATTTAAGCTATTGTTCCCCAAGCATGTTTCTAATTCTGCGTCCAGAATCTCAGGATGCTTTTCTTCCTGTTTGCCTAGGCTTCCCACTTAGGGATTCTTTAAAGCTGTTTTATGCTTTTCCTCAGCTTTTCCAGCTTTTTACCTCTTCCCAACTACTTTCCTCATCATTGGGGAAATTCAGATTTTTCCTCAAAAATATAAATTTAAAACTTACTATCTTCCAAGGATTTTTGAAAGATTGTGGGGAAATATTTGCCTCATCCATCCTCACAGATTTAGCAAGTGATCTCATCATCTCATTTTTGGTCAATTTGCACCATAATAATTTATTCATTTCCTCAATCAAATGTTTAATTACATTCACAAAATAATTACCCCTTGGGGTCCACTCCCCTTAGGATGTCAAGTTCAAATATCTAACTTTAAAATGAAATCTCAGGAATTGGGGTGTTACATATTCCCCCTCTAAAAATAAACACCGTCCTCGGTGTTATTATTCAACTACTAGAGTTTATTTTGCAAATAAAAATGGATATTTTTCCATCATTTCAGTCTCTCGTTCCCATGTAGCTTCTCCAGCAGTAAAGTGCTTCCACTACACCTTTACTCTGGCTACTGTTCTGCTTCTCAATTCAATTTCTTCCTGCTCCAATATTTGAAGCGGTTCTGGCAGAAACTCCCCTTCTGGTTCCACCTGTACAACATTCCAATCAACTATGTGAGAAGCATCATGCACATATCTTTCTAATAACAAAACATGAAACACATCATGAACTCTAACATGGGGTGGTAAGGCCAGCTTTTATGCCACTGGTCCCACCCTTTCTAATACTTCAAAAGGACCACAGTATCTAGGAGCCAGTTTGGCACAGCTTCTAGCATAAAGGGTGCTCTTTTTGGGTTTAATACGCAAATACACATGCTCCCCCACTTTAAATTCTCGGTGTACTCTCTTCTTATCAGCATAATTTTTCTAACGATCTTATACTGTCTTGATATTTCTTTGTATCTGTTTAACAATTCTTTCCATTTCTTGTAAGGCATCTGGCCCTAACATAAATTTATCCTCTGGTTGACTCCAGCTCAAAGGAGTACGACACTTCCTTCCATATAGTTCCTCAAACGGACTCATTTTGATGGAGGATTGGTAGCTGTTATTATAGGCAAATTCAGCTAAATGCAAGTAATCTTCCCACTTTGATGGTCTATCCATCACATACATTCTCAGCATGTCCTCCAAAATTTTATTAGTTCTTTCCGTTTGACCATTTGTCTGAGTGTGGTAAGCAGTGCTAAAACTAAATTTAGTATCCATCCCTCCAAATAGCCCTTTCCAAAAAGCTGTTGTAACTTTAGCATCTCGGTCAGAAACAATCACCTTTGGAACCCCATGGAGTCTTACTACCTCCTTCAGGAACACATTCGCTACTTGAGTTGCTCCAAAGGTAGATTTCACTGGTATAAAATGGGCAGCTTTTGTTAAAGTGTCTACTACTACCATTACTGAATCATGCTGGTATTTGGTTTTGGGTAATCCTGTTATAAAATCCATGGAAACTGTGTCCCATTTCCATTCTGCAACCGGCAAAGGGTTTAAAAGACCAGCAGGATGCTGATGCTCAACTTTGACTAGTTGACATTCCATACATTTAGTTAAATATTATGCTACATCACTCTTCATTCCTGGCCAGAACAACTTCTTTTTCAGAGTTGTTAACATTTTCTGGTATCCTGGATGTCCTGCATATGGTTGTTTGTGATATTCATCTAGAATTTCTTTTTTCAAGATCTCTACATTTGGAACATATAACCTCTTCTTATAACAGATCAGCCCTTTTTGGTTTTGAGTGAAATCAGTTTCCTCTTTTTCCTGTAGTTTTACCAGGAGTGTTTCATAATTTGGATCTTGGTTTGCTGCATGTTTTACTAATTCTTCCAAATCAATCTGGCCACTACTTCCACTGCTGCCTACAATTTGAAAAGAATTTATGCTTAAAGCATCAGCAATTTTGTTCTCTTTCCCTCCGATATGCTCTATATCCATATCAAATTCACTTAGAAAATACAACCATTTGGCTTGTCTAGCATTCAAATCAGTTTGGGAAAAGAAATATTTGAGACTAATATGATCAGTCATCAAAGTAAATTTTTTTCCAAGGAGATAGTGTCGCCACATTTTCAAAGCATGGATAACAGCTACTAACTCTAAATCATAGGCACTATAATTTTGTTCATGTATCTTCAGTTTCCTAGATTCATAGGCAATAACTGAATTTTCCTGCAAAAGAATTCCTCCCAACCCCTCTCTGCAGGCATCTGTACATACCACAAATTCTTTATCAAGGTCTGCAATCTTCAGTATAGGGGCTGTAGTAAGTTTTAGTTTTAATTGGTCAAAACTGTTTTGTCATTTTTCAGTCCACTCAAATTTGACACCCTTCCTTTGTAATGATGTTATGGGATGTGCTATGGCAGAAAACCTCTCCACAAATCTGTGATAATAGCCTGTAATCCCCATGAAGGATCTCACTGCTGAAACTTTAGTTGGTACAGGCCATTCTTTTATAACCTTTATCTTTTCAGGGTCAACAGCAAGGCCTTGTTCAGAAATAATATGACCCAAATATTGGATCTTATCTTTAGAAAATTCACATTTGCTAAACTTGGCATATATATGGTTTTCCTTCAGAGTTTGCAATACTATCCTCAAGTGTTCTTTATGTTCCTCCTCACTTTTTGAGTAGACTAAGATATCATCTATGAACACAAGGACAAATTTATCCAAGTACTTATTTAATACACTGTTCATCAGGCACATAAATGTGGTAGGGGCATTTGTCAACCCAAAAGGTAGGACTACAAATTCGTAGTGACCATACCGGGTTCGAAACGCTATTTTGCTAATGTCTTCCTCTTTGATTCTAAGCTGGTGATAACCAATCCTTAAATCAATCTTCGAAAATATTGAAGCCCCTCTCACTTGATCAAAAATATCATCAATTCGAGGCAAAGGGTATCTATTTTTAATGGTCAACTTATTCAATTGACGATAATCAATGCACATCCGAAAAGTTCCATCTTTCTTTTTCACAAACAGCACCGGTGCTCCCCAAGGAGACACACTCGGTCTGATATACCCTTTATCTAACAGTTCTTGCAATTTCATTTTTAGTTCCATCAACTCAGGGGTACTCATTCGATAAGGGGATCGGGAAACAGGCACTGCTCCCGGCACCAGATCGATTGAAAAGTCAATCTCTCTTTTGGGGGGGAAGATGAGGGATCTCATCTGGAAAAACTTCTTTAAATTCCCTTATCACTGGTAATACATCTAGCAGGTTTTCTTCAGTTTTCTGTTCTATTTCTTCCACCTGTACCGCATAAACTTGATATTCTTTTCTAGCTGTTCTTTTTAATTACAGTGCTGATATTTGTCTTACAGACATAGGTTTTGGTTTTCCTTTGAGAATAAAAGGTTTCCCTTCTTCATCTACACAATGTAGAGTCTTATCCCAGCAGTTCATTAAGGCTTTCTTCTTTTCCAACCAGTCCATTCCTATCAGCAGGTCATATGAACCTAAGGGCAGAATGTTTAAATTTACTTGTGTGAAAATCATTTAATTTTATTGTTGTTCGGGGAAATTTATGTGTTACCTTCCTCTTAGTTCTAGTGGCCAGCTGAACCAACCATGACTGTTGAAATTTTTCAGGTTTCAGATTACATTCTTCTACAATCTTTGGGCTAATGTAACTCAAAGAAGCACCCGGATCAATCAGAACAGTAATAGATAGGTCAGAAATCTTACCCTCCATTTCCACCATGGTAGCTTGATGATCTGCTTGTCGATTTTCCAAGGCTGCACTGATAGTTGGTATATTTCTGGCTATGTCATTTACTGTTGTAGCTTCTCGATCTCTCATGATCATCTGAATGTTTCAATGAGGAAATTCCCTCAAAAGATGAGGTTCTCCACAGCCCCAATTTTCAGGGGTTCTCTCATTTTCACTGTGCCCTCTTTCTTATTGTCTCCATCCACTTCTTTTGAGGCCACTTGGGACTGAGAAGTTTGACTTTCTTTGGGTTTATTAAACTTTTTCCGCTGATGATATCTGCCAAAAATCTTCAAATAGGCTGGTTTCTGCTTCTTCCCTTTGAATTCGTTCTTATTTACCCAGTTTTTTTCCATATTCAGTTTTGCTTTTGAACTGTTGGTAGCACAATCTAGCTTTTCTAACAGCTTTGTCCATTTTTTTTGGGTTATCAAATTTAATTTTCTCTTTGTAAACAGTAGGCAAACAATTCAGAAACCTTTGTACCTTTGCCTTTTCCTCCCTTATGTAGGGTACATATCTCAGCAGATTTGTAAACTTAGTAACAAACTCATCAATAGTGTGCTGTCCCAGTCTAAGTTCATGGAATTCCTTTGCTTTGTCATCATAGTAACGCTCATTCAAATAGTGATTTTTGAACTTAACCTGGAAATCTTCCCAAGTAACTGTCTTTTCATCAATGGCATGGACCATTTTCGTCTCTTCCCACCACAAGGTAGCCTTACCTTGTAGCTGGTAAACAACTAATCTAGCCTTCAGATTGCTTTCATATTCATAGACCTGGAAATACTTGATCATGTTCAATAACCAAGCTTCCGCATCTTCCTCCTTCTCCCCATCATAGGAGGGAGGGTTGATTTTTCGGAATTCCCCCTGTAATTCCTTTTTCTGCTTCTATTGATGCCTAACAACATCATCATCCTCAGACTCATCAGTCTTCCTCTTTCTGGAACCTTCACCTTCTTGGCTGTTCCGCGAAGTTACTTCTCTGATGAGCTTTTCCTGCTCCTCACTGGCTAATGACAATCTGTAATTTTGGCTTTTTATCTCATCCAAATCTTGTTGCAATTCCCGCAACATAGCCATCATGGGCGCATTTGGATCTGGTGCATTATCCGCATCACGCAGATCAACATAAATTTCGCCACCTTCTGCCATTCCAGCACCACTGTACACTACACAACACAGATCAGTGGAAATAAAAATATAAATTTTTCCCAATATCAATTTATACAGTGAACATACAACAACAGTGAGCACAAAGTCACCAACCCAGTTTTATAACTTGGGCTCTGATACCATTTGTCACACCTCCCATTTCCCTTCCAACATTTTTTTTTTCTCTCAAGCCTTCATTTGTTAAATTTCAATTCTGGAAAAGATGCTATGCTACAATTATGATGGTTTATTCGCATCATCACTGTTTGCCCAATTACGATTTGTTTACCGATCTCAACTATATCCAACCCCCTTTGGATATAACCATATTAATACTATTAATCCTAATTATATTTACAATACAAATAAAATGGGTTTGTCTATCCAAATCCCACTTTGATATCTTACATTCGTTGTATAGAAATCGACCCTTGATCATTCAATATCATTTTATCGTTTGATAAATAAGTGGGGAACAAAATTACTTTTCACACGTTAACCCTACCCTTAAAATTCGATAGACCTAGGTGAGACCACTTCGGTTACACCGGGATACCATTCGTTTACAAGGTAGAAATCATAATTGGATTTAATCAATCAATCTTATTAACTCTGCGTACCGCCACTCATGGCTATTCATTTAATTTAATCGAACGCCTTTACGTTGATATACACGTCATGTGAATTGGAAATTTTAATTAAGTAAGTTGAGACGCACTACTCATTTTCCACGTAAGCCTGTATAATATTTTGGGTCTTGTTGCATGGTTTGGAATGAGTATCGTTCAGTGTACCGTCACGTGGGTTTGTTCCACATAACGCTGGAACTCACCACGCCAGCCTCCCCTGGTGCAATTGAAATTTCGATGGCACGGCTAGCCTGTGGTGACATTTATAGTCTTACTAATCACATTTAATGTTGACGTATTGGTGTACATGTCGCGTTCAGCGCTTTGATCTGTGGCTTCACCCTTCGGATCTTGCCATGTGGACGATGTGGATTCACTGATGTGTTAGGGTTCTATGGATATAAAATATCAGTGTTATTTGGTTTCCCAGTTATTTTCTCTTCCTTCGTATTCGGTTGGTCTCTTACCAGTGCATTCCGACGCCCTCGAGGATTGATTGTGCATATATCAATCTCGGCGACGTATCCTCAAGCTCCGTTGAATTATGCAGGTATGCCACTTACTGAGTTTATGAAGTGCATGCTCGATTTTGATAGCCAACCATGAATTTTCCATTTTGCGTTTAGGGTATAGCTTATGTGCTTTGAATAATTTCTGCATTTTGGATTTATAGTGATGGCTTCCCATCGTGCCATACAGATAGTTTCATGTCTGCCAATTCGCTTAAATTGTTTTTATTTTTCTTATTCCTGTTTAAGAGTTTCGGCTCCGCAGCTTCAAGTGCATTGATTTGCTGGGTTAAGTTCTGATTATTTCATTTTCCTATATGCGTCTCCAGAACAAGACGGAACCACTGTGTTAATGGTTCTGGATGATATTCATCTTCTACCTTACGCCCACCGAAAGTTTGTCTGAGGCCTTCGCATGGCGATAGATCCATTTCGACATTCTAGTTTGGTCTTTGTCTCGACCGGTATAGGTAGGAAATTCTACTTCTCGTTTATACAAGCACGAACTACTTCATACTTGTGGTAACGCCTATTCTCTGTCGTATCCTTATTTATGTCGTTCCCCTATGTACATGACAGGCCCTCGTCAGCCTAGAGGTTCTCGTGCCTCAGGTAATGGTCATTTCTCAATTGGTAAAATTTTGTTTTAATAGCATTCCTGTTTGTTATAAATTGTACTCATATTGAAGGTTTTACTCCTGCAGGTAATTACAACTGACTTATTACTCTCTCTCGTGAACCACGGAAGTCGTAGCTCTTGTCAGCCTTAATATAGAATTTCTTTGGTCCTTTCCAGGTCGGTACTCGCAGAATGCTGGTTTGAAGGAACCAGTTATCTTCACCTCGTTGCAGAACGTTTTCAACAGTTTAATACTGTGCTTGATATCGTTGTATAATTTTAGTTATTCAGATTTTGGGTTCGACCCGGACTCGTTCTTTAGCTCAGTTTGGGAAACATTATAATTTTGATACTGTTCCCATGCCACAGTGGACTTGTATCGTGGAATACTTTGTTTATATAACTTTGTCAGTTTCCTAATATCAATTTGGCTTACGGTTATTCTCATGTATCTGCAACAAGGATATTATTTTACTCTTTTAACTTGAGTTTCGATTTATACTTATCTATGGCACTGTTCTGCAACTAAGGATTTTCCGACTCGTTTTTGTGTTGTGACCTTACTGCTTACAGGCCATACTAGGGTTAGATTATATTCCTGCGAGTAAAGGTTATGTTATTTATCAGTTTAACTATGCTCCTTCACAGTAAGCTTGGTTGCACCTCATTTTATAACTCTGAATTTGAGTGTAGCTTTTCAGTGATTATTCTGCCTCGTTTATTGTTACCATGAGTTTGCTAGATATCAAAGGAATTTTGTGTGTTTTTCTCCTACCACACTAGATTTGAATTTGATAATAATACTGCTAAATATTTTCCCTATTATTGAAATAGTACCAAGTATTGTCAACTATGCTCTTTTCATGGGTTCAGGATTAACATAAGTATTAGTTTGCAATAGGTAAATGTTTAGCATCATACCTCGTCAGGATTGGTAACCATCTACGGTGATGTACTAATATGTATATTGATATAGATCTGTGTCTGGAAAACATTTGCATTTATAATATGACACTATAATTTCCTGTCCTTTATTCACAAAATCAAGTAGATTATGTACAGGTAATTATGGCTTGCGTATGTTCAAACTGCATGTTAAATTTCCTTCTTATCCTTCTTTTTCACATTAGTTGTAATCCATGAATTTTGTTATGGGCTTCCTTTTGATGTAGTGTTACTTATCTACATGTAGACATAACTGGCTATTGTGATTCTATTCATGTATAAATGGAGTACTGATCCTAGAAGTTATTCAGTACATATTTTGTTTTCTTCATTTAATACACAATCTAGATAATAGTTCCTATACTTCTATTTTCCAGTACAGTACAAAAAATCTCATATTGCTTTCTCCTATGTATATATGAGTTAGAATCATTATATAAATTAGAAGCAGATTAAAGCTAAATCACGAGTCTTTTTGTCTGTGGAGAAATAGATATCCTCAGATTCAAATCAACACTGGTTCAGAGATTCTGTTGGATTCTACTCCCCAGATTTATTTTCTAAAACTATGCAGAATTGTAAATGTGAATTCCTTACGACCAATTCTGTTAAATGTAGCATTTATAACTCTAGTATACAATCAACTTTTATATGTAGCCAATTCATTCCTTATGAGATAAACACATCAAAAATTTTAAATACATACCACTCATGCAAATGACCAACCTCCCAACCGTAGAGTCCTTCTGTCTCCCAGAACTCACCCCCGAGCTGAGATCATTTCCTAGAACAGATCAACCTCTAATCTGTTTAGGAGCAGCTTATTTAAGCTATTGTTCCCCAAAGCATGTTTCTAATTCTGCATCCAGAATCTCAGGATGCTTTATTTCCTGTTTTCCTAGGCTTCCCATTTTAGGGATTCTTTAAAGTTGTTTTATGCTTTTCCCAGCTTTTCCAGCTTTTTACCTCTTCCCAACTACTTCCCTCATCATTGGGGAATTTAGATTTTTCCTCAAAAATCTAAATTAAGAATTAATTTCTTTCAAGGATTTTTGAAAGATTGTGGGGAAATATTTTCTTCATCCATCCTCATGGATTTAGCAAGTGATCTCATAAATCTCATTTTGGTCAATCTGCACAACATCATTTTATTCATTTCCTCAATTAAATATTTAATTACATTCACAACATATTTATCCTTTGGGGTCCACTCCCCTTAGGATTAAAGTTCAAATGTCTAACTTTGAATTTCAAACACATGAATTGGGGGTGTTACATGGACGGTGGGACGTGTCTAGGTTTTATGGTGAATTTGGGGTATAACTCACACCATGTTCATTTTTTTTTTCTTCTTCCTTGCTCGCTAATCTTATTGTCTCCTCCTTCTGCTTCATTTCTTGACGAGGTATCAGTGCCGCCTTCGCACTGTGGCAAGAATTGGGTGCACGAAGGTATGTTTCTCATCGTATCCAGTACAAGTATTACGATTCTCTGTCTCTAAATTTTTCCTCTAGGGGTTCATATCCATATATTTTCCTTTCGTTTTTTTATCAATGTTGTGCAAGTCAATACGTATGGGAAGTAAATGGCACTGTATGTGTTTTCCAGTGTTTTATTTCTGAGGCGCAGTAGTTTATATGTGGAGGGATCTATCAAAGTCCCCAATTCACCTATCATAAGGGTCGACTGCCCATACGACGAGGTTGTGTGTCTGTCATAGAATTTCATTTTGTTCTGGAAATACATTGTTTCTATTCTGCGTATCATATCCGGATTAATATTATTGTTTTGTGAGGTCACATTTGAGTTAAATTGGGTGGACGCTGGAATTGCATGGGAGACTTTCTTTCCTCGTCTGTTGTTCTTCCTTCTCGCCTGCATAATTTTTGATTTCTTTAGGGTAGACCACAGATCTCTCGGCTCTCCCTAGTTCATTTCAAGATATTCATAGTCGTATTCCCTGACATAGGGATGGAATTGTCAACGTTCTTTCATATATATGTATATATATTGGTTGTATTCATAACCCTAAGGTTAATGTGTGTTATTCTCAGCGTTCGTTCACCATGACTCAGTTGTCCTTGAACTGAGGTAGATTGTTCATCACACCTGCATTAGAATGGCGTCATTGTTTGAATCGTTTAGTTATCAATTCTGAACGCCTGTGATGTGTATTATTTTTGACTTGTCCTTCGACTTGGCTCCCACTGTTTACTCATTTTTTTTTCCTCTACGGAAATTTTGGTCAGAGTTTCATTTCAAGCGCTCTCTCTCTCTTTTACCAGGTGAGGTCAATTAAATAAACGTCCCTTCTCTAGTTAACCATTTCAGTTATCGTTAATTTCCAATTATTTTATTATTTTTAGTGGCCTACCCTACCGACCTTACAATACTTTCTCATTCAGGCGGGCTTTTGATTTTTTATAGGTAACGGACGTGAGTAAAATTTTTATGAGTTTACTCGTCGAGCTATTCCTTATGCCTTTATGTTTTAATGTTCACTCTGCTTCTCTTCCAGGTCGGTATTCACCAGTGGTTCTCAACAAAAATGGAAGCATTTCTCCCGAACCCATTAATTTATATTTCCACTTTTTGATGTAACTATAACTTGAATCTCTTGAGATTCAGACGTTTGGATCATTTTCTATTTGTCTCTTAATTGACAGTCGAGGGTTTGACTTCTCTTCTTTTAAAATTAAATTTTATAACATTATACACTGATAATATTTGATGAACTCAGAGGTTTTTATATCCCTCTTTTCCAGTGTAATTAAATTAATACTTGAACCCAATGTAATTCACTTACTTTCCACTTAAAGTGTTCCTGAGATGTTCTAAGATCAGGATTTTCTATCTCTTCTTTCTAGAATTTAAATTACTGCCATCTTGGAAACTTATTTCAGTATGTATATTTATTCCACTAGTATTCCACTGCTCCCACTAGTATACATATTATATTGTTCTTAACTGTAAAATGAATTGGTTCTTTTCCCTATTTCCCTTTCACTATCATAACAATAGGAAAAAGTTGTCAAATGAATTAATATCTCATGCTCTACTCTATTCGGTATGCAACACATCTATTTAATAATTTATCTAGCAGTTAGATAAATATGGATTAAATAGAATGAGGAAATCTCTTAATTACTCTTTATGAAAATTAGGCATTATTAATTTCTTTGGTGTTACCTCAACTTTCTGTTTGAATATATATATATTTCTATGAACTACTATTGGTTATTGTTCAGCTCAGATTTATTTCCTTCTTGCAGTAGTTTACCAGATACACAAGCATACTCTTCATGAGTTTTATAAGAGTTATATCTGCCCATAATATTTACATTTTCTTTCAGTATATAAATAGTCTTCTACTTCTAGGTTTTTGGCTCACACATATCTAAATTAATAATTTTACAGAAGCAGATTAAAGTTACAATCTTAATGGATTATGGGAGTAGCATAAATCTCCAGATTTAAACCAATAATAGGTTTAGAACTTCTGGTTGATTTTCCCCATAATTCCTATTCCTACAACTCTACAGATTTGAGAGGATTAATTTCTTCTCAATAATTATGTTAAATGTATGGAAGATCAAATTCAGATTTAATATAAAATAACATCCACAGTTAGAGATCACGAGACACAGTAATAAGAATTTCAACCATACTTAAACATTCTAGGAATACCACTTCTGTAATTGACCAGTCCTCCCAACCTTAGAGTTCCTCTATCTCCAGAACTCACCCCTGAGCTGAGATCATCTCCTAGAATAGACCAACCTCTAATCTGTTCAGGAATAGCTTATTTAAGCTTTTGCTCCCCAAAGCCTATTTCTAATTCTGCGTCCAGAATTACAGGATGTTTTTCTTCTTCTTTGCCTAGGCTTGCCTTATTTAGGGAGGTTTTAACGCTGCTTTCTACTTTTCCCAACTTTTTTTACCTCTTCCCAACTACTCTCCACCTCATTGGGGAAAACTAGATTTTTCCTCAAAAATCTAATTTAGAAATAAATTCTTTCAAGGGTTTTTGAAATATTTTGGGGAATTTAACTGCCTTTTTCCATCCTCATGGATTTAGCAAGTGATCTGATAATTCTCAGTTGGTCAATCTGCACATAATTATTTTATTTATTTTTCATAATTAAGTATTTAATTACATCCACAAAATACTTATCCATTGGGGTCCACTCCCCTTTGGATTAAAGTACAAATGTCTAATCTTGAAGAAAACATAAAACTAGGTGTGTTACATATTCCCCCTCTGAAAGCAAACACCATCCTCGGTGTTGATAACTAACTACTAGAGTTCAGTTTGATAACTAACTACTAGAGTTCATTTTCCAAATAAAGATGGATATTTTTCCATCATCTCAGTTTCTCTTTCCCAAGTAGCTTCTTCTGCAGTAAAGTGCTTCCAATGCACCTTTACTCTTGCTATTGTTCGATTCCTCAATTCAATTTCTTCCCGCTCCAATATTTGAAGCGACTCTGGAAGGAACTCCGCTTCTGGTTCCACCTGTATCACATTCCAATCAGCAATGTGAGAAGCATCATGTATATATCTTTTTAATAATGAAACATGAAACACATCATGAACTTTAACATGGGGTGGTAAGGCCAGCTTATAAGCCACTGGTCCCACCCTTTCTAACACCTCAAAAGGCCCACAATATCTAGGAGCCAATTTTGCACAACTTCTAGCATAAAGTGTGCTATTTTTGGGTTTAATACGCAAATACACATGCTCCCCCACTTTGAATTCTCGATGTATCCTCTTCTTATCAGCATAGTTTTTCTTGCGATCTTGTGTTGTCTTGATGTTTCTTAGTATTTTTTTAACAATTCTTTCCATCTCTTGTAAAGCATCTGGTCCCAACATTAGCTTATCTTTAGGTTGGCTCCAGCTCAAAGGTGTACGACATTTCCTTCCATAGAGTGCCTCAAACAGACTCATTTTAATGGAGGATTGATAGCTGTTATTATAGGCAAATTTAGCTAAATGCAAGTAGTCCTCCCATTTTAATGGCCTATCCATCACATACATTCTCAACATATCCTCTAAAATCTGATTTATTCTCTTTGTCTGACCATCTGTTTGTGGGTGATATGCAGTGCTAAAATTCAGCTTAGTGCCCATGCCCCCAAACAGACCTTTCCAAAAAGTTGCTGTAAACTTAGCATCTTTGTCTGAAATAACCATCTTTGGAACCCCATGGAGCCTTACTACTTCCTTCAGGAATACATCTACTACTTGGGCTGTCCCAAAAGTAGATTTCACAGGTATGAAGTGTGCAACTTTTGTTAAACTGTCTACCACCACCATCATTGAGTCATGTTGGTATTTGGTTCTGGGTTGCCCTGTTATGAAATCTATAGAAACTCTGTCTCATTTCCATTCCGCAATCGTCAAAGGATTTAGAGGACCAGCAGGATGTTGATGCTCCACTTTAACTAGTTGACACTCCATGCACCTAGCTAAATATTCTGCCACATGTCTTTTCATTCCTGGCCAAAAAAAATTCTTTTTCAAAGCTATTAACATTTTCTGATATCTAGGATGCCCTGCATACGGTTGTTTATGATATTCATCTAGGATTTCTTTTTTCAAAGATTCCACATTAGGGACATACAATCTATTTTTGTAGCAGATCAGCCCTTTTTGGTTTTGAGTGTAGTCAGCCATCTCCTTCTTTAGTATTTTCACCTGTAGATTCTCATAATTTGGGTCCTGGTCTGCTACCTTTTTCACTAGATCTTCTAAATCAAACTTGGCACTACTTCCAATGTTGTTTATATTTTGACAAGAATTTCTGCTCAAGGCATCATCAATTTTATTTTCTTTCAATCTGATATGTTTTATTTCCATATCAAATTCGCTCAGAAAAGACAGCCGTCTGGCCTATCTAGCATTCAAATCAATTTGGGAAAAGAAATATTTAAGACTAATATGATCAGTCATCAATGTAAATTTTTTTCCAAGGAGATAGTGTCGCCACATCTTCAAGGCATGAATTACAGCAGCCAACTCCAAATCATATGCACTATAGTTCTATTCATGTGTCTTAAGTTTCCTAGACTCATATGCAATAACCGAATTTTCTTGCAACAAGACTCCTCCCAACCCCTCTCAACAGGCATCCGTGCACACAACAAATTTTTTATTAGGATCTGCAATCTTTAGTATAGGGGCTGTAGTGAGTTTTAATTTTAATTGTTCAAAACTGTTTTGGCATTTTTCAGTCCACTCAAATTTGACACCCTTTCTTTGTAGTGAGGTTATGGGATATGCTATGGCAGAAAATCTTTCCACAAATCGGCGATAATAGCCTGCAATCCCCATGAATGATCTCACTGCTGAAACATCATTTGGCACCGGCCATTCTCTAATAGCATTTATCTTTTCAGGGTCATCAACCAACCCTTGTTCAGAAATAATATGGCCCAAGTATTGGATCTTGTCCTTATAGAATTCACATTTACTGAATTTGGCATATAACTGGTTTTCTTTCAAAGTTTGCAACACTATCCTCAAGTGCTCTTTATGTTCCTCCTCACTTTTTGAATAAACTAAAATATCATCTATGAACACTAGTACAAATTTATCCAAGTATTGGTTTAACATACTGTTCATTAGACACATAAAGGTGGCAGGGGCATTTGTCAAATTGAAAGGTAGGACTACAAATTCGTACTGTCCATAGCTGGTTCGAAAAGCTGTTTTACTAATTTCCTCCTCCTTAATTCCGAGCTGGTGATAACCAGTCCTTCAATCAATCTTAGAAAATACTGAAGCTCCACTTACTTGATCAAAAATATCATCAATTTGGGGCAAGGGATACCTATTTTTAATGGTCAACTTATTCAATTGATGATAGTCAATGCACATTCTAAAGGTTCCATCCTTATTTTTCACGAACAGCACCGGTGCTCCCCATGGATACACACTCAGTTGGATATAACCCTTATCCAGAAATTCTTACAATTGCATTTTCAGTTCCATGAGTTCAGGGGGACTCATTCGATAAGGAGCTCGGGAAACATGTGTTGCTCTCGGCACCAAATCGATAGAAAATTCAATCTCTCTTTTGGGGGGAAGATGAGGAATCTCATCTGGAAAGACTTCCTTAAACTCTCTCACTACTGGCAGAGTATCTAATAGGTTTTCTTCAGGTTGTTGTTCTAATTCTTCAACATGTACTACATATACTTGATATCCTTTCTTAGCTATTCTTTTTAGTTGAAGTGCTGATATTTGTCTTACAGATATGGGTTTTGGTTTTCCTTTGATAATAAAGGGTTTTCCTTCTTCATCTATGCCACGTAAAGTTTTATCCCAACAATTTATCGTCACCTTCCTCTTTTCCAACCAGTCCATTCCTATCAGAAAGTCATATCGGCCTAAGGGCAGAATATTTAAATTCACTTCTGTTTGAAAATAATTTAATTTAATTGTTGTTTGAGGTAACTTATGAGTTACCTTCCTCTTGGGACCAGTGGCTAACTGGACCAACCAAGACTGCTAAAATTTTTCAGTTTTGAGCTTGCATTTTTCTGCAATTTTTGGACTAATGTAACTCAAAGAAGCACCTAGATCAATTAAAACTGTAACAGATTGTTCATCAATCTTACCTTCCATCTCAATCATGGTAGCTTGGTGTTCTGCTTGTCGATTATCCAAGGCTGCACTTATAGAGGGTATATTTCTTGCTATGTCATTTACTGTGGTGGCTTCTCAATCTCTCACAATCATCTGAATGTTTCGATGGGGACAATCCCTCAATAGATGAGGTTCTCCACAACCCCAACATTTCAAAGGCTCCCTCATTTTAACTGTTCCTTCCTTTTTATTATCTCCATCTAATTGTTTGGAACCAACTTGGGGCTGTGCAGTTTGAATTTCCTTTGGTTTATTAAATTTTTTCCGTTGATGATCCCTACCAAAGTTCTTTAAGTAGGCTGGTTTCTGTTTCTTTCCTTTGATTTCACCTTTTTTTACCCAGCCTTTACTAGGTTCACCGTTTCCTTTAAACTGCTGATAGCATAATCTTGCTTTCCTCACTGCTTCATCCATAGTTTTTGGATTATCGAATTCGATCCTCTCCTTGTACACAACAGGCAAACAGTTCAAAAACCTCTGCACCTTTGCCTTCTCCTCTCGAATGTAAGGAACATACCTTAAAAGATTTGTAAACTTGGTGAAAAACTCATTGATAGTGAGTTGTCCCAGTCTGAGTTCATGGAATTCCTTTGCTTTATCATCATAGTAACGTTCATTTAAATAGCGGTTTTTAAACTTAACCTGGAAATCTTCCCAAGTCACTTTCTTTTCATCAATGGCATGGACCATTTTCATCTCCTCCAACCACAAGGTAGCCTTACCTTGTAGCTGGTAGATAGCTAATCTGGCCTTCATATTGCTTTCATATTCATAGACCTAGAAATACTTAATCATATTCAACAACCAGGCTTCAACATCTTCCTCCTTCTCACCATCATAAGAGGGAAGTTTGATCTTTCGGAATTCCCCCTGTAATTCCTTTTTCTGCTTATACTGATGTCTAGTAGTGTCCTCTTCCTCAGACTCATCAGAGAACTTGCCCTTCTTCCTCTTTCCGGAACCTTCACCTTCCTGGCTGTTCCGTGAAGTCAATTCTCTGATGAGTTATTCCTGCTCCTCACTGGCTAATGACAATCTATCATTCTGGCTTCTTATCTTAGCCATCTCTCGTTGCAAACTATGCAACATAGCCATTACCGGAGCGTTGGGATCCGATGTATTATCTTCATCATGCAGTTCCACATAAATTTCATCACCTTCAGCCATTTGGCTTTTTCTGCTTTAGCACACTATACACTAAATAGCACATATCAGTAACAAAGAAGAAAAAAAATATTTTGTTTTCAGTAAAAATAATTTATACAGTGAGCACAATAATAGCCCAGTTTTATCTAACATGAGCTCTGATACCATTTGTAATGTATCCCGTCTCATTCCACAATTTTTTTTTTCTTTCTCTAATCCACTAATTTCTATGATTAGAGTTAGAGAATTAATCCAACATTAGAGTTAGAGCATTAATTCCAACCAACTTATTTCTCCTGTTACTATATTAATGCAATTAAATTTGTTTCCAATGATAATTTAATATTTTCCTCTAATATAATTAATATGGACTCTTGGTGTCGTTCCTTTTTTCACGTCAAATGACACTTTTCTATGTATCGTAGGGATTCCATGAATTGGCATAGTCGTATCACTTGATATCATTGTTGTATTTCTATGTACATTCATAGAGACTAAGTCCAACTCCCTTATGTACTATGGGAATTGTGACCCATACATTAAAACCTGACTATGTCATGATCTTCATAAAGGTATTGATTTTGTCATTTTGTGTTCCACGTTGAATGCCACGTATTTCTAGTTTCTCATCGCTCAGAATTGACGTTCAACTGATTGTTTTATTTGTCATTCTACACTTTATATCTATTTAATAATCCAGAGTACTTTGTCGACTGTGTATTAAATTTCCAACCCGTCGTTTTTTAAGTCTTGTACTGGAACATCGTCATTTTACTCTGTCAAGATTTCCAAATCTATACGTATGGCATTTTATATTGTTTTTATGGATAAGTCACCCAGTTTCGTTTTTTCTCCAGTTTGCACTAGTATGATGGAATGAATTTAGTACGTTCTGCACTAAATGTGAATTGTCCGGACTAACCTCACTCAGGGATTTATCTATCTGTGTGTGAGATGATGGATAGCTGCCACCTGGACAGTGGGATGTGTCTAGTGTTTATGGCAAATTTGGGGTGTAACTCACACCATGTTCATTTCTTTTTTCTTCTTCATTGCTTGCTGATCTTATCGCCTCCTCCTTCTACTTCATTTCTTAACGAGGTATCAGTGCCGCCTTCGCACTGTGGTGAGAATTGGGTGCACGAAGGTATGTTGCTCATCGTATCCAGTACAAGTATTGCGATTCTCTGTCTCTAAATTTTTCCTCTCAGTGTTCGCATCCATATATTTTCCTTTCGTTTGTTTATCAATGTTGTGCAAGTCAATACGTCTGGCTAGTAAATGGCACTATATGCGTTTTCCAATGTTTTATTTCCGAGGCACAGTATTTTATATGTGGAGGGATCTATCAAAGTCCCCAATTCACCTATCATAAGGGTCGACTGCCCATACGATGAGGTTGTGTGTCTGTCATAGAATTTCATTTTCTTCTAGAAATACATTTTTTCTATTTTGTGTATCATATCCGGATTAATATTATTGTTTTGTTAGGTCACGATTGAGTTAAATTGGGTCGACGCTGGAATTGCATGGGAGAATTTCTTTCCTCGTCTGTTGTTCTTCCTTCTCGCCTGCATAATTTTTTATTTCTTTAGGGTAGACCACAGAGCTCTCAGCTCTCCCTAGTTCATTTCAAGATATTCACAGTCTTCTTCCCTGACATAGGGATGGAATTGTCAACGTTATTTCATATATATGTATATATATTGGTCGTATTCATAACTCTAAGGTTAATGTGTGTTATTCTCAGCGTTCGTTCACCATGACTCAGTCATCCTTGAACTGAGGGAAGATTTTTCATCACACCTACATTAAAATGGCGTCATTCTTTGAATCATTTAGGTATCAATTTTGAACGCCTGTGATGTGTATTATTGTCGACTCGCCCTTCGACTTGGCTCCCACTGTTTACTCTTTTTTTTTTCCTCTGCGGAAATTTTGGTCAGAGTTTCATTTCAAGCGCTCTCTCTCTCTTTTCCCAGGTGAGGTCAATTAAATAAATGTCCCTTCTCTGGTTAACCATTTCAGTTATCGTTAATTTCCAATTATTTTATTATTCTCGGTTGCCTACCCTACCGACCTTACAATATTTTCTCATTTAGGCGGGCTTTTGATTTTGTACAGGTAACGGACGTGAGTAAAATTGTTATGAGTTTACTCGTCGAGCTATTCCTTACGCCTTTATGTTTTAATGTTTGCTCTGCTTCTCTTCTAGGTCGGTATTCACTAGTGGTTCTCAACAAAAATGGAAGCATTGCTCCCAAACCCATTAATTTCTATTTCAACTTTTTGATGTAACTATAACTTGAATCTCTTGAGATTCAGACGTTTGGATAATTTGCTATTTGTATCTTAATTGACAGTCAAGGGTTTGACTGCTCTGATTTTAAAATTAAATACTATAACATTATACACTGATAATATCTGATGAACTCAGAGGTTTTTATATCCCTCCTTTCCAGTGTAATTAAATTAATACTTGAACCCAGTGTAATTCACTTAATTTCCACTTAAAGTGTTCCTGAGATGTTCTAAGATCAGAATTTTCTATCTCTGCTTTCTAGAATTTAAATTACTACCATCTTGGAAACTTATTTCAATATATATATTTATTCCACTAGTATTCCACTTCTCCCACTAGTATACATATTATATTGTTCTTGACTGTAAAATGAATTTTTTATTTTCCCTATTGCCCTTCCACTATCATAACAACAGGAAAAGGTTGTCAAATGAATTAATATCTCATGCTCTACTCTATTCAGTATGCAACTCATCTAGTTAATAATTTATCTAGAAATTAGATAAATATTGATTAAATAGAATGAGGAAATCTCTTAATTACTCTTTATGACAATTAGGCATTATTAATTTCTTTGGTGCTGCCCTAACTTTCTATTTGAATATATATATAGTTCTGTGAACTACTATTGGTTATTGTTCAGCTTAGATTTATTTCCTTTTTGTAGTAGTTTACCAGATACACAAGCATACTCCTCATGAGTTTTATAAGAGTTATATCTCTCCATAATATTTACATTTTCTTCCAGTATATAAATAGTCTTCTACTTCTAGATTTTTGGCTCACACATAGCTAAATTAATAATTTCAGAGAAGCAGATTAAAGTTACAATCTTAATGGATTATGGGAGTAGTATAAATCTCCAGATTTAAACTAGCAATAGGTTTAGAACTTCTGGTTGATTTTCCCCATAATTCCTATTCCTACAAATCTACAGATTTGAGAGGATTAATTTCTTCTCAATAATTATGTTAAATGTATGGAAGATCAAATTCATATTTAATATAAAATAACATCCACAGTCACAGATCAAACAACACAGTAATAATAATTTCAACCATACTTAAACATTCTAGGCATACCACTTCTGTGATTGACCAGTCCTCCCAACCTTAGAGTTCCTCTATCTCTAGAACTCACCCCCGAGCTGAGATCATCTCCCAGAACAGACCAACCTCTAATCTATTCAGGAATAGCTTATTTAACCTTTTTCTCCCCAAAGCCTGTTTCTAATTCTGTGTCTATAATTACAGTAGGCTTTTCTTCCTGTTTGCCTAGGCTTCCCTTATTTAGGGAGTTTTTAAAGATGCTTTCTGCTTTTCCCAGCTTTTTTTACCTCTTCCCAAATACTCTCCACCTCATTGGGGAAAACTAGATTTTTCCTCAAAAATATAATTTAGAAATAAATTCTTTCAAGGATTTTTGAAAGATTTTGGGGAATTTAACTGCATTTTTCCATCCTCATGGATTTAGCAAGTGATCTCATAATTATCAGTTGGTCAATCTGCACAGAATTATTTTATTTATTTTTCATAATTAAGTATTTAATTACATCCACGAAATACTTATCCATTGGGGTCCACTTCCCTTTGGATTAAAGTTCAAATGTCTAATCACGAAGAAAACATAAAACTAGGGGCATTACATCCATGCAGGTTTACTAGTTCCAATTGTACGATGATCCACTGAAGGAAACAGTCTGACTACAAAGATAGAGATTGATGATTCATGGGAAAATGGCATCATGATGATTGTAATAGCTTATAGCTAGTTATGTTTCGTTTAAGATTATTTTTCTAAGTAAATTTTACGACAATGGTCAAGGGATGGACTCCCTTATAACCATTGAGTGAGGGGTGACAACCCTCATGTCACACCTCCCATTTCCCTTCCAACATTTTTTTTTTCTCTCAAGCCTTCATTTGTTAAATTTCAATTCTGGAAAAGATGCTATGCTATAATTATGATGGTTTATTCGCATCATCATTGTTTGCCCAATTACGATTTGTTTACCGATCTCAACTATATCCAACCCCCTTTGGATATAACCATATTAATACTATTAACCCTAATTATATTTACAATACAAATAAAATGGGTTTGTCTATCCAAATCCCACATTGATATCTTACATTCTTTGTATAGAAATCGACCCTTGATCATTCAATATCATTTTATCATTTGATAAATAATTGGGAAACAAAATTACTTTTCACACGTGTTAACCCTACCCTTAAAATTCGATAGACCTAGGTGAGACCACTTCGGTTACACCGGGATACCACTCGTTTACAAGGTAGAAATCATAATTGGATTTAATTGATCCATATTATTAACTCTGCGTACAACCACTCATGGCTATTCATTTAATTTAATCGAACGCCTTTACGTTGATATACACGTCATGTGAATTGGAAATTTTAATTAAGTAAGTTGAGACGCGCTGCTCGTTTTCCACGTAAGCCTGTATAAGAGTTTGGGTCTTGTTACATGGTTTGGAATGAGTATCGTTTAGTGTATCGTCACGTGGGTTTGTTCCACGTAACACTGGAACTCACCACGCCAGCCTCCCCTGGTGCAATTGCAATTTCGATGGCATGGCTAGCCTATGGTGACATTTATACTCTTACTAATCACATTTAATGTTGACGTGTTGGTGTACATGCCGCGTTCAGATCTTTGATCCGTGGCTTCACCCTTCGGATCTTGCCATGTGGACGATGTGGATTCACTGATGTGTTAGGGTTCTATGGATATAAAATCTCAGTGTTATTTGGTTTGCCAGTTCTTTTCTCTTCCTTCGTATTCGGTTGGTCTCTTACCAATGCATTCCAACGCCCTCTAGGATTGATCGTGCATCTATCCATCTCGGCGACATATCCTCAGGCTCCGTTGAGTCATGCAGGTATGCCACTTACTGATTTTATGAAGTGCATGTTCGATTTTGATAGCCTACCATGAATTTTCCATTTTGCATTTAGGGTATAGCTTATGTGCTTTAAATAATTTCTGCGATTTGGATTTACAGTGATGGCTTCCCATCGCGCCATATAGATAGTTTCATGTCTGCCAATTCGCTTAAATTGTTTTTGTTTTTCTTATTCCTGTTTAAGAGTTTCAGCTCCGCGGCTTCGAGTGCTTTGATTTGCTGGGTTAAGTTCTAATTATTTCATTTTCCTATATGCGTCTTCAGAACGAGATGAAACCACTGTGTTAAGGGTTCTGGATGATATTCATCTTCTACCTTACACCACCGAAATTTTTTCTGAGCCCTTCGCATGGCGATAGACCCATTTCGACATTCTAGTTTGGTCTTTGTCTCGACCGGTATAGGTAGGAAATTCTACTGCTCGTTTATACAAGCACGAACTACTTCATACTTGTGGTAACACCTATTCTCTGTCGTATGCTTATTTATGTCGTTCCCCTATGTACATGACAGGCCTTCGTCAGCCTAGAGGTTCTCGTGCCTCAGGTAATGGTCGTTTCTCAATTGGTAAAATTTTGTTTTAATAGCATTCCTGTTTGTTTTAAATTGTACTCATATTGAAGGTTTTACTCCTGCAGGTAATTACAACTGACTTATTACTCTCTCTTGTGAACCACGGAAGTCGTAGCTCTTGTTAGCCTTAACATAGAATTTCTTTGGTCATTTACAGGTCGGTACTCGCAGAACGCTGGTTTGAAGGAACCAGTTCTCTTCACCTCGTTCTAGAACGTTTTCAACAGTTTAATACTGTGCTTGATATCGTTGTATAATTTTAGTTATTCAGATTTTGGGTTCGACCCGGACTTGTTCTTGAGCTCAGTTTGGGAAACATTATAATTTTGATACTGTTCCCATTCCACAGTGGACTTGTATCATGGAATACTTTGTTTATATAACTCTGTCAGTTTCCTAATATCAATTTGGCTTACGGTTATTCTTATGTATCTGCAACAAGGATATTATTTTACTCTTTTAACTTGAGTTTCGATTTATACTTATATATGGCACTTTTCTACAACTCCGGATTTTCTGACTCGTTTGTGTGTTGTGACCTTACTGCTTACAGGCCATACCGGGGTTAGATTATATTCCTACGAGTAAAGGTTAAGTTATTTATCAGTTTAACTGTGCTCCTTCACAGTAAGCTCGGTTGCACCTCATTTTATAACTCTGAATTTGAGTGTAGCTTTTTAGTGATTATTCTGCCTCGTTTATTGCTACCATCAGTTTGCTAGAAATCAAAGGCATTTTGTGTGTTTTTCTCCTACCACACTAGATTTGAATTTGATAATAATACTGCTAAATATTTTCCGTATTATTGAAATAGTACCAAGTATTGTCAACTATGCTCTTTTCATGGGTTCAGGATTAAGATAAGTATTAGTTTGTAATAGGTAAATGTTTAGCATCATACCTCGTCAGGCTTAGTAACCATCTACGGTGATGTACTAATATGTATATTGATATAGATCTGTGTCTGGAAAACATTTGCATTTATAATATGACACTATACTTTCCTGTCCTTTATTCACAAAATCAAGTAGATTATGTACAGGTAATTATGGCTTGCGTATGTTCAAACTGCATGTTAAATTTCCTGCTTATCCTTCTTTTACACATTAGTTGTAATCCATGAATTTTGTTATGGGCTTCCTTTTGATGTAGTGTTACTTATCTAAATGCAGACATAACTGGCTATTGTGATTCTATTCATGTATAAATGGAGTACTGATCCTAGAAGTTAGTCGGTACATATTTTGTTTTCTTCATTTAATACACAATCTAGATAACAGTTCCTATACTTCTATTTTCCAGTACAGTACAGAAAATCTC
Source organism: Pinus albicaulis (assembly GCA_034641835.2). Classification (NCBI taxonomy): domain Eukaryota; kingdom Viridiplantae; phylum Streptophyta; class Pinopsida; order Pinales; family Pinaceae; genus Pinus; species Pinus albicaulis. Next base: position 528,215 of record JAXQQM020063278.1, read on the forward strand.
AGATTGCTTTCTGCTATGTATATATGAGTTAGAATCATTATATAAATCAGAAGCAGATTAAAGTTAAATCACCAGTCTTTTTGTCTGTGGAGAAATAGATATCCTCAGATTTAAATCAACACTGGTTTAGAGATTCTGTTGGATTCTACTCCCCAGATTTATTTTCTACAACTATGCAAAATTGTAAAGGTGAATTCCTTACGACCAATTCTGTTAAATGTAGCATTTATAACTCTAGTATACAATCAACTTTTATATGTAGCCAATTCATTCCTTATGAGATAAACACATCAAAAATTTTAAAGACATACCACTCATGCAAATGACCAACCTCCCAACCGTAGAGTCCTTCTGTCTCCCAGAACTCACCCCCGAGCTGAGATAATTTCCTAGAACAGATCAACCTCTAATCTGTTTAGGAGCAGCTTATTTAAGCTATTGTTCCCCAAAGCATGTTTCTAATTCGGCGTCCAGAATCTCAGGATGCTTTTCTTCCTGTTTGCCTAGGCTTCCCGTTTTAGGGATTCTTTAAAGCTGTTTTATGCTTTTTCCAACTTTTCCAGCTTTTTACCTCTTCCCAACTACTTTCCTCATCATTGGGGAATTCAGATTTTTCCTCAAAAATCTAAATTTAGAATTAATTTCTTTCAAGGATTTTTGAAAGATTGTGGGGAAAAATTTGCTTCATCCATCCTCATGGATTTAGCAAGTGATCTCATAAATCTCATTTTGGTCAATCTGCACAACATCATTTTATTCATTTCCTCAATTAAATATTTAATTACATTCACAACATATTTATTCTTTGGGGTCCACTCCCCTTAGGATTAAAGTTCAAATGTCTAACTTTGAAATTCAAACACATGAATTGGGGGTGTTACATATTCCCCCTCTGAAAATAAACACCGTCCTCAGTGTCTTTATTCAACTACTATAGTTCATTTTGCAAATAAAAATGGATGTTTTTCCATCATTTCAGCTTCTCTTTCCCAGGTAGCTTCTTCAGGAGTAAAGTGCTTCCACTGCACCTTTACTCTTGCTACCGTTCAGTTCCTCAATTCAATTTCTTCCCGCTCCAATATTTGAAGCGGTTCTGGCAGAAAATCCCTGGTTCCACCTGTACAACATTCCAATCAACTATGTGAGAAGCATCATGCACATATATTTTTAATAACGAAATATGAAACACATCATGAACTCTAACATGGGGTGGTAAGGCCAGCTTGTATGCCACTGGTCCCACCCTTTCTAATACTTCAAAAGGACCATAGTATCTAGGAGCCAGTTTGGCACAACTTCCATCATAAAGGGTGCTCTTTTTGGGTTTAATACGCAAATACACATGCTCCCCTACTTTAAATTCTCGGTGTACTCTCTTCTTATCAGCGTAATTTTTCTGACGATCTTGTGCTGTCTTGATATTTCTTTGTATCTGTTTAACAATTCTTTCCATTTCTTGTAAAGAATCTGGCCCTAACATCAATTTATCCTCTGGTTGACTCCAGCTCAAAGGAGTACGACACTTCCTTCCATATAGTGCCTCAAACGGACTCATTTTGATGGAGGATTGGTAGCTGTTATTATAGGAAAATTCAGCTAAATGCAAGTAATCTTCCCACTTTGATGGTCTATCCATCACATACATTCTCATCATGTCCTCCAAAATTTGATTAGTTCTTTCCATTTGACCATCTGTCTGAGGGTGGTAAGCAGTGCTAAAACTCAATTTAGTACCCATCCCTCCAAATATCCCTTTCCAAAAAGCTGTTGTAAATTTAGCATCTCGGTCAGAAACAATCACCTTTGGAACCCCATGGAGTCTTACTACCTCCTTCAGGAACACATTCGCTACTTGAGCTGTTCCAAAGGTAGATTTCACTGGTATAAAATGGGCAGCTTTGGTTAAAGTGTCTACTACTACCATTAATGAATCATGCTGGTATTTGGTTTTGGGTAATCCTATTATAAAATCCATGGAAACTGTGTCCCATTTCCATTCTGCAACTGGCAAAGGGTTTAAAAGACCAGCAGGATGCTGATGCTCAACTTTGACTATTTGACATTCCATACATTTAGTTAAATATTTTGCTACATCTCTCTTCATTCCTGGCCAGAACAACTTCTTTTTTCAGAGCTCTTAACATTTTCTGGTATCCTGGATGTCCTGCATATGGCTGTTTGTGATATTCATCTAGAATTTCTTTTTTCAAGATCTCTACATTTGGAACATATAACCTGTTCTTATAACAGATCAGCCCTTTTTGGTTTTGAGTGAAATCAGTTTCCTATTTTTCCTGTAGTTTCACCAGGAGTGTTTCATAATTTGGATCTTGGTTTGCTGCATGTTTTACTAATTCTTCCAAATCAATCTGGCCACTACTTCCACCGCTGCCTACAATTTGAAAATAATTTCTACTTAAAGCATCAGCAATTTTGTTCTCTTTCCCTCTGATATGCTTTATATCCATATCAAATTCACTTAGAAAAGACAGCCATTTGGCTTGTCTAGCATTCAAATCAGTTTGGGAAAAGAAATATTTGAGACTAATATGATCAGTCATCAATGTAAATTTTTTTCCAAGGAGATAGTGTCACCACATTTTCAAAGCATGGATAACAGCTGCTAAATCTAAATCATAGGCACTAACATTCTTTTCATGTATCTTCAGTTTCCCAGATTCATAGGCAATAAATGAATTTTACTGCAAAAGAATTCCTCCCAACCCCTCTCTGCAGGCATCTGTACATACCACAAATTCTTTATCAGGATCTGCTATCTTCAGTATAGGGCTGTAGTAAGTTTTAGTTTTAATTGGTCAAAACTATTTTGGCATTTTTCAGTCCACTCAAATTTGACACGCTTCCTTTGTAATGATGTTATGGGATGTGCTATGGCAGAAAACCTCTCCACAAATCTGCGATAATAGCCTGAAATCCCCATGAATGATCTCACTGCTGAAACATCAGTTGGTACATGCCATTCTTTTATAGACTTTATCTTTTCAGGGTCAACAGCAAGGCTTTGTTCAGAAATAATATGACCCAAATATTGGATCTTATCTTTATAAAATTCACATTTGCTAAACTTGGCATATAGCTAGTTTTCCTTCAGAGTTTGCAATACTATCCTCAAGTGTTCTTTATGTTACTCCTCACTTTTTGAGTAGACTAAGATATCATCTATGAACACAAGGACAAATTTATCCAAGTACTTATTTAATACACTGTTCATCAGGCACATAAATGTGGTAGGGGCATTTTTCAACCCAAAATGTAGGACTACAAATTCGTAGTGACCATACCGGGTTCGAAAGGCTGTTTTGCTGATGTCTTCCTCTTTGATTCTAAGCTGGTGATAACCAGTCCTTAAATCAATCTTCGAAAACACTGAAGCCACTCTCACCTGATCAAAAATATCATCAATTCGAGGCAAAGGGTATCTATTTTTAATGGTCAACTTATTCAATTGATGATAATCAATGCACATCCGAAAAGTTCCATCTTTCTTTTTCACGCACAGCACCGGTGCTCCCCAAGGAGACACACTCGGTCTGATATACCCTTTATCTAACAGTTCTTGCAATTGCATTTTCAGTTCTGTCAACTCAGGGGTACTCATTCGATAAGGGGCTCGGGAAACAGGCACTGCTCCTGGCACCAGATCGATTGAAAAGTCAATCTCTCTTTTGGGGGGAAGATGAGGGATCTCATCTGGAAAAACTTCTTTAAATTCCCTTATCACTGGTAATACAACTAGCAGGTTTTCTTCAGTTTTATGTTCTATTTCTTCCACCTGTACTGCATAAACTTGATATCCTTTTCTAGCTGTTCTTTTTAATTGCAGTGCTGATATTTTTCTTACAGATATAGGTTTTGGTTTTCCTTTGAGAATAAAAGGTTTCCCTTCTTCATCGACACAATGTAGAGTCTTATCCCAGCAGTTCATTAAGGCTTTCTTCTTTTCCAGCCAGTCCATTCCTATCAGCAGGTCATATGAACCTAAGGGCAGAATGTTCAAATTTACTTCTGTGTGAAAATCATTTAATTTTATTGTTGTTCGGGGCAATTTATGTGTTACCTTCCTCTTAGTTCTAGTGGCCAGTTGAACCAACCATGACTGTTGAAATTTTTCAATTTTCAGATTACGTTTTTCTACAATCTTTGGGCTAATGTAACTCAAAGAAGCACCTAGATCAATCAGAACAGCAATAGATAGGTTAGAAATCTTACCCTCCATTTCCACCATGGTAGCTTGATGTTCTGCTTGTCGATTTTCCAAGGCTGCACTAATAGTTGGTATATTTCTGGTTATGTCATTTACTGTTGTTGCTTCTCGATCTCTCATGATCATCTGAATGTTTCGATGAGGACAGTCCCTCAAAAGATGAGGTTCTCCACAGCCCCAACATTTCAGGGGTTCTCTCATTTTCACTGTGCCCTCTTTCTTATTGTCTCCATCCACTTGTTTTGAGGCCACTTGGGACTGATGTTTCGGGGATTTAACACCCTAGAGGTTGGTTGGGATTCAACCTCCACAGAGCAGGGGCGTACTACTTAACAGAGACTCACACGATCATGCACAGTCATAAAAACGAAATCGAGTAGAATGAGAGGTTTACCCGTTGGTCCTACGTTTGAAGTAGATCCACGTGGAGTTCAAACTCCCTGCAACCGTCCTTCCTCTTTCACTTGAAATACAAGAAGAAACCAGCACAAAGGACAAGTTGTACAGTATATTTCTACTCTATATGTTAGTGAGATTCATATAAAACATTAAATAAATCATCATGAATGTTTGTATAACAAATATTCTTCATACATTAAAGCATACACTAACACGTTTACTTCGGGAACAACATGATACTTCTGTATTATAAAAATAGTACGTACAAAAGTAAGTGGAGAGATCACCTGATCCTTCCAAGGCCTTCGCAGACCGTCGTCCGGATCCGTCGAGCCCTTGCCTCGCTAAGACTCCTTCCAAACTGGTGCATACGAGATAACATATAAAGGGATGTGTATCTCAAGGAAACAAGGGTTTCCTACAATGAACTGGGAAAGTGCAGGAGGCACGGGGAATCGGACTTGGATAGGGAATACCAACAGAGTATAATATCAATAATTCTCTCTCTCCCTTAGGCCATACACATGAGGGCTTTTTATAGTCCCTCCAAGTAGTTTCAGCAGTTGGAAGCAGTTGGCCACGGGCTGGGGTGGTTGAACTACCTGAGTAACCATCAACCCAGCGCGAAATTAGGGATTTTTTATATATTTTTTAATCATTTTAATGGCATACGCGGAAAAGTCTAGTTGTACTCGCGTATACACGCGGAAAAACACGGGCATAGTCGCGTATGGAGGATTTTCTTTAATGACTTTTTAATAGAATTTGTGAACCTTTTGTATCATGAATTTGGAAAGTAATAAGGAACTATAACAAAACATGTGAGAATCGATGTGTATAACTTAGCCACTAATAATGGTTATTTTCTATACAGGAAAATGAGAAAACGAAGAGTTGCCGCTCTAAAGGAAAGAACAAAGTGGAGATAACTGCTGTCTCTCTGGACGAGAACCGAACGCAAACATAGGGAAACAGATCAAAGTGAATCGGCTCGGGAAAGAAGGAGAGGACACCAGCTCAGCGCAATAGCAAAGACAGGATGAAGAGTTAACAGTTTGGCGAATCCCTCAGGATCTTCGCTGCTTTACTTATCTAGTTGCTTGGACATCTCCGCCATCGTTTTTATAAAAAGAGACAAGTACTGTTAGTTAAAAAAAGGGCGAGATAAGATACGTTTTATGTAATCTTCTGTAAAACATCAGATTTGGTTATTAAGCTTTGTTGAGAACTGGTTCGATGTATTTTTTATCAATGCATTAATGAAAGCTTGGTGATTATTCCATCTTCGCGTCTGCGTTAACCTAAAGCGGTGTATCCTTGGAGGCTAAGGGCCCGGCCCCGAAGGACACTTTCTTCTGTACCATTACAGCTTCGTTTCTGTGTGGTTTGTTTATTATTGCTATTTGATTATTTGATATGCTTTACAAGTTCATATTACATGCTCTGTTCAAGTTTGAATCATTGAAGTTTCTACAGCCGGACTTGTGTGTTAACTCCGTATTACGTTATTAATCCTTTCAAGAGTTAATCGCATATCTTTACTGTTATGTTACAGAGCTGTTATATTAACGTTTGTGTTGTGTGCGTTTCTAATGAATCAGTATTGTTCCATAATTCATTAATCGTTATTGCTGTTTCATTAATATGATTTGTGTGATTCGCCTTTAGAGTGACAGAATGTTCTTTGATTGCAAAGAGTGTATAGATTGAGTTTGGTTATAACCCGCGGGACTTAGTATTCAATTGCTGTTCCATTTTAGAATTGTTGTTCCATTCAGAATTGTGGTTTAATCCTTTATTTACTTTGCTGTTCTATTTATCTGCATTTGATGGTTTGTTGTGAGAGATGATCTAAGGCTGTAGTGAGCAGTAGCAGTTACTGTCTAGCTCCCAGGCTCGTGATCTATGCTTTAGTTCCTTTTCCATCAGTTTCTGAAGGGATGGTTTATCATTACCGAACCCTTGACTGATAAGTTATTGAGTTTTCTGAGTGTGTGATTTATTTCTTTAAAGTAATTTGATTTCAGTTAAGCATCCGTTTACTCTTGTATTTCTTAAGCACCGTACTACTAGCATTACTCTGACAAATGAGCCTCGGATTGAGTCACTCTTTGTAATGACAAAACGCTCTCGGGTTGACATATTAATGTGAGGTAATTAGAGGTGAAAGAGACCCTTTTTATAGCTCTACATTTTGGCGTCGTTGCCGGGGAAAGAGTGAAGCCATTTGTCTTTTTCAGAGTGGTGTACAAGCCTGCTAGGGAGGAGTTGGATCCTAAAAACGGAAGGTAAGAACCTACGTGCAGAGCATGTAAAATACCTGCTCATTATCCGCTTTCCTAACAGATTTGTTTTTGCTTGTTTGAATAGAAGTTGGTAGTTTATTTTTTTGAGTGCATGACTAAGCAGAAAAGACCGAAAAAGAATATCAAACCTCCATCCAAACCTGAAAAAGCTAAGGGGCCGGTGACCCTTGGCCGAACGACCTTCATAGATGAAATCTATAAGAAAACAGAGTCTCAGCCATCAGTAGGCTTCAAGAAAAACACTTCTAAACCGCCTACTAGTTCCCTTCAGGCCACAGGATCACCATCTGTAGCCTGTGCTAAGGTGCATAGTCAAACTGAGGAGCAGGACTTTCAAGAAGTTGAAAATTCCACTCCAGAATTATTGCAGGAAGGGAACTCTAGCAACTTTTGCGAAGGAGAGGGAGAAACAGGGGAAACCAAGGAACCAAAATCTCCTCTTGAAACAAATCAGCCATTAGATAGCCCAGATAAGGGGAGTGCTGCGAAAGTCATTGTTGAAGAGATTCAATCTCCTCAAACACCTGGTATTCCCATTATTCCAGATAAAGGAAGCGCTATTAAAAAGATCCCTGTCAAAACCGTTCCCACCCAACCTAGGAATACCCTCTTAGATATCCCAGAAGGTTACTGGCATATATTCAATCCCATGGCTCAAAACCAACCAAACGCTCAAAACCAGCCAAACACTCAAACCTCTACATTACAATATCCTATAGTGGATTCTGCAGCAAATGCACCCATGAAAGCTATCCCTCTTCAGCATATCCCTACATTCCACGGACTCACATCAGAAGATCCGGATGCATTCTTATTCGAATTCGATGTGTTATGTAGGGGGTACGATTACACCACCGATCCCCAAAATTTGAAATTATTTCCCTCTACATTAAAAGGGGCTGCTTTAAGATGGTTTATGGGGCTAGGTGGCGGGGTTATCAACAATTGGGATCAAATGAAAGAATCCTTCTTAAAGAAATACCAGGATTATTGTAGGTCTAGAGAATTAAAAGACGAAATATTTCAAATGACAGCCAGACCGAATGAAACATTAGAGGAGTATGTGGAACGTTTTCATTATAATTTACAAAGATCTCCTTATGCATCGCTACCTTTACCTGATAATGTGTTGAAAACTGCATTAATGAGGGGCATGAAGGAACAATGGATTGAAACATTAAACATTATGGGCAAAGGGGATATTTATCAAGAGAATTTTACTGACATCCTTGACTTATGTATCAGGAGTTCGAGAGGCAGCAAAAGAATAAAACCGACAGAATATGATCGGTTTGCAAGAGATAACAAAGTATCAGCAGAAGGAGTAACACGTGCAGAAATTGGAAATTTATTAGAAAATTTTAAAAATGATATTATGGGGACACTAACTACACAACTTGATATTGTGCAGGCTAAACAGAAGCAGCTGGAGGCAGAACAGAATTTGGCAATCTTCTGCCCCCGATGCAGAAAAAAACATAGCCACAAGGAGTGTCCACTGGATAAAGTCCAAACATGCTCCATCTGTACAAAAGATCACCTTACGGAGAGCTGCCCCTCACTTCCTGGATTGAAAGCGGTATATAAGGAAGTAGAAGAAGAACCAGAATCGGTGAATTCGATCAACCAGCGCCGCCCGTGGCAGCCAAGACAACCTGGTATGTTTCCGGACCCAACCTCTTTCTTTCAAAACCCACAGTATAATGCTCAACAATATGGTATGTGGAAAAATCAATCTCAAACCCCATTTACAAACTGGTCACCACAATCATTTCCTTCTTCAAATCCATGGCTGAATCAAACAAGCCAAACTGGTTGGCCAAATTTCCCTTACACTCCACCATATTGGCAAAATGGCCCGCATCCTTCACAATGGACTCCCTCTACTTCACAAAGTTCGCCCTGGCAGACAAGCTGGCAAAGACCGATGTACCACCCAGCTGGAACTATTCCGCTCCCTCAACCTACCTTGCCAGCTTTACAACAAAATCCCCAGTCTAACTTGAGGCCGCAACTCCCAGCCCAACCCGATCCCAATCCAAACAACAGGCAGGTCCAATCTATTCAAATCATAGAATCACCAGAACCAGGACCTGAGTTAAGGGAGTGCAATGACCTTCAGTTAAGATCTGGGCGTATAATTGAAACTGAGGGAGATAAAACAGTTCATATTGAAGATCAGTTACCCAGAGAACATCAGTCACAACAAGAGGATGTAAATAAGCAACAAACTCATAACCAAGCAACCACATCCTCTCCTCCATTCCTAGAACGATTAGCCATACCTCGATCCATACAATATCCTGACTTTGACATTCTGGGAGAATTACAAAACCTGTACATAAAAATTCCATTCCTCCAAGCCATTCAAGACATTCCCATATACGCCAAAACCATAAAAGAATTGTGCATAAAGAAATCAAGGAGGAATATAACAAATAATCCAAGAGTCCAAGTAGTCGGTACCTTATCTGACCTATTGTCTGGAAGAGAAACACCCCTTAAATATGAAGACCCTGGGAACCCAATTATAACCGTTCAAATTTATGGTCAGACCCTGCCTAATGCCTTAGTTGATCTAGGGGCTGCAATTAATATTTTAACAACCACAACTTGCCAAAAGCTCGGCATTACATCTGTAGAACCCACCTCTACTCTGTTAGAATTGGCTGACCGATCTGTGGCTAGACCAGAGGGCACTCTACATGATGTCATGGTCTCTGTAGAATCCTGGGAGTATCCAACTGATTTCCTGATAATTAATCCAAAAACCCGACTTGATGGACACCCGCTAATTTTAGGTAAACCTTGGCTCGCTACTGCCGATGCCTACATTGGCTGTCGGCAAGGAAATATGACCATAACCAGAGGACCAAATAGCAAAAATTTAGTTCTATATCCTCCAGCACAGCCAAGTGTCACAATGATTAAAACTAATAAGCACCCTGTATCATATCTTACTGATAACATCAGATCTCCATTAACTATACAAGAGGCACTCGATTTCAAAGATCAAACAGAAGACGATGCCATTAATAATTTCATTACTCAAACTGAACCTCACACACAATGTCACATGATAAAAGCAGCATTTGATAATGAATTAGAAGAAGATCCCCTGAAAGATATTCATGATCAAATAATACCTGTTACTTCTGTTGCAAATAGTAAAACTGTGGAAATTGCACCGGGGAAAACTTTAAACATCAATGCTAATCTCACACCTGAACAAGAAACAAATCTCATCCAGCTGTTAACAAAATATCAAGAAGCATTTGCATGGGACTACCCTGATATGAAAGGAATCGATCCCCAATTATGTACACACCACATTTATATAGAAAAAGATGCCAGACCTGTGCGTCAGCCGCAAAGGAGACTTAATCCCCATCTAAAAGATGTCGTAAAAACTGAACTTCAGAAGCTTTTAGATGTGAATTTTATCTACCCTATCTCTGATAGTAAATGGGTCTCTCCACTTGTGGTGGTGCCAAAAAAGAATGGGAAATGGAGAATTTGTGTGGATTATAGGGAACTTAACAAGGCAACACAAAAAGATCATTTTCCTCTTCCTTTCATAGATCAAGTATTGGACACTTTAGCAGTGAAGAAGTTCTTTTCTTTCCTGGATGGCTTCAGTGGATACAATCAGATTCAGATTGCCCCTGAAGACCAGGATAAAACTACCTTTACTTGCCCCTGGGGAACATTTGCCTATCGAGTTTTACCTTTTGGCTTATGTAATGCTCCTGCCACATTTCAGAGGGCTATCCTTAGTATTTTTGTAGATTTAATCAATGATGGACTTGAAGTTTACATGGATGACTTTACACCATACGGAGATGACTTTGATCCAGCTCTAGACACCCTAGAGAAAGTCCTACAACGCTGCATTGTTACTAGACTTTGCTTAAGCAATGAAAAATGTTTTTTGATGATGACTGAAGGACTTATCCTAGGACACTATGTCTCAGCAGCCGGCATTCAGGTAGACCCGGCCAAAATCCAAATACTTTTGCTTATTCCCACTCCTACTACTCAAACAGAGGTACGCAGTTTTCTTGGATTTTCAGGTTATTATTGACGATTTATAGAGCATTATTCGCACATTGCTGCTCCTTTATATGCACTGACTGGTAACGTTGATTTTCTTTGGACAGACAAATGTGACCATGCTTTCGAGGATCTAAAGAAGATTGTATCCACAGCCCCAGTCCTTCGAGGACCAAACTGGGACCTACCATTCCAGATATCATCTGATGCCTCAGATACAGCCATTGGTGCAGTCCTTGGGCAGGAAGAGGATAAAAAACCATATGCTATCTATTACATCAGCAAAAATTTATCCCCTGCCGAATTGAATTACACTGTTACTGAAAAAGAATTCCTAGCTGTAATACATGCTGTCAATAAATTTAGACATTATATCACAGGCTACCCTGTTATCTTGTATACAGACCATTCTACTATAAAATATTTAGCAAATAAGCCTGTCACAAATGCCAGAGTAACTCGATGGTTAATCTTATTGCAGGAATTCGACATCACAATCAAGGACCGCCCTGGCAAAGAAAACCCTGTAGCCGATTTTCTTTCAAGAATACCAAAATCAAGCGATGCAGCAGCAGTGGAAGATCAATTTCCGGATGAACACCTGTTTGCTGTTGCTGTTCAAACACCCTGGTATGCTGATGTTGCCAATTACCTTGCAGTAGGTAAATTACCAAAACATTTAACTCCTAATGAGCGTAAGCAGATTATTCAGAAAAGTTCTCGATTTTCGTGGATCGGAGGTTATTTGTTTCACACAGGAGCAGACATGCATATCAGGCGATGTGTTAGAGAGGATGAAATCTTTGACATCCTAAAAGCCTGTCACGATGGACCATGTGGGGGGCACTTCGCTGAGCGTAGGACTGGACATAAAGTATTGCAGACAGGATATTACTGGCCTACGATCTTCAAATATGCAAAGAAGTTCGTCCAAGCCTGTGACAGTTGCCAGCGAGCAGGACGACCTGGTCAAGCTGATGAAATGCCTCTGAAACCACAGTTAGTCATTGAACCATTCGAACGGTGGGCTCTGGATTTCGTTGGACCCATCAACCCTTCATCAAATCGAAAAACATATATTCTGGTGGCAACAGAATATGTCACCAAATGGGTTGAGGCAGAAGCATTACCAAGAGCCACAGAGGACTCTGTCATACAGTTCCTGTTTCTTTTATTTGTCCGTTATGGCCTTCCTAGGGAAATAATTACAGATGGAGGACCATAATTTGTTGGGCATAAATTAGCTGCAACACTTAACAATTATCATGTCCAGCATAAGATCACTACTCCATATCACCCACAGGCGAATGGGCAGGTAGAAAGTAGCAATAAGATAATAGAATCAATCCTAACAAAAACCATTGCATCACATAGGCGTGATTGGGCTACCCGACTACCTGAAGCACTCTGGGCCTATCGAACCACATGGAGGAGCACCACCGGTTACTCACCTTATCAATTAGTGTTTGGAAAACAACCCATTTTTCCTATAGAATTCGAAATCCAAACATTACGGACAGCACAGGAAGTTGGCCTAGATCTAATCGAGGCACAACTCAATCGACTGCAGCAGATCAATGAATTAGACGAAGTCAGGCTCTCTGCATTACAAAATACAGCATTAATTCAACAGCAGCGAGCCAAATGGCATGATGCGCTCATCAAGAACAAAGTCTTCCATGAGGGAGACTGGGCTCTGTTATACGATTCTCGGTTTCAGGACTTCCCTGGAAAACTTCAGACTCGATGGTTGGGACCATACGAAATCCAGAAGGTACATGAAAATGGAACTCTTACTCTAATCACTATTGACGGTTCTGGATATGCATTCAAGGTAAATGGCCACCGAGTCCGTCTCTACTGTAAACCACTTACTCGGGAATCCTTCTGCCAGCAGCTACGCCGAGATACTGATCTGGAGATCTTAGGAGAGGAAGAGAAATCTTCCTCACCTGTAATTCATTAAGGATCTATTTCTTTTTGCAATTTGTACATAAAGTTTTTGTTTTTGAGTGATTCTTGTACATAAATTTGATTTGAATAAATTCTTGTCATTTTGCTGTTCCTTTTTCTCCCACAAAGTTTGATTTTTGCTCTTCTAATAGCATATGTATGTTTTTTTATCATATTGGTTTTGCTTGTTCTGCTGTTCCTTTTCTAAAGGAACAGCATTCGGATCTCTGCTGTTCTTTTTTTTTTTCAAAAAAAAAAAACGATATTGTTACGTTTCTCGCTGTTCCTTTTGGTTACCACTGTTCCTTTTCCTTCAAAGAAACAACGTTCTTTTATTTCTGTTTTGCCTTTTTCAACGGAATGGCATATTGAGTGTTTGATAGTATGATTGCCGTTCCTTTTTCCAAAAGGAATGGCATTCGCAGTTTTGTTCCTTTTTCTATTATCCATCGTTGTCTCTTTTCCAACGGAACACCATTAGCATACTTTTGATCTCTTTTGCTGATTTAAATTGAGGATGCTTTTTGCCCGTCTTCTTTCTAGTCTTCAAGCTTCAGCTATGTATTTGTGCGATGAAATATAAAAACACAACATACCGAAAATCTGCAATCGCTATATCTATAAGGCTCTGCATCAATAAGAGGACAACTGGAAGGACATACTTATTTCTTACCTTTTGTTGACATGGTTTTACTAATTTTGCCCTGATTGGTTATCTTTATCATGCTAATTCCCTTAAAAAAAAATTATTAGTACTTGGGAATAAGAGCAAAGAGTTTATATCTTCCTATTGAGATAATAAGACTTCTTCCACCATTCCTACTCTTAAGGAGTGTTGAACCACCCTTTGTGTATAAATAAGGAAAAGAATTCTATGAAAAAGAAAAAGCATGTCAAATGTCAAATGCAGGATAGGGGGTCTCATCGAGAGCCAGCCTACCATGATCATGAGGATGGAAGTGAAGTGGCGTTCCCATTCTGGCCACCACACCAGGGATATGGTCCAAAAGGTGTATCAAAATAAACAAACCTTGGAACAGGAGGTCTCATCACGAGCCGGCCTGCCCACGTTTCGCTCTTTCCTCGTGAATGGCATTATGGTTAACTGGTCACCAAGCCAGCATAATGGTCTACATTTCGACATAATAACATTCCTAAGTATACACACAGGATCATGGTTCCGAGGGTGAAAAACAACTCTGCCAAGGTTATGGACACCTGTTGGCAGCAGAGTAATGTTAATGGTATCGAAGTCACCTTGCTTACACCAATAGGTAAGATATTAACACTCTTTTGTTTTTATATCCTAGGCACTAATCATGTGTTATTTCCCGATTTATACACCGCATGAATATTTATCATTACCAATCATGGCAACGGAGGTGACCATGACCGCTTAAGATTGGCAAGTACGATACATGCCCTATCCATCAGCCTCAAATCATAACACAGTAGCCTCTTATATAACACGCGATCCATCCTCCGCCTCGATTTCGGTAATCTGTTGTCCTTTTTCAACATGGCATAAATCCACATGCTGTTCCTTTCTGACTTGATTGCAAACTGGGTGCCGCTCCTTTATTTTCCGGCTGGGACAGCCTATCACACTGCGGGGGGGGGGGAGGTTAACCTCATCATTCCCTGTATTACGTGTCAATTCACCATTCGAAACAATTAGTTTACGACGGTTTGGCATGGTTTCACTGCATGGCATATTTTTATTTTTATTTTTCGCACAAGTTGTTTTTGCTGCACTGTTGCATACTCTGTGTTTTCTTTCGCGAAACCTTGCTCTCTGTGTTTCAAACCGAAAACGTTTTTTGCTGTTCCATTTAGAAATCACAGCGAAATCATGGGGGCAAAGGCAATTCGTAGTGAGCCTCAACAGCTAACGATCTCTGCTGCTGCCCGAGAAATCCTGGGAAGGGCAGGATGGTTGAACTATTTCAATCGCTTACAGGAGGGTAATGAGACAGTAGCAATGGAGTTCTTGCAAAATTTACAAGATGACCACTCCATAGTAAGAAGGAAACGAATAGCGGTCACTGATGCCATAATTGCAGAAGTCTCAGGACTACCAGCTACCGGACCGGTATGGACATTCAAAAAGGAACGATTACAGAAGGTCATCGACATCTTCCAAGATGAAGGCCAGCATTTGACAATCAAAGGGAAAGGAATTTTGTCAGCGACCCTAGGCGAACCCTGGACAGAGCTAGCAAGAATAATACAGAGCTACATTACTTGCGAAGGAAGAAAAGACGTGGTAAGACCACGACACCTTAAACTTTTAGCTGTTCTAAAACAGAAATGCTCTGTGAATTTACCGGCACTCTTAAACTCGTTATTGCATGATGCTGCACAAAGTATGAAAAGGGCACAGCACGTAGAGGAAATTGTTAGTCACCACGGGTTAATTCGACTTGTTGTTAGTTATAGTCTTACCCAGCAGTAGAGCAGCTGGGAAGAGCTCATTGCACTGATTGAAGGGGGATCGACAGAACCATCCCCGAAACGTAGACATTCTATAAACCCACCAGAACAACCGGAAAAACGCAGAGAAAATGTTGCTAGTACATCACAACAACCAGAGACACACCAAGAATCCGCAAAGCGAAAGCATGTCGTTGATTCACCCGAGCAACTAGAGGAACCCAGGAAATCAGCTCGGTTAGCTCAGATGAGAGGAAGCATAAATAAACCCAGAAAGTCAGCCCGGTTGGCTCGAATAAGGGGAAGGCTGGAACAGCTTCAGGGAAGCACCAGCCAACCAGTAATAATTGAAGATGAGCAACCCAAAGAAGAAGTACCCGAGCCTTCGGGAACAGAAAAAGAAGCAGAAACTGAACAGGAGGAAGAAATGGGACAGCAGGAGAATAGCCCATTACAAGACCTACTAAGAGAAGATGACTTGGCCGCCATCCTAGCCAATATGAGTAAATACGGTCAACCTTCTAGTTCAGAGAATCCCCACGTCCAACTTCAAGAAGAGAACATGCCCATTCATGATGAAGAGGAAGAAAATACTGAACGGGAACAATCTGTTCCCATGTCACAAGAGGAAAATCTAGAGGAAGAACCCCAGGAGGAAGAATCAAAACCAGTTGAGGTGCATACACCAGAACAGCCGGAGCAGAGCAGTGAGGAAGAACCCCAGGAGGAAGAGTTAGCAACTGGTCATGATCCAGTCCACCATCGACAGACTGTCGTTCCTTCAAATGAAACAATGGAAATCAAGAAGTTGCGGAAGGAACGAACTAAATTGTTAAACACGATAACCCAGCTCAGACAACAAATTAGGATTTTGAAAAAGAACCAGAAGGTAAAAAGGAAGAAGAGGGCCAACAAACGGCCTACTGACCAAAACACTGAGGATCCAACTGCCGTTCCGATTAAGACATAAAAGGATGATAAGCAAATTCAGACGGAGGCACCACCCTCAGGGGTAATCAGGGTCCTGAACTCCAAACAGCATAACAAGAAGGTTCAGGTAAAACTCCCGGCCTCCACTGATGCATGGAAGAAAGATCCAAAGACAAAATCCTTGCACAAGATGGTGAAACAAGCACAGCAAGAAGTGGAGCAACTTAAAGAGCAAACGGTCCCCCTAGAAAAATATGAAGAGTTGCAGCAGCAACTAAGGGATGTCAGTCAATCTAAAAGACAGGCTTTTGAAGGATGGATGAAGGAACAAGAGGAAGTCACACAAGTAACTTGTAGACTAGATACTACTATCAAACAGATGAATGACTTGTGTTCTTTATATAATAATGTTTTAGCATGTAGGGCCCCTGCTAAAAACTATGCTCTGTTTCTATTAGAACGATATTTACAATTACAAATAAAAGCTGTTAAGGCAGGCACCCCTATACATATCAACAATGTCAATGATTTTATCGACTGTTGTAAACATTATGGAGTGAAAGTCCAGAGATTGTTGTGTGAACTTTATTTACACGACCTTGTGCTAAGTCAGGAGACTGAATTGAACCCTGGTCCCTCCATTGGTGATATTCAATTCCAAGCATTTATTTCATTCGGGGCTAATCAGATTAAGTGGCTGAAAGCCTATGATACCTTCCAGAGTCAAGAAAATGGTCTAGATTTAAGAGTTAGGGCCGAGCCTAGGAACCGAGTACAGTTATGGACAGCTCATATAAACCACATAAGGACTCCAGGTGTCATTGTAACATTAGGGCCTATGCATGAGGCACTCATTCAAGAGAGTTTAGAGTATTTCTTTTCCATCAAAGACTTGGCCATTAATGCAGCCAAATTTCGATATCGAATCTCTGATCCACACATCCAGCTCAGAGAACCATTTAAGTATGAGAACTTCGAGTTAGTTGCTGACCGTTTGAATCTCTATGGCCAGAGCATTTTGAAAGCAGGGTCATCTTGGTTAGGGTATAGATTTCTCGCTCCAATTATTTGGCATCCTGCACATGGATACCAGGCCCTGTATGATATGCCTGAGGGGCAAGCAGGTCAGTTCTTTGATTATTTAATCACTCAACATGGTTGTAGGCCTCCGCATGAAACTCCTTCTCCAGCATAATCTCTCACTGCATTACATGTCAACTACAATGTTTTCATGAGGACATGAAACAAGGTAAGCAGGGGGGTGTGTGGAGTACTGAAAAGGTATGATTTTGCTGATTACTTTAATGACTTTTTAATACAATTTGTGAACCTTTTGTATCATGGATTTGGAAAGTCATAAGGAGCTATCACAAAACATGTGAGAATCAATGTGTATAACTTAGCCACTGATAATGGTTATTTTCTATACAGGGAAAGAAGAAAACGAAGAGTTTCCGCTCTAAAGATAAGAACGAAGTGGAAATAACTGTTGTCCCTCTGGATGAGAACCGAACGCAAACATAGGGAAACAAGATCAAGGTGAATCGGCTCGGGCAAGAAGGAGAGGACACCAGCTCAGCGCAATAGCAAAGCCAGGATGAAGAGTTAACTGTTTGGCGAATCCCTCAGGATCGAAGATCCTGAGGGATCGCTGCTTTATTTATCTAGCTGCTTGGACATCTCCGCCATCGTCCTTATAAAAAGAGACAGCACTGTTAGTTTAGAGAGAAATGGCGAGATAAGATACGTTTTATGTAATCTTCTGTAAAACATCAGATTTGGTTATTAAGCCTTGTTGAGAACTGGTTCGATGTATTTTTGATCAATGTATTAATGAAAGTCTGGTGATTATTCCATCTTCGCGTCTGCGTTAACCTAAAGCGGTGTATCCTTGGAGGCTAAGGGCCCGGCCCCGAAGGACACTTGCTTCTGTACCATTACAGCTTCGTGTCTGTGTGGTTTGTTTATTATTGCTATTTGATTATTTGATATGCTTTACAAGTTCATATTACATGCTCTGTTCAAGTTTGAATCATTGAAGTTTCTACAGCCAGACTTGTGTGTTAACTCCGCATTACGTTATTAATCCTTTCAAGAGTTAATCGTATATCTTTACTGTTATGTTACAGAGCTGTTATATTAACGTTTGGGTTGTGTGCGTTTCTAATGAATCAGTATTGTTCCATAATTCATTAATCGTTATTGCTGTTCCATTAATATGATTTGTGTAATTCACCTTTAGAGTGATAGAATGTTCTTTGGTTGCAAAGAGTGTATAGATTGAGTTTGATTATAACCCGCGGGACTTAGTATTCAATTGCTGTTCCATTTTAGAGTTGTTGTTCCATTTCAGAATTGTGGTTTAATCCTTTATTTCCTTTGCTGTTCTATTTATCTGCATTTGATGGTTTGTTGTGAGAGATGATCTAAGGCTGTAGTGAGCAGTAGCAGTCACTGTCTAGCTCCCAGGATCGTGATCTATGATTTAGTTCCTTTTCCATCAGTTTCTGAAGGGATGGTTTATCATTACCGAACCCTTGACAGATAAGTTATTAAGTTTTCTGAGTGTGTGATTTATTTCTTTAAAGTAATTTGATTTCAGTTAAGCATCCGTTTACTCTTGTATTTCTTAAGCACTGTACTACTAGCATTTCTCTGACAAATGAGCCTCGGATTGAGTCACTCTTTGTAATGACAAAACGCTCTCGGGTTGACATATTAATGTGAGGTAATTAGAGGTGAAAGAGACCCCTTTTATAGCTCTACATATCTCAGCAGATTTGTAAACTTAGTAACAAACTCATCAATAGTGATTTGTCCCAGTCTAAGTTCATGAAATTATTTGGCTTTATCGTCATAGTAACATTCATTTAGGTAGCAGTTTTTGAACTTAACCTGGAAATCTTCCCAGGTGACTACCTTTTCATCAATGGCATGCACCATTTTTGTCTCCTCCCACGACAAGGTAGCCTTACCTTGTAGCTGGTAAACAACTAATCTTGCCTTCAGATTGCTTTCATATTCATAGACTTGGAAATACTTAATCATATTCAGCAACCAGGATTCAGCATCTTCCTCCTTCTCACCATCATAGGAAGGAGGTTTAATCTTTTGGAATTCCCCCTATAATTCCTTTTTCTATTTATTCTGATGCCTAACATCATCTTCCTCATTAGAATCATCAGTTTTCCTCTTTCCGGAACCTTCGCCTTCTTGGCTGTTCCGCGAAGTTAATTCTCTGATGAGCTTTTCCTGCTCCTC
Organism: Pinus albicaulis; assembly: GCA_034641835.2. Taxonomy (NCBI): domain Eukaryota; kingdom Viridiplantae; phylum Streptophyta; class Pinopsida; order Pinales; family Pinaceae; genus Pinus; species Pinus albicaulis. Next base: position 547,775 of record JAXQQM020063278.1, read on the forward strand.
ACTAGCTAATGACAACCTGTCATTCTGGCTTTTTATCTCAGCCAACTCTTGTTGCAATTCCCACAACATAGCCATCATGGGCGCATTTGGGTCTGGTGCATTATCCTCATCATGCAGATCAACATAGATTTCGCCACCTTCTGCCATTTCAGCACCAATATACACTACACCACACAGATCAGTGAAAATACAATTTTTTTTATTTTTATTTTTTTTCACAACATAAATTTATACAGTGAACACACAGCCAACCGTGAGCACAATGTCACCAGCCCAGTTTTATAACTTCGGCTCTAATACCATTTGTCACACCTCCCATTTTACTTCCCAAATTTTTTTATTTTTTTCATCTATCTAGCTAGTTCTAGCAGGGGATTATGCTAGTCTTTTGTCGATTTGATTTGTTCAGAATGATTTCCCCAATTTCTACTTGTTTCCATGTATTGATTATATTCCACTACTCATGAATAAATTTGATTTGAAACCCATATGGAATTTAATTAACTTTGTAACACTCTTAAATCTAATTGTTTTAACCATGAATGGGTTTATATATATATATATATATATATATATATATATTCCACCACTTTATATGTCGCACCTTGGATTGTAATGGTTTGACATAGTCGTATGCTTAAGGGATATAGACGGAAATCATTTTGTCCCACATGTTAACTATGTTTGGGGTTGTTCATGGAGCTTACATGCAATTACTTCGATTTATAAATCCACGTTTTCACTTGTGGATGGCGTATGTCTCATGGGGGAATTGACTTGACCTATGTTATTATTCCAGCATACATAGTACCCCGTCGACTTAATTGCCCTCTCGTCCTCGTTCCTATTTCAAATTGGTTCATTCATGGTGTTGGCCTCCACGTAATACAAGTTTTGTAAATGGATTCATCATGTATGTTAAGGGAGACGGAACGTTAGGGTCCACGCAAGCTCACACAAATTGTTTAGTTTCCGTCGCATAGATTGTAACAGTTCTGTGTCCATTGGTGGTCACAGGGATTTGGTCCACGTCATTCTGGGTTCTTCTCATCACCCTACCTTGTTGCTCACGCGAAATCTATGACACAGTCAGCCCGATTCGACATTAAATTGCATTACTTGTTAGGTTATACCTGGAACGGAGGATGTAACTTGCGCATTAATACTTCGATCCGTGGCTTCTTCCATCAGATCTTGCCATTTGGATGACGCGGATTCATTCTAGGCTTTAGGGTTATATTAATTCAATCCAGATATAAATTTTCCAGGTTGCTTCGTTCAGGAGTTATTTTTCCTTTCGGCGCGTATGGGGTGTTGCTTGACAGAGAAATGTTTTTTTTTTTAATGCCATAGCCACCGCACAGAACTCGGCTCTGCCCTTGGCGTGTCTCCAGACTAGCATGGACAACTCAGGTATGAAATTGTCGTAGATTGGAAATTTTCCAGTTCGGCTCTTACTATTTAACATGGCTTCACACTTCTGATTGATTTTTTTTTTCGCTCCTTTCTCTTTGAGCCATTGCTGTGAGTATTGGCCTTAGATGAACCATATGCCATTGTATTGTTCCAGGTTTATTTGCATTCCCCACTTGTTAAGACTTTTCACCTCTCTCATTTTACTATTTTGTTTTGCAGAGAATTGGGTTATTTCGCTTTCCAAGTTTTCGATAGTGCGCGGGTTGAGTTTATGCGATTGGTATTGTCTTCGGAGACTTCGCCAGCGCTCATTTTGATCGACTGCTCTAGTATTCAAAAGTTATTCTCTACCTTACACTCGTCGATGGTTCCTTGGGAATATTTCTCCGGTGCTAGAGCGATGCTCTGGTTCTTTTTTCTTCTTGACCTATGTAGGGCGCAACTCCTACTAATTGGGGAAGGCTAACTTCGTTATTCGATTTTGAACATCAACCTTCATTATTTATTTACTGATGACAATTTTCTATTTCCTATTTATGTGTAACAGGCTATGGATGGATTTCAATTTCTACCTCACCAGGTACTATCATTTTTCTCAGTCCTCTTTTTGTCCTAGCGCACATTCATCATACTTATCACGTTTAACGTTGAAATTAACTTGGGTCTTTGACTTGTGCAGGTAATATAAGACTTGCGTCTTGCTCTCTTATATTGACATAGAGAGTAATAGCGGCCTTTGACATTAATTTTGGCTTCATTTTCCCCTTGCAGGTCGGTATTCATCGAACACTGGTTAAAGGGAATCCGTATAGCTCTGTAGTGCTTGTTAGACAGCTTAATTTTTTTATTAATGAATTTGTATAAGTTTGGACAATTCAAACCGTTAAGTCTCAACTTGAATATTTATTTATGTCTGCTCCAGTGGCCTTTTGAGACAGTCCTCAAGCCACAGGGATTTATACTCGTTTAGATTTTTTGTTGTATATATGTATCTCGGTCACGATACCCACATGCTAATCTCATAGATTTATATCACTTTGCAACTTTCAGATCATGTCTTTGTTTACGAACCTCGGGAAATGTATTGTTTTCTTTCCCTATTGGAATTCAGTTGAATGTATTCTTATTCCTAAATTTTATTATAGTATTCAATAATGGTTCGGTCTATATCCTTCTTTGTATTTAGGAATTTTTTCTTGTACCATGCCTTGTGTATGAAATTCTCATACCACACTAGTGTATAGTTTTAATAGTAGCAGTAGCTAAGTATCTTCAATACTTCTTGAAAATAGTACAACATATCACCATTTCTATTTCATACCCTTGTTATTAATTTGCATAGGATATTTGTCTAAATTATCTACAGGTGGTGTATGAATATGTATCTCTATTTTTATGTTTAGAAGACATTTGTATTTATAATATACTATTTTACCCCCTTGACTTGAGTGCATATAATAGACTAGGATATATATAATTCAATATGCCATACTGTGGTGCATATCCATGTTGGTTATTTTCGTAACTATATTTTGTCTTTTAAATTCTATTCTCTAGTATTAGAATGATTCCATAAGATAACTATCAATGAGCAGTCTCTTGCAATTCCATAGTTGTTTTCTTTTGCTATAGTATTGGCTGCTACATGCAAAATAAATTGACCATTGAGTTCTGGTTATGTATGAACGATGTGCTGACCCTAAAATCAGTCTATACAATCTCTACTTTCATTCTTTAATACACAGTGAAATTTACAATTCATCTCCTACTATTTCCCAATATAGTACAGTCAACTCAAATTTCTCTCTCCTATGTTTATATATGTTAGATTCATTCTACGAAACAGAAGCAAATTAAAGCTAATTTACAAATTTTTCCTTTGGAGAAATAAGTATCCTCAGATTTAAGCCAACACTGGTTTAGAGATTCTGTTGGATTCTACTCCACAGATTTAATTCTACAACTATGCAGAATTTTCAAGGGTGCATTCCTTATGATTGATTCTGTTAAATGTATAATTTAAATTCTAATACACAGTTAACTTTTATATGTAACCAATTCATACTATATGAAGTAAACACACTAATAAATTTAGAGACATACCACTCATGCAATTGACCAACCTCCCAACCTTAGAGTCCTTCTGTCTCCTAGAACTCACCCCCGAGCTGAGATCCTCTCCTATATCAGATCAACCTC